>ONZH01024894.1:0-14592 GCA_900303285.1 Rhinella marina | reverse complement strand
GGCTGGGTGGGCTGATCTGAGGTCTGATGGGGGTCCCTAAATACAAGTGAGCGCTTCCATAATGGAAGTGCTCACTTGTATTCGCCTGATAGTTTTAAGGTCATCTTTGCTGGGCCCCCCCTGAGTCACTAAGCCCGGAGCCGTCGCCCCCCCCCAGGTAGCTACACCTCTGAGTCCAGCCAATGCTGCTCTGCCTTTCTGGGAAACATTTACGCAAATTTGCTGGTATCAGATAGTCTTAGTGGTGTTTTCTTTTTGGAAGAAAAACTAATTTAAATATCTTTCCCTGAAACCCAAAGGAATGCAAATTAGCTTTCCTTCCAAAATGAAGACTATCTCATGCCAGCAGATCTAAGATACTAAAATTTGCATATATGTTTCCCAGAAAAGCAGCACAACTTTGGCTTTAGTACTACTCATGCATGCTAATGAGAAAGAGGACCCCTAAGAGCCCCCAAAGCCATTCAGTTAACCAGGGCGATTTTCTTCTTGAAGCAACAAAAGAGCTCGCTGTATTATATTAACATCTTCTTTATTTCATCATTATTCAAAAAGTGTAATCAACACATACCAAAGTCCATGTTTTTAAAGGGTTTCTGTCACCAGTTTTTTCGGTATGAATCAGGCTGACATTAGAGATGTGCTAATGTCACCTGATTCCAAATATATATCTGTTTTATTTACTGGTGCCCCCATTTTTATATAAAATGAACTTTTATTTTATGCTAATAAGGCCTCTAGGTGCAAGGGGCGTTACCTCTGCTCCTAGAGGCTCTGTTGATTGACAGGACCAGGCAGAGAAGAAACACACCATTCACCATAGCTTGCAAGGACCTTCAATGATGTCATGACCATGTGATCAGTCACATGGTTTAGGAGGAGACAGGCTGTTTGTGTGAACCTAACCATGTGACTGATCACATGGTCATGACATCATTGAAGGTCCTTGCAAGCTATGGTGAATGGAGTGTTTCTTCTCTGCCTACGCCTGTCAATCAACAGAGCCTCCAAATCACAGAGGCAGACAAGGCACAAGACTACCACAATGTTTCGGGTATGTTCCCCTTCTTCAGGTAACCAGAAATATATGTGGATTTCTTTTTTTAATACAATTTTTTCTTGAGACACATAGTACTCTTGTCCGTTTAGAAGGTGAACTGGCTTGTGTGTCTTATTCAGAGTAATGTACTGTAATACTGTACCAGGGGCGGACACAGACAGCATAGGGCCCCTGTGCAAGGAATGTACCTGCCCCCAACCCCCCCCCCCCCCCCCGGACATAACCCCTTCTCCCCCACTCATCCCCTCTGACACTTTATGCTCTGATGCTCTCCCCTGCCCTGCGCTGTAAGCAAGTGCTGTTTTGTTTACATTTTTACACTGCTAGGCGGAAACGTCACCGGCCCTGATGGACGGCTTTACAGGCTAAGGCGAAGCTAAAGCCCGTCCATTAGTCCTGGTTATGTCACCGGGCTCACTGCTAGGCAGAAGTCCCCCTATAGTACCCCCAGTGGCAATAAGCTCCCTAAGCCTAATAAAACCCTCCCATAGGGCACCCCTAATAGAAATAAGGCCAATCTATAAGGCACTCCTATAGAGCCCTCAGTAGTAATGCCACCACCAATGCCCACAGTATTTACAATGTTCCCTGCAGTGCCCCTTGTAATTATAATGCCTTCTGATGTACCCCCTGGAGTTATAATCTTCTCTGTAGTGCCCCCATAAATTATAATGCTTGTCCTCTCCCTCCAGTCTTCTATAACATGCAGTCCCATGTAAATAACATCACTCCTCTCCCTCCAGTCTTCTATACCATGCAGTCCCATGTAAATAATACAAGTCCTCTCCCACCAGTCTTCTATACAATATAGTCCCATGTAAATAACATCACTCCTCTCTCTCCAGCCTTCTATACCATGCAGTCCCATGTAAATAACACCAGTCCTCTCCCACCAGTCTTCTATAACATACAGTCCCATGTAAATAACTTAAATCCCCTCCTTCAGCCCCTCCAACACATAGTCCCATGTAAAATACATCACCCCTTACCCTCCAATCCTCTATAACACCAGTCATTCCCCCAAAGTTCTATAACATACAGGCTCATATAAATAACACACCCTGTACTCCCTTCAGCCCCTCTAACATGCAGTCCCAGTTAAATAACATACTTCCCTACCACCAAGCAGGGAGGAGGTTTGATAGGGGAGAACCACATCTCCCAGCATTTCTCTGGCAATCACATTCACATACCTCCCAACTTCGGAGAAGGAGAAAGAGGGACAAATTCCAAATTTTTTTTGGCACTAGGCCACGCCTCTAACTCCGCCCAAAACATAACTATACACCTAATCCCACCCAGTCTCCTTACTGTCCCACATAGTAATTATTTCCCAATTATGTGCCCCCATTAATATGCCCAGTTATGTGCCCCCAGTAATATGCCCTGTTATGTGCACCCAGTAATATGCCCAGCTGTGCCCCCTATAATATGCCCCCAGTAATGTTGTGCCCCCAGTAATATGCCCACATTGTGCTCCCCAGTTTATGTTGTGCCCCCAGTAATATGCCCATACTGTGCACGCCAGTAATGCTGTGCCCCCCAATAATATGCCCATACTGCGCTCCCCAGTAATGCTGTGCCCCCAGTAATGATGTGCCCCCAGTAATGATGTGCCCCCCGTAATATGCCCATACTGTGCCACTCACAGAAAAATTAAACAAAATAAAAACTATATACTTACCTTCTTCCTAGCAGCATCACCAGCAGGAGATCTTCTTCTCTAGTCTGGAGGGTGCGGAGCCAAGGCTGACTGACGGCCGGCCCCGCCCCCCTCCCAGACCGAAGGTGTAGAGAGCAGAAGGGAGGTACGGAGAGCCTGCAGGGGGGACGGGAAGGATTATGGATGAAGCAGTGAGCCGATTCCGGCTCTCTGCTTCATCACAACACAGGCAACTGTCTCTGAGTCCCATGGACGCAGGGAAAGCTGCCAGTAACCGGGACATAGCTCCCCCTTACTGGGACAGCCACTGCAATCTGGGACTGTCCCGCTGGATCTGGGATGGTTGGGAGGTATGCATTCATTCCATGGCATCACAGGTCTCTACTGTTGAGCGCTGCCTCTTTGTGCACAGGTCACATGATGGTGACCTCATCACAGGTCCTACCACCACTTCCACTGTTGAAAAGATCACATGACTGTAATGTCATCGCAGGTCTTTCAGCTATGGAGTTTAAGCAGAACAGGCAGCAGATACACAGTATGTCTGATCAGGTCAAACCCACCTTCCCCCAACCTCCACCCCAAGATGACCAGGTCACCCTATTAGCAGTGGAGGGAGGGAAAGGAAAAAATAATAAAATAAATAAAAAGCACCTCTGCAAGCACTGGAAAGGGCCCCCTCCCTCTCTGAGCTCTTGTGCAGCTGAACCAGCTGCACAGGCTATATGTCCGCCCCTGTACTGTACATCTGGAACTAGCTTGCATGTCCTATTTCCAGTGCAGTATTACATATGGTATTTCTCTCTTATGGATTCTTGGACTTTGTATTTTACATATTTTTTTAAAAAAATTTGAGGGGAACAGAGGTTGTTGTATACCAATTTTCAGAGCAATTAGAGCTTATTTGATTCGAGTAGGATCAATTCTCTCTCATTAGCCTTAAACAAATCACAAGAAATTTGGACTGAATTCCGAATCGGTAGAAAAGATTTTCTTATCTAACTACTGGGGGGACTACTGGGGAATATTATAATTACTGTGGTTACTACAAGGGAGCATTATAACTACTGGGGCAGAACACGGTGAAATTATAAATACTGGGGGCATTACAAGCAGACAGTATAATAACTGGGGACAGTACAGGCAGAAATTATAGCTACTAAGGGTACTACAGGGACACATTTTAATTACTAGGGGCACAATGGAGGAGCCTTATTTTTACTGGCGCACTTTAAGGGGCTTTATTACTACTGGTGTTACTTGGGAAGGTTTATCACCATTGAGGGCACTATGGGACATTTTTACTATGAAGTGGGGGACAATATTATTATTATTAGACAAAATATGGAGAGCACTACTACTAACAGGGGGGCTCTCAGCAAGCATTATCACTGTAGAGGTCCTATTAGTAATGATAGCATTCTGGGAGAGAATTATAATTGGTGGGACTTTTGGAAGTACTATTAGTATGTCGGGAATGATCTGTATGGTATTGTCATTTCTTCAGTATTGTATTTAGGGACATTGGAGAGCACAACAAGCGGTATTGGGTGTAGCATCAGGATAACACTGTTAGGGCACTAGGAGGGATGATGTAAAAGTGATGAATCGAAGTGTGGCAAACTGCAGAGACTATACGTAACTGAAAAATGTCATCATGACAGTTTGATCCCAATAGAGTGCTGCAATCTGATGGGAGCCTGAAGAGACTAGATGCTGTGCTGACCCAAGAACAAGATGGTCAAGAACGTGTGATAGCCTATGCTAGTAGAACTCTGCGGGAGAGTGAGAAGAACCCTGCCAATTACAGCTCCTTCAAATTTGAACTGCTAACGGTGGTGTGGGTGTTGACTGAAAAGTTCGCAGACATCTTGACAGGGACAGAGTTTGTGTTGATGACCGATAACAATCCACTTGAATACCACTAAACTGGGAGCCTTGGAGCTGCGCTGGATGATTTACCTTAGTAAACTTAATATCAAGATGCAATATAGGCCTGGGCGGAATAATGCCAATGCAGATACCTTGTCTCATAACCTGTTGGAGAACCCCAGTGACCCCACAGACAGAGAGTGGGAAGAGGTCAAGACCCCCAATTTCATGAAAGTGCCCTGACCACTGAAAAGTGCTCGAGTTCAGCAGGTGGAGCCTGCAGTCAACATCACTGCTGGATGGTCCATGGAAGAGTGGCAGGACCATCAGCAAGATCCACAGATTGCCAAAGTGAGAGAATGGCTCCTTAGTGATCACTAGCCAGCTTACAATGAGCCTTGACATCATTGAGGATGAATCTGTGGCAACAGAAGGGCCATCTGATCTTCCATGAGGGAGTCCTATGCAGAAGAGTACAGCTCCCTACACAGATTTGGCCTACCGGGTAGGCAGTGTTACCAGGTAATGGAATAAGGAGAATAGCAGAGTGGATACATGAAAAGAAAGGCCTTTTTGGACCTGCCAAGACTTTTGTGTGGATGCAGAGATTCTACTATAATCTCAGCTTGCAAATGGTGGCCCAAGATATTTTAAGAAGCTTTCGAAACTGCAGTCTAGCAATAGCTGAGGATCAACAGGCCTCAATAGGCATTATACAGACTAGTGGCCCACCACAACTTGAAATAATGGACTGTCTGATGGTAGTAGAGTCCCTGAATGGATGCAAGTATCTGTTGGTTATGGTGGACCACTGCACTGTTTGCAGTAGTGGACCCCACCTGCGACCAGTCGGCAGCACAAGCCCTTTGGATGAATTCATCCTACTTCATGGCTATCCTACACAACTGCATTCTGACCAGGGGGCTTGCTTTGAAGGCAGGGTGATAGGGCTTAGAAGAGCTGTGTCGCTTGTAACAGATTTGTAAGACACGCACTACACCCTACCATTCACAGGAAAATGGTGCATGTGAGCACCTGAACAGAACTTTACTACAGCTGTTGTGAACATTGGAGGAACAGAAAAAGAAGAGATGGCCAGACTACATTGCAGAACTTGTGTGGGTGTAAAAAAAAAGCACAGTACACTCAGCCACTAGTTATTTACCCTCCTTAGTGATGTTTGTGAGGAACAGAAGGTGCCCTCTAAACATGATGATGCCAGCCAGCGAAGAAGGTGGGGAATAGACCCTGAGACTTGGATAGGAGACCATTGAAAGAAGGTACAAGAGATGTATAACGTGGTCGCCCAGCGCCTGAGCCCTTGTGCATTATATGCAAACGAAAAATTGAGAGTGCCGCCGTTGTAGGTGGAAGATCGAGTGATGGTACACAGTCGGACAGCCAGTAGGGCTGGGAAGCTGCAGTGGGAGTGGGAGACCATGCCATACAAGGGAGTCCAGCAAACCGATCCAAGCATACCAGGTGAAACCCGAGGGTGTAACCAGGTCTGTGTGCATAGTGCACCGAAATATGCTCAGTCCATGCACCTTTCTGAAAAGGGCTCCTGAGCCTATACCAGAGAACCCCTCCATGACAGCAATGCCATCTGGACAAGAAGAATGGTGGATACTACCTCAACCACAGCCAGTCCCCTTGGAAAGATGGGAAGGACCAGTTGTGCATCAAGAGGAGAATGATGGTCCATCATCAGTGTGGAGTGTTCAGCTGAGCTAAGACATTCGCAGCGTACTAACTTTGGGAGGATGCCTTCCCATCATGACGACTATGTCCTCAGTAACTCAGGAACCCCAGGGCTCCAGATGGCGACCAAAATGGTCGCTAAATCGACTCAGAATTTGCAAATGGCGACAAGACTTTTTAGACTACTGCGCAGCCTAGTATTGGAGAACATGGTGCGCACCATGTTCCCTCAACAGCACAGGGGAGAAGGAAGCTCTCCCTCCCCCCTTTGCTGCTGCTGCAGCTGCCACCAATGGGAGAGGAGAGAGGAGGGGGAGGGCGCACTGCGCCACCAATGAGAGGGGCAGAGGAGGGTAGGGGGAGGGTGCACTGCGCCACCAATGAAGTTAACTCTGTTTAATAAACGTACAGGAGCGGGTGCCGGCACGGGATCACATAGCCGGCACCCGACCTATATTATAGGGAGCTCCCATATGCCACAGAACAAAGGATTAAAAGATCCCAGGTTCTAGCCCCTAGGGGGCTAAAATTTATTAAATAAAAAGTTTTAAAAAAAAAGTTTAAAAAAGCAAACAAAAAAAAACAATGAATATAAAGCACATTAAATAAAGTATAGGAGGCAGTGGTATAACATACCCGGTCTCAATAACAGGGCAACGCAGCAATTAACCCCTCAGGTGCGGCACCTGAGGGGTTAATTGCTGTGGATCGCACGCCCTGCTATTGAGGCTGGGTATGTTATACCTCTGCCTCCTATACTTGATTTAATGTGCTTTATATTCATTGGTGGCGCAGTGCGCCTTCCCCCCCCCCCTAGTTACTAGTCTCATTGGTGGCGCAGTGGCCACAGGTGACCCCCCCGCCCCCTCTTCATTGGTGGCAGTGGTAGATTCGATCGAAGCCCCAGCAGTGTAATCGCAGGGCTCCGATTGGTTACCATGGCAACCAGGATGCTACTGAAGTCCTGGCTGCCATGGTAAGCTCCCTGCTGCCATGTGCACAAAGCCCAGGACAGCACAACCGTGTGAATGCGCCTGCATCTATTCAGCAATTTTGCAAAATAGATGCGGTCACATTCACTTCAGTCGATGGTGTGCAAACTTGCCGCTGCTCCGCAAGAAATTACAGAACATGTCCTATTCTTGTCCGCAACAGCAGACAATCGGCATTTTGAATGGGGCGCCCGGCCGCGTGTTCAGCAAATTGTGGAACACACGCCGAGCGACATCTATGGTATTGTGGAGCGGATGCGCAATACTATGGCCGTCTGAACGGCCCCTTAATCACCCCCTTTCCCAATTTTACATATAAAATATATTAACAAGAAATAAACGTTTTACATATCGCCACGTCTGAAAAGTCCAAACTATTAAAATATTTTAAAAATCTCCTATGTGGTGAACACATAACAAAAAATAAATAAATAAAAACCGCACAAGTCGCCATTTTTTAGTCACCTTGTCCCCCCAAAAAATAGGATAGGATGGTTCTATTATGGGCCAGACTTTCCATCTGCTCCTCCAAGTCTTTCTTTAATTATAATTATATGTATTTATCAGAGGCGTAGCTACCGGGGGGGAGCAGGGGGGGGCGACGGCTCCGGGCCCAGTGACTCAGGGGGGGCCCAGCAAGGATGACCTTAAAACTATCAGGCGAATACAAGTGAGCACTTCCATTATGGAAGCGCTCACTTGTATTTAGGGACCCCCATCAGACCTCAGATCAGCCCACCCAGCCACATAAGATTAAAATAAAAAACCTTTCTTACCTGTCCTGCGCTGCGGCTGCCCTCCGGTCTGCACTCCACTGTCTTCCCTGGCCGGCGCGCACTATGACCTGACAGTGCGTGCACGCAGCGTCAGGTCATAGTGCATGCCGGCCAGGGAAGACAGTGGAGTGCGGACTGGAAGGCAGCCGCAGCGCAGGACAGGTAAGAAAGGTTTTTTATTTTAATCTTATGTGGCTGGGTGGGCTGATCTGAGGTCTGATGGAGGCACAATACGCTGATCTGAGGTCTGATGGGGGCACAATACGCTGAGCTGAGGTCTGATGGGGGCACAATACGCTGATCTGAGGTCTGATGGGGGCACATTCTGCTGATCTGAGGTCTGATGGGGGCACATTCTGCTGATCTGAGGTCTGATGGGGGCACATTCTGCTGATCTGAGGTCTGATGGGGGCACAATACGCTAATATGAGGTCTGATGGGGCACAATACACTGATCTGAGGTCTGATGGAGGCACAATACGCTGATCTGAGGTCTGATGGGGGCACAATATGCTGATCTGAGGTCTGATGGGGGCACAATACGCTGAGCCGAGGTCTGATGGGGGCACAGTAGGGTGATGTGAGGACTGATGGGGGCACATTCTGCTGATCTGAGGTCTGATGGGGGTACAATACGCTGATCTGAGGTCTGATGGGGGCACAGTACGCTGATCTGAGGTCTGATGGGGGCACAGTCTGCTGATCTGAGGTATGATGGGGGCACATTCTGCTGATCTGAGGTCTGATGGGGGCACATTCTGCTGATCTGAGGTCTGATGGGGGCACATTAAGCTGATCTGAGGTCTGATGGGGGCACATTAAGCTGATCTGAGGTCTGATGGGGCACAGTAGGCTGATGTGAGGTCTGATGGGGACATATTCTGCTGATCTGAGGTCTGATGGGGCACAATACGCTGATCTGAGGTCTGATGGGGCACAATACGCTGATCTGAGGTCTGATGGGGGCACAATACACTGATCTGAGGTCTGATGGGGGCACAATACACTGATCTGAGGTCTGATGGGGGCACATTCTGCTGATGTGAGGTCTGATGGGGGCACATTCTGCTGATCTGGGGTCTGCTGGGGGCACATTCTGCTGATCTGAGGTCTGATGGGGACACATTCTGCTGATCTGAGGTCTGATCGGGGCACATTAAGCTGATCTGAGGTCTGATGGGGGCACACTAAGCTGATCTGAGGTCTGATGGGGGCACAGTAGGCTGATGTGAGGTCTGATGGGGACACATTAAGCTGATCTGAGGTCTGATGGGGGCACATTAAGCTGATGTGAGGTCTGATGGGGGCACATTCTGCTGATCTGAGGTCTGATGGGGGCACATTAAGCTGATCTGAGGTCTGATGGGGCAGGGGACTGTTAGTTTAGTGATGTAAAAACTGGGGACAGGTTTCCTTTAACATAGGAGTCCCCTTGTTTTTTACTCCTATTACTTCTATATTTTACTGCATTATGTGGTAGAGTATTTAGACTAGGGTATGTAGAAAGTCTATTGTACTGTACTTAACAGGATAGATGATCTAGCAGTTTATACAGTCATCTTTCTAATACAATATTATAACCACAACTAGTAGTATGTGCCTGTGAAGTTGGAAACGTGCGTTTGGGAAGCCACTAAGTGGGGGGCCCACTCAAGTATGTTTCGCCCCCACGTGCTGAACCTCTAGCTACGCCTCTGGTATTTATATTTGGCAACTAAAAATTTAATTTGGCTCCTACATTTTTCAGTTCAGGAGCCAATGGCTCCTAGGTATTTTTTTTTTAGTCTGGATCACTGCCACCCTCAAACCAGGGAGGGAAGGTGCTGTGTCAGGAGGAGCTGTTGCAGTGCTGGGACATAGAAACTTGCTGTCATCTTTCCAGTCCAGCAGTGGGAGCCAGTTCCCAGATAGAGGACAGGGGAAGACAAAGCCTGCTACACAGGAAGAGCAGTTCAGCCAGTGTCTGGAGAAGGAGAGAAGTGCAGTGCAGGAGATCCAATGGTGGAGTGGGTGGAGTGGTGTGATGTGGCCACCCAAGTAAAGCAGTTTGCAGCCCAGATAGGTATAGAGAGGCTGTGGCAGGCAGAGCATTGTGTAGTGCTGAAGAAAGAGTGCAACACAGACCAGTGCAAGGAAGCAGATTGTGGAGCACATGTGCAGAAAAGCACGGCCTCAGAAGTGCCCCCAAATAGAAAGGTCCTGCCTTGGAGAGATAGAGATCAAGCACGAAGAGGGTCCCTCATCTGTTAGCAGGAACAGTAAGTGTGGCCCCTGCCTGTAGTTACACCCTCTCTGATATCAACTAAGTTTCTTAAAAAGACAGTGTCCCTATTGAATATTAATTTACCTGTTTCACAATTGCAAGAATTAGTTTGTCTCCTGGACATTGCCAGCACCTCACACAAGCCAGTGTAATTTTTTTAAAAGCATTGCATGACTAGTTTAATGACATGGACTATGCAGGGAACATGTGTTATTTCCCCCAGGTTCAGCACAGCCATGATGTTGCAGCCATTGTTGCTGACCACCTTGCCCCATTGGAGTCAGCGGGGTGACAGCCAACGGGATGTTTGCTGCTTGATGTACTTTAGCAACTGCTCCCCTGGGTGACTACTCTTGCCAAGGCTGATCATCTCCAACACCGAATGGCAACGCTTGATATGAGTGATAGGAAGGAAGGTGAGATGGAGCGATGTTGTGCCCTGTTGGTACAGGAGGCGGATAAGTGACAGGCTGACATAATTGACCTGACCTCGTTGTTGCCGCAGACAACCAGACCCAGTGGGCTGTGAGACTGTCCATAACAGATGCTTCAGGTGTCGTGCACCTAGCCACACAAATTCTCTGCCACTTGAGGATACAATGCAGGGATGGCTTTTTGGGAGAAATAATGTCAGCTAGGTATCTTCCAATGAGGCTGACTGCACTCCGTCAGCTCCCTAAAGGCAGTAGACTCTAGTAAATGGTATGGCAGCTACTGCACGACCAGCAACATGGAATGGCAGCTACGACCAGCAACTTGGCCAAGTGAGAATTAACTTTGCACAATAGATTGCTGGATGTGTAAAGTTGTTTGCTACCCACACAATCCGTTATCGAAGGCTGGATCGAAGGAGGAATCGCAGTAGCTGGCTGCGACCTCTGTTTGCCCATGGGATGAAGTGATGCCATTTCATGTGGTTCAATAGAGCTGTGGTGCCTATATTTGTGTTTGACTGCCTATGGCTTATTTTTCTCTTTCAGAGCTTGCATAGGGCAATGCTTCTGTCTTGGCAGAAAAACTCCCGGACAGTATATACTCATAGATCTAGCGGCAGCTAAGCTTGGCGTAGCTCTTCACATTTTGGGCCTAATGCACCCACAGTGTCAGCGGCATCATACTTCGCCTCTGCTGTTTGTTGCTGCCGCTGCCACCACCTACCTACACTGTTTTTACCTCTTCCTTCACCTAAGCACCTCAATCTGGCTCCTAGGTCATGTACAACAAACAATCATCATCGGAGTCCTCACCCTCCCTGCTACTTTAATCAGACTGTGATATATTGTTGAGGTAGCAACTAATATTGCTTTTTGGGGTTCAATCAGTCACTCCGAATCAAGCAGGCATGAGTGTACACTTATCTAAGAAAAGACACTGACACAATATATATAGTTCAGCATCAGATCTATGACATGCCTCGTGGCTGCTGTCTCTATAGCTCTGAAGTTCCTCTTTTATTATAACGGTACATATCTTCACAGAAAAAGGAGAAGGGGCGTAAGCATGCAAATAACTAATAATGTATATATCTTCTTGTACTCCTACGTGGTCTTGATTGGGCAAGGAGCCTCATGCCATCCTGCATCACTGCCTTGAGAAAGAGATAAGGCCCACGTGTAGATAAGAGTACAGGCACCATCTTAGACCTGTTGCATCAGCTAAATATGAATACATTTTATGCAAGCTTTATAAAGACTACAGAGTATAAAAGTATAAAAGTATATAAAGGCACATTTGTTCTTGTCTCATCACATTATCCGGGATATTGAATTCACATTATCCTGAAGACGTGGGAAACTCAGGATTTACAATAGAATACATTACATTAAGTCCATATACCTCGACAGCCCCCCCTAAATACTGATGTTTTCCACGTCTGACCCTACCTAAACAATACCAGGATATAGACATTCTATACAGCTGCATAAGCATTTACAAAGCTGAGATATATATATTTGTATAGCATTAAATACATGTATATACAAATGACATAACACTGTGAGGGGAAAATTCAGTATTTCTACCGGTCTACCTTCACAATATCATGGTGGGGTCCTTGGCACCCCTACTGATAACATGCTTTTTATTTTCCCCAACTGCCACTGTTGCTGCCCCTACCACCAATACTGTTGTTACGGATGGCACTATTACCACCACCACAGCTATGCATGGAGTCCCCTGCCTCCTCATGAACCTCTTCCTGAGGGCAGTCCAAATGCAGACTGCTCTCACACAAGTCGTCAACTTGGAGACTCTCTTGACTATCTGCCATGGGCTGTGGTGGGGTTTTGTTGCCACTTAGGAAAAAGGAAAGGGCAGTGACGACAGAGAGAATGGCTGAAAGGTTTCTCTGGGACTGCAAGGAGGAAGAGCACGAGGATTGCTGTAACCGCTGTCATCCTTCTGTGACTTAGAGGAGGAGTGAGCCATCCAATCCACAATCGCATCCTCTTTCTCCTCAATGATAATGTTGCGCCTTTCTGTAGACCTGTGGCCTACTACTACTACTACTTCTGGCAGGATTGCTTTTGCTGCTGCTACCCACATTCTCGTTCTGGAAGAACAAGGCCTGGCACTGGGTTTTGTTTCGGGTCTGGTTCACTAAATTGTTTTAAAATTTTGGTTTGGACCTGAATCGATTCAAGTCAAACTAAAGTTGCTCCAATTTCCCTGAAAGTTGGTATATAGCTCCTATAGCCTCCTAGGAACGCATGTGATCTCTTTTGGTTTAATTTTTTAGGAATTTTTCCTCCTCCCCTTCCCCAAGATCTGGAACGCAATGACAGCAATAGTAAATAATGTCTGAGTGACTCTGATATACATAGCTATGGGTAAACGCACATTTGACAGCGTTAACATACAGCATGTTTAAAAACACACCACACCGACACATGTGTTATGTTTCCTTATAATCCAAAGCTTCCAAAAATTGTCCCTTGTCAGGGGCAGATGAAGTTTAAGTTCAAGGTACCTTTGGGGACCCAGCGTCCAAAAATTATGCCTTGCCAGGGTCAAAATGCCTGCCTGTACGAAACGCATAAGTGTTGATTGTCAGAAGAAAAAGTTTCCTGTTGTGATCAAGCCTAAAACCTAAAAAAAATTACCCCATTTAAATGGGAGCAACAGCAATACAATATGGCTATGGAAAGGGTTGAATACAATATATAGTGGCATGTGGCCACAATAGTGGCAGCAGCAGGATCAGTATAACATAAACCAAGGCTTTCTATGGGTACCAATAGTACTAGTGGCGGCAGCTAAGGCAGCAGCGGCTGCAGTAGCAATATAGTACACAGAGGCATTGCTAGGTTAACCCCTTAATGACGAGTGGTGTACTATTTACGTCATGATGTGGTGCTAGTTACTGCATCATGACGTGCATAGTACGTCATAAAATGAAAGTGTCACCACAAATATACTTAGCAGTGACACCGACATCTGAACGGGTGTCACGGACAGCAGAGCTGTCCGGGAACCCGTCAGTGGACCAATCACAGTGGTCCCTGCCTCCCGATCGCTGTGATTGGTCAATCAGAGCTGACTGACCAATCACAGCGCATACAGCTTGGCGGCACACAGCGCAGCTCCGATCTCCTCATTCTGACAGTTGACATATGAGGAGATCGGAGCTGCGTCCTGTCAGAGTGCCAAAGTAAAAAGAAAGATCTAAAAAAGGTTCCCCCAAGTCTCGCCCCAGACTCACCCCATCCTCCTCATACTCCCCATCCTCCAGCGACTTCTGCGCTGCCCTGGTCTTCTTTCTGCGTGCCCCCACAGAGTACCCCCAAGTGCCCCCCAAGTGAAATAAGTGCCCCCACAGTGCCCCAGACTCACCCCATCCTCCAGTGAGTTGTCATTAGGAGCTGCGCAGCCCTGGTCTCTGACCCCGAATGGATGCCCACAGAGTCATATGCTCCGTCTGTTCCAGAATTTAATTCTGTCACAGGCATCCATTTTGATAGTACGGGGTTTAGGGAGGTGGAATTTTTAAAAATCTTCCTATCAGAAGAACTGATAAATTTGATGGTTGAGCAGACCAAATTCATACGCTGCTGAATTCATTGCTGGTCACCCCACCTCATATTATGCTAAGACTGGCATATGGTGCTCTGTTGTTGTGGCGGACATTTTAAAGTTTTGGGGCCTCCTTCTAAATATGGATCTCATAAAAAAACACTATGAGATCTTACTGATCTTACTGTCTTGTACGATATCCCCATGTACAGGGCAGTAATGACAAGACAGCGATTCGAGACAATCCTGAGATT
>ONZH01024893.1:0-60334 GCA_900303285.1 Rhinella marina | reverse complement strand
GCTGTGTACCTTGAAATATACAATATATAGGCCTTATAATTGGCAACTGTACTGTGCGTTCTCTTGCAAAGTAATTTCTCATACCTGGTGTTCATACACACCGTCTGATCACTTAGTACACGGCTGTGTACCTTGAAATATACAATATATAGGCCTTATAATTGGCAACTGTACTGTGCGTTCTCTTGCAAAGTAATTTCTCATACCTGGTGTTCATACACACCGTCTGATCACTTAGTACACGGCTGTGTACCTTGAAATATACAATATATAGGCCTTATAATTGGCAACTGTACTGTGCGTTCTCTTGCAAAGTAATTTCTCATACCTGGTGTTCATACACACCGTCTGATCACTTAGTACACGGCTGTGTACCTTGAAATATACAATATATAGGCCTTATAATTGGCAACTGTACTGTGCGTTCTCTTGCAAAGTAATTTCTCATACCTGGTGTTCATACACACCGTCTGATCACTTAGTACACGGCTGTGTACCTTGAAATATACAATATATAGGCCTTATAATTGGCAACTGTACTGTGCGTTCTCTTGCAAAGTAATTTCTCATACCTGGTGTTCATACACACCGTCTGATCACTTAGTACACGGCTGTGTACCTTGAAATATACAATATATAGGCCTTATAATTGGCAACTGTACTGTGCGTTCTCTTGCAAAGTAATTTCTCATACCTGGTGTTCATACACACCGTCTGATCACTTAGTACACGGCTGTGTACCTTGAAATATACAATATATAGGCCTTATAATTGCCAACTGTACTGTGCGTTCTCTTGCAAGTAATTTCTCATACCTGGTGTTCATACACACCGTCTGATCACTTAGTACACGGCTGTGTACCTTGAAATATACAATATATAGGCCTTCAATTGGCAACTGTACTGTGCGTTCTCTTGAAAAATAATTTCTCAAACCTGTGTTCATACACACCGTCTGATCACTTAGTACACGGCTGTGTACCTTGAAATATACAAATATATAGGCCTTATAATTGGCCAACTGTACTGTGCGTTTCTCTTGCAAAGTAATTTCTCATACCTGGTGTTCATACACACCGTCTGATCACTTAGTACACGGCTGTTACCTTGAAATATACAATATATAGGCCTTATAATTGGCAACTGTACTGTGCGTTCTTCTTGCAAAGTAATTTTCTCATACCTGGTGTTCATACACACCGTCTGATCACTTAGTACACGGCTGTGTACCTTGAAATATACAATATATAGGCCTTATAATTGGCAACTGTACTGTGCGTTCTCTTGCAAAGTAATTTCTCATACCTGGTGTTCATACACACCGTCTGATCACTTAGTACACGGCTGTGTACCTTGAAATATACAATATATAGGCCTTATAATTGGCAACTGTACTGTGCGTTCTCTTGCAAAGTAATTTCTCATACCTGGTGTTCATACACACCGTCTGATCACTTAGTACACGGCTGTGTACCTTGAAATATACAATATATAGGCCTTATAATTGGCAACTGTACTGTGCGTTCTCTTGCAAAGTAATTTCTCATACCTGGTGTTCATACACACCGTCTGATCACTTAGTACACGGCTGTGTACCTTGAAATATACAATATATAGGCCTTATAATTGGCAACTGTACTGTGCGTTCTCTTGCAAAGTAATTTCTCATACCTGGTGTTCATACACACCGTCTGATCACTTAGTACACGGCTGTGTACCTTGAAATATACAATATATAGGCCTTATAATTGGCAACTGTACTGTGCGTTCTCTTGCAAAGTAATTTCTCATACCTGGTGTTCATACACACCGTCTGATCACTTAGTACACGGCTGTGTACCTTGAAATATACAATATATAGGCCTTATAATTGGCAACTGTACTGTGCGTTCTCTTGCAAAGTAATTTCTCATACCTGGTGTTCATACACACCGTCTGATCACTTAGTACACGGCTGTGTACCTTGAAATATACAATATATAGGCCTTATAATTGGCAACTGTACTGTGCGTTCTCTTGCAAAGTAATTTCTCATACCTGGTGTTCATACACACCGTCTGATCACTTAGTACACGGCTGTGTACCTTGAAATATACAATATATAGGCCTTATAATTGGCAACTGTACTGTGCGTTCTCTTGCAAAGTAATTTCTCATACCTGGTGTTCATACACACCGTCTGATCACTTAGTACACGGCTGTGTACCTTGAAATATACAATATATAGGCCTTATAATTGGCAACTGTACTGTGCGTTCTCTTGCAAAGTAATTTCTCAACCTGGTGTTCATACACACCGTCTGATCACTTAGTACACGGCTGTGTACCTTGAAATATACAATATATAGGCCTTATAATTGGCAACTGTACTGTGCGTTCTCTTGCAAAGTAATTTCTCATACCTGGTGTTCATACACACCGTCTGATCACTTAGTACACGGCTGTGTACCTTGAAATATACAATATATAGGCCTTATAATTGGCAACTGTACTGTGCGTTCTCTTGCAAAGTAATTTCTCATACCTGGTGTTCATACACACCGTCTGATCACTTAGTACACGGCTGTGTACCTTGAAATATACAATATATAGGCCTTATAATTGGCAACTGTACTGTGCGTTCTCTTGCAAAGTAATTTCTCATACCTGGTGTTCATACACACCGTCTGATCACTTAGTACACGGCTGTGTACCTTGAAATATACAATATATAGGCCTTATAATTGGCAACTGTACTGTGCGTTCTCTTGCAAAGTAATTTCTCATACCTGGTGTTCATACACACCGTCTGATCACTTAGTACACGGCTGTGTACCTTGAAATATACAATATATAGGCCTTATAATTGGCAACTGTACTGTGCGTTCTCTTGCAAAGTAATTTCTCAAACCTGGTGTTCATACACACCGTCTGATCACTTAGTACACGGCTGTGTACCTTGAAATATACAATATATAGGCCTTATAATTGGCAACTGTACTGTGCGTTCTCTTGCAAAGTAATTTCACGGCTGTGAAGGCAAAATATTGTAACCAAAAAAAAAATAAAATGCGGCGGGGGGCTAGCGGAATAGGACGTGGACGAGGACGGGGGCGCGGAAATGCTGTTGGGGGCCTTGTTGAAGCCAGTGGGGATACAATGCGTGCTGGTGAGGGTCAGCCAGGATCCCGCTCATCCAGAATCCCTGCCTTTATGGGACAGTTAAGCAGGGGGCGGGTTACACCGCTGTTGAGGCCTGAGCAGGTTGAACAGGTGGTGCAATGGATAGCCGATAGCGCTTCCACACAGTTGTCCACCAGCCAGTCATCCACACAGTCTCACTCTGACCCTCCTTCCTCCACACCTGGCCAACAGAGTCATCCCACCATTGACCCCTCCCAGGAGCTCTTTTCGGGTCCTTTTTCAGATGTGCCGGAAGAATCCCAGGAGCTAGCAGAGGAATTTGTTTGTAGTGATGCCCAAACACTTGAGTTTTCGCCATCTCCTGCTGATGTGGACCCTGAGCCAGCATCTGTTATCATGAGCGATGATGATGATGAGACGCAGTTGCCATCAAGGGAGGCTGTTGGAATGTCCAGTGGGCAGCAGGAGGAGCAGAGTGAGGAAGTGGAAGAGGAGGTGGTGGATGACGAAATGACCGACCCCACTTGGCCAGGGGTGATGTCCAGCGAGGAAAGTAGTGGAGAGGTGGTGGTCTGCGCAGCACCGAAAAAGGCAGCAAGAGGCAGAGGGATGTCCAGAGGCAGAGGGATGTCCACAGGCAGAGGGATGTCCACAGGCAGAGGGATGTCCAGAGGCAGAGGACAGTCCAGACAGAGAAGTGAGGCCACAGCCAGCAGGGCCGAAGCTGTTCCCGGCAGCGGGCAGTCGCGCGAAGCTCCCCCATCGAGGCCTCGTACTTCTGTGGTGTGGAGATTTTTTAATGTTTGTGCGGATGACAAACTGAGCGCGGTTTGCACACTCTGCCACTCAAAACTGAGTAGGGGCTCTGAGAAGAGCAATCTGACCACCTCAGGCATGCGGCGTCACTTGGAAGTCAAGCACTGGGCTGAGTGGGAGAGAGCAAACGCAATACAACCTGCGCCCGGTCTTGCTGCCACTGCCTCTTCCCCTGTGTTGTGTGCTGCCACTGCGGTCCAGACCTCCAGCCAGGACACCTCCACATCTGCCTCTGCCTCGGCTACTTTGGGGCCTTCTCCTTCAGCCTCCCCTTCCCCCGCCTCTTCGCCTGCACCTTCACACTCCTCGTCCCAACAACTGTCCATCTCGCAGGCGTTCGACCGCAGGCGGAAGTACGCCTCGAGTCACCCCCAAGCCCAAGCCTTAAACTGCCACATCTCCAAACTGCTGGCCCTGGAGATGTTGCCGTTTAGGCTTGTGGAGACGCAGGCCTTCCGCGACCTGATGGCGGCTGCCGCACCTCGCTATTCCGTCCCCAGCCGCCACTACTTTTCCCGGAGTGCCGTCCCCGCCCTGCACCAGCACGTGTCGCGTAACATCAGGCGGGCCCTGAGGTACGCAGTCAGCGCAAAGGTCCACTTGACCACCGACTCGTGGACAAGCGCTTGCGGCCAGGGACGATACATCTCTTTGACGGCACACTGGGTGAATGTAGTGGAAGCGGGGACGGGGTCGCAAACAGAGACGGCCTACCTACCACCCCCGCCCAAGATTGCCAGCATGGGTTCTGATAAACCCCCCTCCTCCTCCTCCTCCTCCTCTGCCTTAACATCGCCCTCAGCCGCTAGCTGGAAGCGTTGCAGCACTGGCGCGGGGAGACGTCAGCAGGCGGTGCTTAAGCTCATCAGCTTGGGCGACAGGAAGCACAGCGCCCCAGAGGTGAGGGACGCCATATTGCAGCAGACGGAGATGTGGCTGTCGCCGCTGCAGCTAGGACCAGGCATGGTCGTGTGCGATAACGGCCGTAACCTGGTGGCGGCTCTGGAGCTTGCCGAACTCAATCACGTACCATGCCTGGCCCACGTTTTTAATCTGGTAGTCCAAAAATTTCTAAAGACTTACCCCAACCTGGCAGAGCTACTGGTGAAAGTGCGGCGCTTGTGCGCTCACTTTCGGAAGTCAACTGTAGCTGCTGCTAGCTTAAAAAAACTCCAGCAACGCCTCCATTTGCCTGAACATCGGCTGTTGTGCGACCTGCCGACTCGCTGGAATTCCACCTATTCCATGTTGGCCAGGGTGTGTGAGCAGCAGAGAGCATTGATGGAGTACCAGATTATGAATCCACGCGTGCCTCCAACTCAGCTCCCTCAGTTTGCCAACCACGAGTGGCCATGGATGGCAGACATATGCGATGTACTGCGTATCTTTGAGGAGTCCACCAAGAAGGTCAGCAGCGAGGACGCTATAGTGAGCGTAACCATCCCGCTCCTATGCGTCCTTAAAGAATCCCTCATCGCAATAAGGGAGAACGCATTGCACGCAGAGGAGACGGGGGTAGGAGGAGACGCAACGGAGCTACACAGTCAGACCACACTTTTGTCTGCTTCACGGTGGCAGTTGCAGGAGGATGAGGATGAGGAGGAGGAGGACGACGTGGAGGTGGCTGTGGAAGAGGAGGAGGATGCTGGCGGCGAGGGTAGCAGTCAGGCTGTGTGCGTCCCATTGGTTCAGCGCGGATGGGGCGGAGAGGAGGCGGAAGAGGAAGAGGAGGAAATGGCAAGTGATCCTTCTGGTGGGGGCAGTGACGTCATGCCTATTCAGAGTCTGGCACACATGGCTGACTTCATGCTGGGCTGCTTTTCCCGGGACACACGTGTTGTCCGGATAGTGGAGAACAAACTGTACTGGGTCTTCGCACTCCTGGACCCCCGGTATAAAGATAACGTCTCCTCTTTTATTCCGGTAGAGGAGAGGACAAATCGATTGCTGGAATACCAGAGGGAACTCGTGCAGAACATGATGGAGATTTTCCCACCCACCATCGCTGGCGGCAGAGAGGAGAGGGTCTCCCAGAGTCCCACAACATCTATCAGGCCCACAGCCACCAGGGGAACACTCTCCAAGGTGTGGGACACGTTCATGGCACCCCCTCGTGCAACTTCCATCACTGCGGGGCCCGCTATCAGCAGGAGGGACAAGTATCGGCGGATGTTGCGGGAGTACCTGGCAGACCGTAACCCTGTCCTCCCCGATCCCTCGGCGTCCTACACTTACTGGGTCTCCAAGTTGGACACGTGGCTGGAACTGTCCCTGTACGCCTTGGAGGTGCTTGCCTGCCCTGCCGCCAGCGTGCTATCAGAAAGGGTGTTCAGCGCAGCCGGGGGCATTATAACCGATAAGCGCAGCCGCCTGTCAACCGACAGTGCCGACAGGCTGACGCTAATCAAAATGAACAGCAAGTGGATTGACCCGGACTTTGCTTCTCCAACAGTGGAAAGCAGCCAAAAGTGAAGTGCCATCTGTATGAAGTGCCATTTCCTCCTCCACCTCCTCCTCCTCCTCCTTAACCGCCGTAGAATTGCTCCGTAAATAAGAAAAATTTATATATTTATGGCTCACCTCTTGGGCCTCCACAAAATGTTTAAGAGGTGTCACCTCTTGGGCCTCCACATAATTTTTAAGAGGTCTCACCTCTTGGGCCTCCACAAAATGTTTAAGAGGTCTCACCTCTTGGGCCTCCACAAAATGTTTAACAGGTCTCACCTCTTGGGCCTCCACAAAATGTTTAAGAGGTCTCACCTCTTGGGCCTCCACAAATTTTAACAGGTCTCACCTCTTGGGCCTCCACAAAATGTTTAACAGGTCTCACCTCTTGGGCCTCCACAAAATGTTTAACAGGTCTCACCTCTTGGGCCTCCACATAATTTTTAACAGGTCTCACCTCTTGGGCCTCCATAAAATTTTTTAAGAGGTCTCACCTCTTGGGCCTCCACAGTTAATTTTAACAGCGTCTGCACCGGTTGGGACTCCACATAATTTTTAACACGTCTCCCTCTTGGGACCGCCACAAAATTTTAACAGGTCCTCACCTCTTTGGGCTCCACATAAATTTTTAACACGTCTCACTTCTTGGGCCTCCACATAATTTTAACACGTCTCACCTCTTTGGGCCTAACACAAAATGTTTAAGAGGTCTCACCTTTGGGCTCCACAAAATGTTTAAAGAGGTGGTACCTCTTGGGCCCTCCACGCTAATTTAAAAGAAGGTCTCACCTCTTGGGCCCTCCAAAAATATTTAATAGGTCTCACTCTTGGACTCCACAAAATGTTTAACAGGTCTCACCTCTGGGCTCCCACAAAATGTTTAACAGGTCTCACCTCTTGGGCCCCCACAAAATGTTTTAACAGGTCTCACCTCTGGGCCTTCCAAAATGTTTAACAGGTCTCACCTCTTGGGCCTCCACATAATTTTTAACAGGTCTCACCTCTTGGCTGCACAAAATGTTTTTAACGAGGTCTGCACCTCTTGGGCCTCCACATAATTTTTGAACAGGTCTCACCTCTTGGGCCTCCACAAATGTTTAAGAGGTCTCACCTCTTGGGCCTCCACAAATGTTTAAGAGGTCTCACCTCTTGGGCCTCCACAAAATGTTTAAGAGGTCTCACCTCTTGGGCCTCCACAAAATGTTTAACAAGGTCTCACCTCTTGGGCCTCCCCAAAATGTTTAACAGGTCTCACCTCTTGGGCCTCCACAAAATGTTTAACAGGTCTCACCTCTTGGGCCTCCACAAAATGTTTAAGAGGTTCTCCCCTCTTGGGCCTCCACAACATGTTTAAGAGGTCTCACCTCTTGGGCCTCCATCAAAATGTTTAACAGGTCTCACCTCTTGGGCCTCCACTAATTTTTAAACGGAACGTCTCACTCTTGGGTCCCTCCACAAAATGTTTAACAGGTCTCACCTCTTGGGCCTCCACAAAATGTTTAACATGGTCCGACCTCTTGGGCGGCTCCACATAATTTTTAACACGTCTCACCCCTCTTGGGCCTCCACAAAATGTTACAGGTCTCACCTCTTGGGCCCTCCACAAAAATGTTTTAACAGTCTCACCTCTTGGGCCTCCACAAAATTTTATCAAGGTCTCACCTCTTGGGCCTCCAACAAAATTTTTAACAGGTCTCACCTCTTGGGCCTCCAACAAAATTTATCAAAGGTCCTCACCTCTTGGGCCCTCCCACAATTTTTATCAGGTCCCACCTCTTGGGCCTCCATCAAATTTAACAGGTCTCACCTCTTGGGCCTCCACATAATTTTATCAAGGTCTCGGACCTCTTGGGCCTCCACAAAATTTTAACCCCAGGTCTCACCTCATGGGCCTCCACAAAATTTTATCAAGGTCTCCCTCTTGGGCCCCAAAAAATTTTTAACAGGTCTCACCTCTTGGCCTTCCACAAAATGTTAAACAGGTCTCACCTCTTGGGCCTCCACATAATTTTTACAGGTCTCACCTCTTGGGCTCCACATAATATTTTAACAGGTCTCACCTCTTGGGCCTCCACATAATTTTAACACGTCTCACCCTTGGCCTCCAAATTTAAGGGTCTCACCTCTTGGGCCTCCACAAAATGTTTAACAGGTCTCACCTCTTGGGCCTCCACATAATTTTTAACAGGTCTCACCTCTTGGGCCTCCACATAATTTTTAACACGTCTCACCTCTTGGGCCTCCACAAAATGTTTAACAGGTCTCACCTCTTGGGCCTCCACAAAATGTTTAACAGGTCTCACCTCTTGGGCCTCCACATAATTTTTAACAGGTCTCACCTCTTGGGCCTCCACAAAATTTTATCAAGGTCTCACCTCTTGGGCCTCCAAAAATTTTTAACAGGTCCTCACCTCTTGGGCCTCCACAAAATGTTTAACAGGTCTCACCTCTTGGGCCTCCACATAATTTTTAACAGGTCTCACCTCTTGGGCCTCCACATAATTTTTAACAGGTCTCACCTCTTGGGCCTCCACATAATTTTTAACACGTCTCACCTCTTGGGCCTCCACAAAATGTTTAACAGGTCTCACCTCTTGGGCCTCCACAAATGTTTAACAGGGTCTCACCTCTTGGGCCTCCACATAATTTTAACAGGTCTCACCTCTTGGCCTCCACATAATTTTAACACGTCTCACCTCTTGGGCTCCACAAAATGTTTAACAGGTCTCACCTCTTGGGCCTCCACAAATGTTTAACAGGTCTCCCTCTTGGGGCCTCCACATAATTTTAACAGGTCTCACCTCTTGGGCCTCCACATAATTTTTAACACGTCTCACCTCTTGGGCCTCCACATAATTTTTAACACGTCTCACCTCTTGGGCCTCCACAAAATGTTTTAACAGGTCTCACCTCTTGGGCCTCCACAAAATGTTTAACAGGTTTCACCTCTTGGGCCTCCACATAATTTTTAACAGGTCTCACCTCTTGGGCCTCCACATAATTTTTAACAGGTCTCACCTCTTGGGCCTCCACATAATTTTTAAGAGGTCTCACCTCTTGGGCCTCCACAAAATGTTTAACAGGTCTCACCTCTTGGGCCTCCACATAATTTTTAAGAGGTCTCACCTCTTGGGCCTCCACATAATTTTTAACACGTCTCACCTCTTGGGCCTCCACAAAATGTTTAACAGGTCTCACCTCTTGGGCCTCCACAAAATGTTTAACAGGTTTCACCTCTTGGGCCTCCACATAATTTTTAACAGGTCTCACCTCTTGGGCCTCCACATAATTTTTAACAGGTCTCACCTCTTGGGCCTCCACATAATTTTTAAGAGGTCTCACCTCTTGGGCCTCCACAAAATGTTTAACAGGTCTCACCTCTTGGGCCTCCACAAAATGTTTAACAGGTCTCACCTCTTGGGCCTCCACATAATTTTTAACAGGTCTCACCTCTTGGGCCTCCACATAATTTTTAACACGTCTCACCTCTTGGGCCTCCACAAAATGTTTAACAGGTCTCACCTCTTGGGCCTCCACAAAATGTTTAACAGGTCTCACCTCTTGGGCCTCCACATAATTTTTAACAGGTCTCACCTCTTGGGCCTCCACATAATTTTTAACACGTCTCACCTCTTGGGCCTCCACATAATTTTTAACACGTCTCACCTCTTGGGCCTCCACATAATTTTTAACACGTCTCACCTCTTGGGCCTCCACATAATTTTTAATACGTCTCACCTCTTGGGCCTCCACAAAATGTTTAACAGGTATCACCTCTTGGGCCTCCACATAATTTTTAACAGGTCTCACCTCTTGGGCCTCCACATAATTTTTAACACGTCTCACCTCTTGGGCCTCCACAAAATGTTTAACAGGTCTCACCTCTTGGGCCTCCACAAAATGTTTAACAGGTCTCACCTCTTGGGCCTCCACATAATTTTAACACGTCTCACCTCTTGGGCCTCCACAAAATGTTTAACAGGTCTCACCTCTTGGGCCTCCACAAAATGTTTAACAGGTCTCACCTCTTGGGCCTCCACATAATTTTTAACAGGTCTCACCTCTTGGGCCTCCACATAATTTTTAACACGTCTCACCTCTTGGGCCTCCACATAATTTTTAATACGTCTCACCTCTTGGGCCTCCACAAAATGTTTAAGAGGTCTCACCTCTTGGGCCTCCACAAAATGTTTAAGAGGTCTCACCTCTTGGGCCTCCACAAAATGTTTAAGAGGTCTCACCTCTTGGGCCTCCACAAAATGTTTAACAGGTCTCACCTCTTGGGCCTCCACAAAATGTTTAACAGGTCTCACCTCTTGGGCCTCCACAAAATGTTTAAGAGGTCTCACCTCTTGGGCCTCCACAAAATGTTTAACAGGTCTCACCTCTTGGGCCTCCACATAATTTTAACACGTCTCACCTCTTGGGCCTCCACAAAATGTTTAACACGTCTCACCTCTTGGGCCTCCACAAAATGTTTAACAGGTCTCACCTCTTGGGCCTCCACAAAATGTTTAACAGGTCTCACCTCTTGGGCCTCCACAAAATTTTATCAAGGTCTCACCTCTTGGGCCTCCACAAAATTTTTAACAGGTCTCACCTCTTGGGCCTCCACAAAATTTTATCAAGGTCTCACCTCTTGGGCCTCCACAAATTTTTATCAAGGTCTCACCTCTTGGGCCTCCACAAAATTTTTAACAGGTCTCACCTCTTGGGCCTCCACATAATTTTATCAAGGTCTCACCTCTTGGGCCTCCACAAAATTTTTAACAGGTCTCACCTCTTGGGCCTCCACAAAATTTTATCAAGGTCTCACCTCTTGGGCCTCCACAAAATTTTTAACAGGTCTCACCTCTTGGGCCTCCACAAAATTTTTAACAGGTCTCACCTCTTGGGCCTCCACAAAATTTTATCAAGGTCTCACCTCTTGGGCCTAAACAAAATTTTTAACAGGTCTCACCTCTTGGGCCTCCACAAAATTTTCCATGAGCCTCTGGCCAGCCCACGGCCTCTTCCTGCCTTTTGCGGTCCTACGCATCCCTCAACATCCCCACTGCTTTACCTGCTAGACATGACACTGGGCCAGGTCGGGTCACTGACATCTCAAGCGCCAACAATTTGGGCATTTTAAGGCTTCTGCATGTGTTTGAGTTGTTTTTACATTTTAAAGAAGACATGTCTGACCACATCTCACACACACACACACACAATGACAATTAGGGGTGGGGTCTATTTGCTTTCCCCCTTTGCCTATGCCATCTGTGGTTGTCATAGGCAACGTGATTTTAAGGGGTGCAGAATTTTATCTTCTTTTTTGTCTAGTTTGGCTTGGGGTCCATGGCAATGTAGAGGAAAGAAGGTTTCCTTGTATGGTCTCACTTTACAGAGAGGTTATATTGTCTTTGGAGTGTATTGTTGAGAGGCTGTGATAGTGGCGTAATAGTGCGACTTGGGCGCGTTATATGCACCCAGACATGCTTCCCCTGCTGTCCCAGTTGCATTCCAGCAGTGTTGGCATCCTTTTCTGAGGTTTCATTGTGGACTTGGTGACCTCCAAGTGGTCGAATTGAGATTTCCAAGTGGCGAGCATTTTTTTCCCATAGACTATAATGGGATTCGATAGTCGGTCGAATAGTCGAATTTCGCGGTCTATTCGAATCGAATTTCGAACTTTCGAATATTTCACTACTCGCTCATCTCTAGTGGGCAACAATACTGGTTTAGGTTGCCAAGGGCTAAAGGAGAGACCACACAAACCTCTTCCACACGTTCCACCATAACCTGCTGGTTCTGTCCTGACATGAGGCTATCATGCCCTGTCATCTGTAATCTGATTGGTCAGTGTCCTATATCATAAATCTTTGATTGGCTTTGTGTTTGTGTATAAATAAGGAAGGGGAAGGGGAAACCTCGACTCTATTGTACACCAACTCTGTGTGTGCTTGATGTCCCCCGGTCGGTGAATCGCTTGAACCTTGACAACTTCATTTTCAGTAGAGGAAGCTACTCTAACAGTAGTGTCAATAAAATGGTCTAACTTGGCAGACAGGGGTGAATAGATGGGCAAGCAACCATCTTCTTAATGGTTTACTGTAAAAAAAAAGATCTCCATTTGTGACAATCAGAGGTCAAGCATGCTGTGGCTGATGCTGCTGTTAGGCTATGGCCACATCTGTGTTGGAGAATATGTCAGGAGTCACCATTGTAGATTCCATGAAAAATACAGAACAGAATAGCACAACATGCTATATATTTTTTAGATCCAATAAAAGGCATGTTTTCTAATGGAAACCATATCCCATTACATCTCATAATTCTAAACTGAACCGCTACTGAGGAAGGGAACAGGCACCCCGTAACGCGTGTCTCAGAATCCAGTGTTACCCAGATATGTCTTATGTGTTCAATGCACCATTTACTTCTATCACACATTGAGGCGGCATGTACCGTATGTTCTAAAGATCAGCAATCGCTGTCACTCTTAGCACAAGAAACATCTGCGCAGGCATACATAGACCACATGTCACAAACTTACCTGAGTGGGCTCCAGTGCTGTGGTCTCTGGCTTTGACGTGGTTGCGCTGGGTGAGATGCGCTGCTGGGCCCATCCCATGGTGAGGCAGTTGCCTCCCTAGAAACAGAGCATAATGCTCTGTTTCACCCTGCAGTATGCATGCTCTGGGGGAAATTTTCGGAGAGCTGAGTGACATCCCAGCTGCCCAGTCACTGTGAAAATTGTAAATTGTCCTATGGAGCGCCAAGTCCATGGACCTATCATGTTCTGATCCAGGGACTTGGAGCAGTACACCTTGGTCCATGATAGTCTATGACTCACCAGCTTTGTTCCTGGTACCTGTTCGTGTATTTTGGATTATTTGTATTTTGACCTCGTCCTTTTGACCATTCCCTGTCTAACGCATTGTACTGAACTTGTCATCTGGTTCTGATCTCGGCTTAGCTTTTTGACTTCAATCTGTCTCTCCATTTGGTACTTTGTTGTCCTCCTGGTTCTGACCTATTTCTGACTTGCTATTTAGAGCTTGCACTGCAAGTAGGCAGTAGGCTCTGTCCTCCTGGCATGTTCCGGGCATAAAGCATTCTCAGTGACAACTATAGACAGGCTCGGACTGGCCCACAGGGGAACAGGTGAATCCCCCGGTGAGCTAGGTAGGCCTCTAGTCCCCCACCTCCTGCACAAGTGACACATGGCACAGTAGACTGACCTATAAATGGGCTGCCTAAGATGCTATGCAGTACATTGCCTATGTCCATATAAAAGACTGGATAGTGTGGGCAGGTAGCGTATGCATGTGGGCCCCCAGAGTGAGCTTTACAGTGGGCCCCCAGAGGGAATTTTAGTGGTGGGCCCTAGACACCCCAGTCCGACCCTGACTATAGAACTCTGAACGCTAAGAGTCACACTGATACCAACTGACATCAAGCAAGTACAGTGGGTTGCCACAAATTGTTTTCGGTAAATTCGGTAAAAACCAGTATCATGTTTTTAGACATATAATTGTGACATTGGGACAATTATTAACTCAGTCATTAATTTAACTGTATGTCTTAATATGGTTTACTATTTTGATGCATGGGCCTTTATAAATTTGAGTATGTTTGCTAATAGTGTCTAACTTTTTTATTTTTCTGTTCACATAGCTGTATGAGGGCTTGTTTTTTGCGGGTGAAATTGCAAAAAATTTCTGCCACAGTTTTACGTTTTTTTTTTAAATTTATGATGGTTTATTTACTTTCATTCTACAGGTCAGTACGAATCCGGCAATATATTATATGTATAGTTTATCTTGCATTTTGATAGTGATAAAATAATTATAAAGTTGGTCGCCATATTTTGACCCCTATAACTTTTTGGTGTTTATGTGTACGGAGCTGTATGGGGGGTTTCTTTTTTTTTCGGGACGATCTGAACTTTTCATTGATACCATTCTGGGGTGTGTATGACTTTTTGATCACTTTTTATTTAATTTTTTTTTAGAAAATGAAGCGACCAAAAATGGTGAATCGTCCATTTGGATGCTTTTTTCCGTTTTGCTGTTTGCCGTATGGGAAAGAAATGTTTAGATTTTTATACTATGGGCATTTTCGCACATGGCGATACCCATGATGTGTATTTTTTTAGTTCTTTTATTTTTATTTTGGGGAAAGGGGGGTGATTAGAATTTTAATTTTTTTAAATTTTTTTATTTACACTTTTTTATAGTTCCCATAGGAACAAGCAATCATTAGATTGCTATTCTCATAGACTCCAATGCACTTGCATTGGAGTCTTTGATTTTACTACTTTCTTATGGAGCCCTTTTACAGGCAAGGGCTCCATAGGAAATACTATGCATAAGCCCCCTACCATTCACAAAGGCAGGGGCTGCTGCAGACATGCTTGGGCTCCTCCGATCGCCACAGGGTGGAGCCAGAGCAACACCGGAAGCATGCGCTTCCGGTGTTTCAAGCGCTCGGATCCCGTGGTCAGGATTGACCAAGACATCTGAGGGGTTAAATGTACGCGATCGGCATTACTGCCGGTTGTGGACATCAGCCGTGGGTGTCTGCTATAGGAATCAGCAGGCCACCCGCGGATATGGCGCCCGCTCTGCTGAGGAGTGGGCGCCATCTTTAAAGACCCACCCAGCGCCGTTCCCACGTACCCATCTTTAAAGACCCACCCAGCCTTTGGTCTTTTATAAATGGAGCATGCTGGGAGTCGTAGTTTCTCCACAGCTGGAGTGCCAAGGTTAGCCATCACTGCCCTATACTATTCCCTCAACATGACTTTACTGGAAATTTCTTTTCATTTTCAATTATTCTATTGTAATTTTATTTCCCAAATTTATTAGTTCATTTATTATTCTTGGTGGTTCCTTTCTCATTTTTAGTCCCTTTTATTCATTTGTTATGATTTTAAACTCTTATTATTTTCCTAAATATCTGTTTCTTTTTTCTTTTCCTTCCTCATCTGTGGTACCAATTTAGAGGAATGATGCATATGTGAAGCCCTCATTTAACCCTAGGGGGGATGGGGTCTTTAGGCGGTATATTCCCCTAGTCTCCTCTTACTGTAATTTTTGATCCTATCTTTATTTTCTTTATCTCCCAAATTTTTAGGTTTGTGAAATTTCTGGAACGGTGATATGTTATATGCCTCGAAATGGCTGTATCCTCCTCAGCCTGTCTGTGCAAACAGAATGTACAGTTTGTACGTACCTATCTAGAGTGGGTAAAGAGTTTTTTGTATATGTAGTGTATGATGGCTAAATGAACTAATAATATCTAATGAGATTTGGGAAGAATGGGTTAAAAGTAGAGATGAGTGAGCATGCTCGGCTGAGCATGCTCGAGTGCCATTTTCGCGTATTTGCGTACGCATTTTAAAATTGGTACGCTAATACATACACATATTTTAATCTGTACACTAATGCGTATGCTTTTTTACAATATGTATGTTATGCGTACACATTTGTGTACAGCTTAAAATATGCGTATGTATTAGCGTACCAATTTTAAAATGCGTACGCAAATACGAGAAAATGGCACTCGAGCATGCTCGGCCGAGCATGCTCGCTCATCTCTAGTTAAAAGCATTACTGATTCCACATCACTACCAAACCACTGCTTACCGTGTGTCTTACCCTACTCTAGTTTCCAAAATGAATTCAACGTATCCTATACACTTAACTTTCTCTTCTTGTTAGGGCAAAATGCAAATTAATTTCAGTTAAGAAAAAAGATTTTTTTGTTGGGTTACAGAACTGGGTAAGCCTTTTAATGATAAGGAGGTGGAGGAAATCCTCAGACATTCATTTTTAAATGTCACGGCGACTAACTTACAAGAGGCTCATTTTAAGCTGGTATCCAGATCCTACACAACTTAAATCCAGATATCTCGGACCTCTGCTGGAGGTGCAACAAGGAAAAGGGGTCTCTCTCTCACTTATGGTTCGACTGTCCGCATATCCAACCTTTCTGGCATGATTTCTCCGACATAATTGGCAAGATTTTCCACTGTGTTGCAAATATTAGTAAAGAAATGGTCTTATTACATATACCAGGTAAAGGAGATAGAACACTCCTGAGGAACAAACTCTTTAAACACCTTCTCATTGCTGCCAAATCTCTAATCCCTAAACGGTGGCTAGACAAAGATCCCCCCACAATTAGAGAGTGGTTCAAGCTAGTTCAGACAATTAGCACTTACGAACAGAGGAGGTGGTCCGTGATGAGGAATCCTAAGCAATTCGACAAAATTTGGAAAGCTTGGATTCATTTCGAAGTTTCTGATGAGGGACAAAGGTTATTATATTCTTAGCAGTCTTATCTCGCTCACTATGGCAGATAAGGAAAATTATCGAAGGGTGCAAGTTTCTTGTTTGTTTTGTTCTATCTTGTTTTGTTCCGTCCTTATTTCTGGTGTTTTACATATCTGCAAGTTTGCATCAAGTGTATAATAAAGATTATTTCATGTATGTTTGGAAATAACTGAACATATACTTTAATCATCCTGAAGTTACAACACATTCAATTACTACGATTTTTTGTGGTTTCATAAACATATACGAAATTACCTAACTTGTGGACTATAGAGACACTGTTTACAGATTACTCTATGCCTGTTATTTTACGTATAATTTCTTAAATAAAATAATTTGTACAAGAAAAAAGATTTTGAAGATAAAGTTTATAACTTCAGCCACAGTTTGGTACTTTACAAGCTTCAATAAAATGTTTTAGTTTTTTTCTTGCCTCCGCTTAACCACCTCCCTGCCGGTATCAAGCTGTAGTCTACAAGTGAACTGGTTGAAATGTTTCAGCCAGTATAGTGGATTACGTTGGAGTGCACTGGACCTTTTCATGGAGGATGTATGGAGAGATTAAAAAAGTATGACCTATTGCAGCGGCGAGCAGTGTAATTACAGCTGCTCTGTCCCATTCACCTGAACAGAAACTAGCAGTTATAGTTACTTTCCATCTCATTCAAGTGAATGGGATGGAGGAGCTGTAATTACCCTGCACTGCCGCTGCAATGTCACTTGTGAGCAGGTAAACAGTGAAGAGAATACAGCACTCACACAAGAGATGCATTATCTTCAAACAGCTGATTGGCAGGGGCTCAAGAGTCGATCTAATATTGATGACTAATCCTGAGGAGGGATAGAGTGACCAAGGATCGATGTGTAGTAGTGTAATCATAGAAGTAAATGGAGTTTGTAGCATTAATCACAAGTTGCCAGAACCGCAACCCCAGAATCACAAAAAAATTGAGCAGGGTTTATTTATTTATTTTTTAAATTCTGGGGTCGTGGAAGCTTGTGAGTCATACTGTGATCCCATTAATTTTATGGGTGCACTGTGACAGAGCAATTTTTGGTTACGCAACAATATCACAGTCACGTTCACTGTATAGCCCTGTCTTAAAGGTAATGGTGTTGTTATAAGTATTTATGCATATTCTAACTTGGAATATTAGAGGCTTTGGAGATAAAGTGAAGAAATTGTGAAGAAATTTGCCATCTTTAGAACTATTGGTAGATATTTATATGTCTCCTTGAGACTTACATTACGAAGGAGAAATTAGGGATATTTAACAGGAGATGAATATCACACCAATACCATTCAATTTATAGTAATTATTCAAGAGGGGTGAGTCTCCTTATTCATAATAAAATATCTTGTATGGTTAATACTTTAAAAATTGATAAGGAGGGCCGTTTCATATTTATATACGGGATCCTTGATGGAGTACTGTGCGTCTTGGCGTGTGTATATATACCTCCGCCTTCTTCCCCAGAAGTGCTGTATTTACTACAGGATTTCATGACTGACAAAAGAGATATTCCATTATATCTAATAGGGGACTTTAATATGGTAATGGATGAGGGAGCTGATAGATTGAGAGAGTATAGGAAGCAGGTTACTGTTAAGAGCCCCCTAGAACAGATCTCAAAGGAATTTGGGTGGTGGGATATATGGAAAGTTCAAAATCCATTGGAGAGGGTGTATACATGCTATAGCAGGACGCACAGTGTTCTATCCAGAATCGATATTTGGTAACTATGCAACCCTGAAAAGGGGAGTAGCCGTTACATACGGGACAAGATGCATTTCCGATCATGTACCGGTCATAGTGAAAGTGGCATCAAAGGTAAATAGAATGATAGGACATAGGATTAACTCGCATTGGCTCACTCTGCTTGGTGACCAACTGGATATAAGAAGACAAATGGATGAGTTTTTTATAGATAATGAAAAGACGGCGGAGGCTGGGGTAATCTGGGATGCATCTAAGGCCTATTTGAGGGTATACATTTTAAAGAAATTACGCAACTTAAAAAGCGCTTTAAGAAAAAAGAAGAGGCACTTATTCATGAGATATTAGTAGCGAAATGGATATTTATAGGCAATAGTACCACAGAGACGCGTATGTGTTGGCAGATGGCAATTGATAATTATAACAACTACTTATTAGAGAAATCCCAGGATGTGGATTTATTTTCCAAATGTAAATGGTTCTGGGAAGGGGGGAGACCCGGAAAACATCTCTCTATGATCATTAGAAATAATGACTCCAATTCTAATATTATGGCAGTTAGGGATGACTTAGGTTTGATTCAGAGTGACTCGGAGAGTATACTGGAGATTTTCCATGCATTCTACACGACATAGTAACATAGTAACATAGTTTATAAGGCCGAAAAAAGACATCTGTCCATCTAGTTCGGCCTGTTTTCCTACAAATTGATCCAGGGGAAGGCAAAAAAACCCTGTGAGGTAGAAGCCAATTTTCCCCACTTTAGGGGAAAAAATTCCTTCCCGACTCCAATCAGGCAATCAGAATTACTCCCTGGATCAACGACCCATCTCTAGTAACTATAACCTGTAATATTGTTACACTCCAGAAATACATACAGGCCCTCTTGAACTCTTTTAGTGAACTTACCATCATCACCTCCTCAGGCAGAGAGTTCCATAGTCTCACTGCTCTTACCGTAAAGAATCCTCTTCTATGTTTGTGTACAAACCTTCTTTCCTCCAGACGCAGAGGATGTCCCCTCGTCACAGTCACAGTCCTGGGGATAAATAGATTATGGGAGAGATCTCTGTACTGACCTCTGATATATTTATACATAGTTATTAGATCTCCCCTCAGTCGGCTTTTTTCTAAAGTGAATAAGCCTAATTTTGATAATCATTAAAATCAGTAAAATAATTAATTTTGTTACTGGTTGGAGAGGTAAGCACAAATTAATATCACAATTATATGTTAGATTAAATGAATTAATTTATGAAGGTGTAACACACAATAGTAAGGATAAATGGGAAAAAGACATAGGATTACTGACTATGGAACAATGGTATAGATTCTGTAAGAATTCTGGACTTATGCGGAATCCATCTTACAGAGTTACTCAGTTTATGATTCTTCACCGATTATATATGTTACTCCTAGATGGCTGCATAAACTGAAGACTAATACTGGAATAAGATGTGGAATATTGGAAGCAGATATTACTCATATGTGGTGGAATTGCTCCAAGATTTCGCCATTTTGGGATGATTTAATTGAAATTATAGGGGATATATATGAGTTCAATTTAGAAAAGTGCATCAGTTTATGCATACTTGGAGATATACCTCAGAAGATAGATGGGTATAAGGTGCAAATGATATATAAATGTTTTTTTAATGCTCGATTATTGATAGCAAGAAAATGGATGCGCTCTGAGATTCCAACAATTAAGGATTGGATATCCGCTATAAACACGAATAGATCTATGGAAAAGTCGTGATACAATAAACAAAATAAAATACAGCAGCATAAAGCGCTATGGAAAATATGGGAGAACTACATGCTTTCTAAATATAAAATGGTATTTGTTTAAGGAGGTAGGGAAATGTGGGAAGTATATTGGCCAAAGCCTAAGTTGGAAAAATGCAATGTATAGTGTAGGGAGGGGGGGTTAGGTATAGTTAAAATAGGATAGGTAGTAATCTTTATGATAAAGTTCCGTGTGATGTAGTGGGGGTTATTTTATACTGGACTTCATAAGTACTACCGCTGTCCTGCGCAACATTTGTGTATGTGTAGAGCTGACTGTTTTGATTTATTATTTTTGTGGAAAATTAATAAAGACTAATTAAAAAATAAATAAATAAATAAATAAAAAAAGAAAAAATAGGTGATGGCTGCTCCTTGGCATACTACATCTCTGTGGTGCAGCTACAGAGGCTGTGGATATTGTATGTAGCACTTTGCCTTGATCTGGCTCATAGAAAGAAAGAGAAATACAATCCATAAAAAATCCAAAACCAGTTTTATTTAAACTATCCCAGTCAGTTTTTGGGTTCAGATAATCTAAATCTAAACCTAAACTGATCAAAATCTACACTGCAGAAGTTGTTCTAGTAGTAGCTTAGCAGCAAAAGGTTACATTAGGAGTAATACAGGGAGATGGAATTTGACTTGCGCTGCAGGTGTGTCTTTAAAGGGTCTTTTTTGAAAATGTTCCCCACTGTGTCTGCACATTAGATCAATCAAAATAAAAATTGCACTGTCAAACCGTATTCTTTGGTCTCAGAGATTCCTCAATATGGATCTGTCTTGCAATCAGTTTTTCACTGGGTGGTACTGAGGTATTCTTGCCTACAAGCATGGATTGGGAACAGTGAGAAGAAAATGTGTATTAGAGAAAACTGACACTAAGGCCTCATGCACACGAACGTATTTTGTTTCCGTGTCCGTTCTGTTTTGCGGATAGGATACGGACCCATTCATTTCAATGGGTCAGCAAAAAGTGCGGACAGCACACCGTGTGCAATCCGCATCAGTATGTCTGTTCCGTAGCCCCGCAAAAAAAATAGAACATGTCCTATTCTTGTCCGTTTTGCGGACAAGGATAGGCATTGTTACAATGGATCCGCAAAAAAACGGAAACACACGTCCATGTGTGTTTTGCGGTCCGCAAATTGTGGATCCGCAAAAAAAACGGATGACGTTCTGTATGGCATCCGTATTTCCGTTTTTTTTGCGGATCCATTTTAACAATGCCTATCCTTGTCAGAAAAACGGACAAGAATAGGGCATGTTTTATCTTTTTTTGCGGAACGGAAATACGGACATGCGGAAATGGAATGCACACGGAGTACCTTCTATTTTATTTGCGGACCCATTGAAATGAATGGTTCCGCATACGGTCCACAAAAAAAACGGAACGGACACGGAAACAAAATATGGTCGTGTGAATGAAGCCTAAAGAACATCCCATAAGAATTCTTGAAGGAAAATACCATTCTTCATCTTCCCATGTCACTCACAGCTACCAAACTTCAATCACATGAAAATAAGAATGTTCTTTCTTAGATTCTGTATGCTGAAATAATGACACTAGCTGTGTAGCTATATGAACTGTAGCACTTAATAGAGCTTAATTTTAGTGTCTGCTGTACTCCATAATTTATATGAATCAATAATAGGGAATATTCTTATTATAAAAAGACATTGAACTTATTATTTGACCTTGACTTTGTTCAACCAGATAAACGTATCTATAGTTCTGATTCCATTGCAAGATTTTACTTACTGATGATTTACACCAAGGATCATATTATCACTATTAAATGTTGCCCATTCATGACAGCTTATCTTTGTGTTGCCCTGTAGACCACTTATCACGTACACTAGTAAAGGCCTCTTTACATGGTCCGAAGAAGCCTGCGATTGTCAGGAAGGAAGCATTACTTGTCAGTCTTGGAGAAAGTTGCATTTATGTGCAACCATCTCCTCCACAGTATGGGGAGGAGCAATTGCTAATGTCATCACTCGTCCCCATACAGAATCATTGTTTGCTGACTGTTTAGACAGCACGGTCTGCTGCTGGCAAACAATGATTTAGGTTTCCACATGAATGATGCTATTACTCAGTGAATGAATGCTTATTAGTGATAATCTGCCCGAGTATCTTCCAATGTAAACTTAACTATCTCTCATGTATTACGTAGTGTTGGGGCAAAACCTCCTTCTCTATGATTGCCGGGGTCCCAATTTAATGTTCATGAGATCTCATTGAGAAAATTGACACATGCACCTTGGATGAATCAAATTCTCTCTCTGATTTATTTTACATACGTATACATCTTATAACACTACAGATAATCATAGACAAATCTGGCCCACCACCAAAGGGGGTGGAAATCAAAACTAATGATTTGATTGGTTATTCATAAAAGGTAATACTTCCGCACTATACTAACAAGGTTCTGCTAATTAGAAAGTTTATTATTGCAAAGCTGACATTCTTCAATAGTACATCCTGAAACTGAGAAACCAAAACATAACTCTCCTGGACATCAAACTCTGATAAGGGGAGTGAGAAAATGAGGGGGAGCTAAGGGGGAGCGAGAAAGCGAGTGAGCTGCTTACCTCAGCCTTGTAACTATCTTATACACAGAAAACTCCTCACATTCTCACAGCTGGCTCAGTAATTTTCCACATATGCACAAGATGGAGGACATAGTTTTTACAAAATGGATTCTCATCCCTCACAATTCCCCCATTTTGAGATATCTTGGAACTAACAGCCTAACCTAGAGGTACTTCACTTGGGATAGGCCCAACCGCCAGCCGGATGCCAGATTCCCTTCCAGGTATCGATGCAGTTCCCAATACTTCTCAATAATCCTGGTAGTTTCTCCTTTTGGTACAGAACATGTTGGCGCACATAAACATAAGCTTCATCACAGCATATGCTACTATTATAATAAACACTACTGGCATTATTGTTTGTAAAGTTCCCACCAACCAACCACCGACCGATCTGAAGTAGTTGGCGGGATTTAGAAATGAGAAAGTGTCTCCCCATCATGAATAAATACTTTAAAAGTCAAAGGGATTGCCAAATAAGGCACAGTTCTTGAATCCACAGGACTGTGGGTACAGATCCAACAGTCCTTAATTTTACTCAGTGTCATTGACTCCTCTAAACAGCACCTGGTGATGTCGGATAAGTGCATTGTCCCAATTATCCTTCAGTTGTTGGTACAGTGCGGTTGTTCCCAGGATTTGGGCGGCCATCAGCAGGAAGATCCTCATTCTTGGGTGTCCGAACTTTCTTGCAGTGAGAAGGGTGTATCCAGTTAGACTTTCCTTCAACCTTTACTGCTGTATGAGTAGTCAACAGGACTTGGAAAGGACCATCAAATCTGGGATGCAGGCCATTTCTCACATATCTTTTTATTACCACCCAGTCTCCTGGTTTCAGACTGTGTGTTCCTTCTACTGAATCTGGAAGGGAAGCAAACACTTGTTTATGGGTGTTCTCAAGCCTCTTTGTGAGGCCCTCACGTAGCTTGTTAGGCTATCATTGTTCATTTACAACCAGTTGTGGAAAATACAATCCTAATCTGGGGAACCCCTGTCTGATTCAATAACTTCAGGGACACCATACCTGTACACCAGTTCACTGACCAGTTTCTTTGCTGTTTTTATTTGCATTTGTCTTTGCTACTGGCAAGGCTTCCTGCCACCCTGAAAAGAGATCAACACACACAAGGACAAATTCACATACTCCTTCCTACCTTAGGCAGTTGTATATAGTCTATATGCAGTCTCTGGAATGGGTAAAGTGGCTTGCTTGGAGTCTTCACCACTTGACCGGGAATGTTCAATGCACAGACCATACATCCTTGTACAAACCGAGCGGCTACTGTAGAGAATCCTGGATCAAGCCATCCTGCATTAACCACACTTACCATGGCACTTTTTGATAGGTGAGTGTGCCATAGCTGGGTATAGAGGGCGTAGTAGACAAATTTTGTCCTTGTTTCTCAAAATTCCATGTTCATCAGGTTTGGCCCCTTGTTTTGCCCAAAGTTCTTTTTCCTCAGAAGGGGCTTGTTCGAGCATTCTTTGAAATGTACTTACTGAAATGTCCTCAGGTCTCAAGGCTCTCACCGGGGTGGCGTCAGCATTCAGTGGCTGGAGTGCAGCTTGTTTGGCTGCCTTGTCTGCTCGATCATTGCCTTTCACCGTGGTACATCTTGTATGAGCCTTTACCTTAATAATAGCAACCTCCTCTGGTAATAAAAGAGAGTTCATAAGTTCAAGTACAGAGTCTTTATTTTTAATTGGCTGGCCTACTGATGTTAGAAAGTCTCTAGCCTGCCATATGGGTCCATAGTCAAGTATAGGCCGAACTGGGGGCGTAGCCTTGAAGGCAGGCCAGCATGAAGGGTTTTGGTTAGGAAGGGGCGGGGGTTAAGGGGTTAATGTTTAGAGGGGTTATGTTAATTAGGGCGGAGTCTGGTGGGTTTTATAAGGGCTCTGAGGGAGGATCCAGGAGCCATTTTGATTTGGAAAAATCAGGATCATCCCCCGTTCCCTCCCTGGTTGTTGTGGTGGTGGGGGGTCCTACGGTGGGGTCATGATGGCTGGTGGGGGTAACGTGTTGCGGCAGTCAGCGGGGGGAGGTCCTTTAGAAGCTGGGCATATGGGTTGGTGCTGGTGAATGGGAGGGCCTCAATGGTGGGGCTGGACTCCCATAGGTGAAAAATTGGCTGGTCTGGTGAGGCGTCCATCATTTTGTGTGTCTCCGAGCTGGTGCTTCGCGGCTGGAGGCAAGATGGAAGTGCCACGGTGAGATTTAGGATGCGGTGTTGGGGCTTCTGGGACCTCCCCCGGTTGGGTTCTGTTATGGTTAATATTTATGTTCTGTTATATTTTAATAAATGGCTGCTGTGGCCAATTTAATCCGCACTATTGGTTTCTGTGTCTTTATTTAAGGGGGCAGGCGACAGCAGGGGTTGGAGGTGTGTGAAGGGGTTAAATAGGCCCTGACGAATTAACCAATAACCCTTTCATTTGCAATACCAAATGCATACCTTGAGTCCGTGTAGATGTTCATCTTCTTCCCCTTGTCCAATTTACACGCCTCAGTGAGTGCCTTCAGCTCCACCTCTTGTGCCGACATGTGAGGTGGCAGTGGTTCAGCTGTCCCTACCTCATGCTGTGTGACCACTGCATATCCAGTGTGGAACTGGCCGTCTGCAGTGACCAGACCGCGGGGCATGTGTGAGTGTTGGGGATGTCACAGTGATAATGGTGCTGGTGGTTATATTACTCACAGTTTGGTGACTGCTACTCCCTGGGCCGGCGTGCAGGTGTGTGGAAGGGGGACACCAATCCATTCAGGACACTGTCTGGTTTTCAGGGCTCTGCTGGGTGGTAAGGCGAGGTGCCCTTGGTGGTAGTGTATTAGGGTGTCCGTTGGCAGGGTCCCTGATGGTTTTCGTGTCGCCAGCACCTTGCGGTGCAAATAGGTTAACAGTAGAAAAGATGAGGAGACACGTGAGTTGCAAACTGTAGGAATTTTACTGAAGAGAGGTCCGCCTTGAGGTACAGGTTGTTCATACAGAAAAGGCTTACAGTGAGTTGACGCTGTAGGTTTCCTGAACAGGCTGGATAAAAGGTGTGCCGTAATACTTGCTTCTAGAGTCAGAGAAAAATAAATCCTTCTTGTTCCTTAGTTTAATTCAGTCTTTAGTAAGACAGACAGTTTTAGGTACTTCTGGTAAGCAGGGTCCACACTCTCCAGAGGGGTAAGATGTGAATAAAGACGATTGAGCTCTAATAGTCCGGACGTGTCCAGTTACTGTGGAGCTTCTTCTGGTCAAATTGGCAGTGGAGTCCATAAACAGTAGGAATGCTTTACCTCCACCTACACTATATCCTTTCAGCTTCTGGTCTGTCTGAAGTGGCTATAAAGAGGTTAGCCACAAGATCCCTCAGCTAGGTTAAAGCTGAGGGCTAGCAGTGCAACTGCCTGTTCCTCTCTAACACTTCTCTGCACTCAACACTCTGCTCTGAACTGGTTCTCAGCTAAACCAGTTCTAACCTGAACTTGCCACACCCTATGGTACATATATGTGGTGTTATAGCACCACCCAGTGGCGAGAGATATGAATGTAATGTACCAGCCTGTTAGGATTTCTACAGCATTGAAATACATGAATGGCATATTAACAATAACATGACATTCCTGTCAACCAGGAATGGTACTGCCTTTCTGTTGCCTATGGATATGGTTACATGAAGTTGAGAGCCCTTTTCTTCAGTTTTTGCAAGCAGTACCGGCACGGGGTTGCCTATTTCCGAGCAGGGGTGGAAATGGCAGTGGAGGTCTGTTGATCTCCGTTATCAGTGACTTTGGGTGTTTCCCGTTGCCGGCGCGCAGCACCGCAATCTTGTTTTATGTGGCCAGGTTTCCCACAGTTATAACGTCTGAAATCTCTACGGGACGTTTGTAGCTATCCTTGGCCCTGATTGACATATTTGACTGAAGCTCCTGAATTCTTTTTCATGTCCAGTTCTAAACCTTTTGCAGCAGCAATCAATTGCGACAGTGGAGTGACTCCCTACTCAGGTTTACAAGCTTTTACCTAGGCTTGCAGAGCAGGTCACAAGCCTTCCATAAATGCTGATGTCAACAATTTCTCACCCATTGGTCCAGTCTGATCCCAACCCATGTCAGTCCAAATGGTCCGCAGTCCAGCTGCATAAGTCTCTACCGTCTCTTGAGGTCCCTGAACTATGTCTTTTAGACTTCTGAAACTCTCATCTTCTTTTCCCTTTTCCCATTCCTTGAAAACTTGGACAAACTCTGCTCCTGATGGCAGATTCTTCTCCCAGTCCTCTAAAGACAAATTATCAAAAGCCCTCCTCCTATGTTCAGTCAGGAAAGGGTCCACAACCTGATACTGTGATTCCCCTAGTTTCATCAACATCAAGTCCTTCAGGTCAGCCCAGGTGGCTCTGTATGTCATCTGAATCTGCTGTAACATCCAGGCAGTGGGTATTGGTCTCATCAGGGGGTCTGGGAGTCTAGTCAGCAGTCCTAATTGGTCTTTAGGACTCCAAGGGTGATATTCTGTCACAGCAACATAAATACACTGTCCTAACGGTCCTGGGGCTTTGGTTTGGGTGTCTGAGCAGGTAGGATTCTAGTCTTAGTCAATACAGGATAAATACCTGCTTGTTTCTGGGGTCGACGTGCCCCACATTGCTGTTTCTGAGTATACAACAATCTGCCTTTCACAACTTCTCCTCTCCACCCCTCAGTTTCAACTTCTCGAGCTACCTTTATCCATGTATCAACCACTATATCCTTTATCCAACCACAATGAGTCCTTCTGAATCTTTCCCAGACTAGCTTCCTCGGAGCTTCCTCCATAAATCATGGTGCCACCATACTAGTACTCCTAGGGTTAAGATTCCTGTACTTCATCCCTGCCTTCTCCAACACCCTGTCCAGATTCTTCAAACCCTCTTTACCTCCTCTTTTCTTCATCAATGTTTTGGCTGTCTTATAACCTTCCGGTATAATGAAATTATTCCCCATTGCTCTTCAACTGTTCCAGAACAACTATAGAAAGTAACAAAATTCAGACATCTATTTCTCCTCAGTTCAAACAGAGCTTCCCCACTTCATCAAGTGTGCTTGTTTCTGAGATTTATTATCCTCAGTCCCAACAAAGCTTCCCAACTATAATCACATAGTTTACTTTGTTCCTGAGATTTCCTTTTCTATAATTTTCTGCAATTTTCCAAACACAGTAAAGAACAAACAAAATGTATACCGTGACTCCTAAAACCAGGCCAAAAACATCCTAATCAAAGTTACTCCTGATCAGAAACTAAACCCAACAATCATAGGTATTTTCAACTTTCAAGGTTCATTATCAATATGGACTCGACTGTAAAAGGATTTTATACGTACAGTACGTTCCTTCAAAAATCCCTCGAGCCAGACAACCGGTCAGGGAGGCACTGATATATTGTAAGATAAAGTCTCTTACCTTGCAGCGCTGTCTTTTATATCTGTCCATCCTGGTCCAGATTATCCAAGTTGTCGGGAGATCAATAAAGTGTCCTTTAGTCGGGCCCCATGTTGGGCGCCAAGTTTTGTTGGGGCAAAACCCCCTTCTCTATGATTGCCGGGGTTCCAATTTAATGTTCATGAGATCTCATTGAGAAAATTGACACATGCACCTTGGATGAATCAAATTCTCTCTCTGATTTATTTTACATACGTATACATCTTATAACACTACAGATAATCATAGACAAATCTGGCCCACCACCAAGGGGGGTGGAAATCAAAACTAATGATTTGATTGGTTATTCATAAAAGGTAATACTTCCGCACTATACTAACAAGGTTCTGCTAATTAGAAAGTTTATTATTGCAAAGCTGACATTCTTCAATAGTACATCCTGAAACTGAGAAACCAAAACATAACTCTCCTGGACATCAAACTCTGATAAGGGGAGTGAGAAAATAAGGGGGAGCGAGAAAGCGAGCGAGCTGCTTACCTCTGCCTTGTAACTATCCTATACACAGAAAACTCCTCACATTCTCACAGCTGGCTCAGTAATTTTCCACATATGCACAAGATGGAGGACATAGTTTTTATAAAATGGATTCTCATCCCTCACAGTAGTTATGAACTTTTATGCTAGTGACGCTCCATTCAGTAACATAGTAACATAGTTTATAAGGCCGAAAAAAGACATCTGTCTATCCAGTTCGGCCTGTTATCCTGCAAGTTGATCCAGAGGAAGGCAAAAAAAACCCTGTGAGGTAGAAGCCAATTTTCCCCACTTTAGGGAAAAAAATATTGTTATAACCTGTAATATTGTTACCCTCCAGAAATACATCCAGGCCCCTCTTGAACTCTTTTAGTGAACTTACCATCACCACCTCCTCAGGCAGAGAGTTCCATAGTCTCACTGCTCTTACCATAAAGAATCCTCTTCTATGTTTGTGTGCAAACCTTCTTTCATCCAGACGCAGAGGATGTCCCCTCGTCACAGTCACAGTCCTGGGGATAAATAGATCATGGGAGAGATCTCTGTATTGACCCGTGATATATTTATACATAGTTATTAGATCTCCCCTCAGTCGTCTTTTTTCTAAAGTGAATAACCCTAATTATGATAATCTTTCTGGGTACTGTAGTCCACCCATTCCTGTTATTACTTTAGTTGCCCTCCTCTGAACCCTCTCCTGCTCTGCTATGTCTGCCTCGTTCACAGGAGCCCAAAACTGTACACAGTACTCCATGAGTAGTCTTACTAGTGATTTGTAAAGTGGCAGGACTATGTTCTCATCACGGGCATCTATGCCCCTTTTGATGCAACCCATCATCTTATTGGCCTTGGCAGCAGCTGTCTGAAACTGGTTTCTGCAGCTTAGTTTGCTGTTTACTAAATTCCTAGGTCCTTTTCCATGTCAGTGTTACTCAGTGGTTTACCATTTAGTATGTACTGGTGACTTGCATTTTTCCTTCCCATGTGCATAACCTCACATTTGTCAGTGTTAAACCTCATCTGCCACTTCTCTGCCCAACTTCCAATCTATCCAGATCCATCTGTAGCAGTGTACTGTCCTCGTCTGTGTTAATTACTTTACACAGTTTAGTGTCATCTGCAAAAATTGATATTTTAGTGTGCAAGCCTTCTACAAGATCATTAATAAATATATTGAAGAGAATAGGGCCCAATACTGACCCCTGTGATACTCCACTAGTGACAGTGACCCAATCTGAGTATGTGCCGTTAAAAACCACCCTCTGTTTTCTATCACTGAGCCAGTTACTTACCCACATACAGTACAGACATTTTCTCCCAGGCCAAGCATTCTCATTTTATATACTAACCTTTTATGCGGTACAGTGTCAAATGCTTTGGAGAAGTCCAGATATACGACATCCATTGATTCGCCGCGGTCAAGTCTAGAACTTACCTCCTCATAGAAACTGATTAAATTGGTTTGACATGAACGATCCCTCAAGAAGCCATGCTGATATGGCGTTATTTGCTTATTTTCATTGAGGTACTCCAAGATAGCATCTCTTAGAAAACCTTCAAACAGTTTATCCACGACAGATGTTAAACTTTCCGGCCTATAGTTTCCGGGCTCTGTTTTTGGACCCTTTTTGAATATTGGCACCACATTTGCTATGCGCCAATCCTGTGAAACACTCCCTGTCAGTATAGAGTCCTTAAATATCAGAAATAAGGGTCTGGCTATTACATTACTTAATTCTCTTAAGATACGGGGGTGTATGCCATCCGGTCCTGGCGATTTGTCTATTTTAATCTTTTTAAGACGCCGCTGTACTTCTTCCTGGGTCAGACAGGGCACTTTTAATGGGGAATTTACTTTTATATTCTGCAGTTTATTTTCCTCAGTGAATACAGTGGAGAAAAAAAATATTTAGTAGCTTTGCTTTCGCCTCATCGCTCTCTGCAACTCCCCCCTCATTACTCTGTAAGGGGCCAACGCCTTCAGGTTTATACTTTTTACCATTTATATAATTGAAGAACATTTTAGGGTTAGTTTTACTCTCTTTGGCGATTAATCTCCCGGTCTCTAGTTTGGCTGCTTTTATCTGTCTTTTACATATTCTATTTTTTTCCCTATAGTTTTTCAATGCTTCCTCGCTTCCCTCCTGTTTTAGTGATTTAAATGCTTTCTTTTTTGTCATTTATTGCTTTCTTTACAGTTCTATTTATCCACATTGGTTTTTTCTTGTTTCTTAACCTTTTATTCCTATAAAGTATGTACCTCTCACAATTAGATATTAGGATGCTTTTAAAAATATCCCATTTTGTGGCTGTATTTTTATTTTTGAGGACTTTTTCCGAGTTAGTTGGGCCTATGGCCTTTCTTAGTTGGCTAAATTTTGCTTTTTTTAAGTTTGGTATTTTTGTTCCTCCATGAAGAAACACTCTTTTGAATGACAATTGGAAAGTTTTTATTTTATGGTCACTGTTTCCCAGGTGTACCCCAACCTGCACATCTGTTGTTATGTCTGGTCTATTGGTTAATACTAAGTCCAGTATGGCTGTCCCTCTAGTCGGGTCCTGAACCAGTTGGGAAAGGTAATTGTCTTTGGTTATTTCCAAGAACCTGTTTCCTTTATGAGATATACAGGTTTCAGTTTCCCAGTCTATAGACTTCATACATATATATGAACTACCCAGTATATATATACTTCAACTACCCAGATATATCTGGGTAGTTGAAGTCCCCCATAATAACGACTTCAATATGATTTGCCGCCTCATCTATTTAGTTTAGTGGACTCTGTTATATTAGGTGGTTTATAATAAACTCCTATTAGTATTTTATTATTGTTTTTGGTTCCCGGAGTGTGGGCTTTAGACAGGACTTTACATAAAGGCAGACCCCTCCCCCTCTCCAGTTTTGGTGATCCTTTCTAAACAGACTGTAACCCTGTACGTTAACTGCCCAGTCATAGCTATCATCCATCCATGTCTCAGTTACTCTCACTCCCAGTAACTTACATTTTACCAGTTGCAGACCTGTCAATCATGTTGAATTAATTTCTCTTTTTTAACAGTGCAATAGATATACTAATCCTGTAGATGGGATAAATGTAGACGGGCTGTCTAGACATTAACCAGATTTATCACAGTGATTGATGCTGGATGATATATTTGGTGAATAACTAAACACTTTTGTCCTACTCTATACCAATTACCTATACGTTTCAGACAGAATTTTACGTCAGAATTGTGGCACAATTTTGGTACTAGATGTAGCACATTAGGTCATGTCCCCTTTATACATAGCCACTCCTTTTTCATAAACCATACCCCTTGTTGAGCTAGGTACAGAGAATTTCTCAAGAACTAGATTGGCCAACTTGTGGCAAAAAAAGCATCAAAAAAAGCGGCAAATAGTGCCAAATCTTGTTCCAGTTTATGATAGTGTTTAGGTGTACTGACATTAGTAAATGTGGGCCAATATGTCAGATAAAAATACTCCAGCATAAAGTCTACACACAGACTCCACAATATGATATATTACTGGTGTAAGTAGAAATAAATCCTCCCTATAAATAGCGTTCCTTCCTTTAAAGCAAGGCTACCAGAAGAGCTTTGTTGCAGCAACAAGTTTACATGTTGTCATAACAAGCCAGGGGACAATTTGTCTCTGATAACTCTAGAACAAGGATATTGCTTTTGGTATAATATGAGTCTATCGGAGCTGTTGGAGTAAGCTATGCTCTTGAAGTATTATATCTGTCACACATTGTAGATGGAAATATTCTGTGAATTCACATACATTAGGAAATATTCACACAGCAATTAAAGTGCAATTACGGCTACACAGTGACTTGAAGTGATGCAACATAAAATTACTACTTCACACCTAAAGATAGTGAATGTGGTTTTATTGTGACCCACAAGTGGCAGTGCTATGACATGACATTTGTCATAAATCCAAAACTAAGAGAGACCTGCCCCTCTTAGTTTTTAAATCACATCACATCCAGACAGTTAAAGGGGTATTCCGGTTTCCTGAAATTGGTCTGCTTTGAAAGCATTGTGCAAGTTATATACTGTAATAAATGTTTTTGCCTACTTCCATATCAGCGTTTTTGTTTTTCCGGTTTTGAGATCCGGTAGACATTTTGTTCACTGTCAATGGGGGCAAAAGTGATCAGGATGCATCAGTGTGTATCAGTTCCGTTTTGTGACTCGACACAAAACTGCAGCAAGCTTCATTTTGTTTTGTTTTTGTTTTTTGAACATCCGATATTATTAGTTTTTTCCAAAATATCACAAAATTGGGTACAAGACAGTACATAAGTAAATGGCAGTGACAGAAGTATTTTTAGAAGGAAGCTTCTCCAGGGTATGGTACCATAGCTAGACAGTTTTTCACAACTGGGAGAGGTTTAAGACAATATACTGCACGAATGGAACTCTAAAAATTCCCCCCTCCCCCATGCGTGCTGCAGCCCTTCCTCCCACCCTCCTGCACCAGATCCCCTCAGCCCAGGTGATAACTCCATTACCTGTCCTCATATTATCTAGGCTAATCAACCTTCAGTTGTCCTAAAGTCCCCTTCACATCTTTGTTCTGATACCAAGTGGAGGTGCAAAAGGAGTGAGTGATTTGTGGGATCTCCAAAGGGGAGATATATTCAGTAATAAAGACTTTTCATGTGTTAGACGTCACACCTGTGTTTCAATTTGTTTGAGTGACTCCAACCATTCGGAATGGAAGACCTTTTTAAATTGGGTGAGATCTATAGTTGGGATGTCAGAGTTAAGTCAAAGCTGGAGGAGACCCCTTTAAGCAACTATCAAGACAATATGGCCGATGTTGTGAATCCTCTTTGTCCTGTTGTCATTTGTGTCTGAGGGAGCATCTGAATGGAGAACAACTAATGAGGAACTAATGGCTTTCCTAAAACTACTAAGCTGTCTCAGCTGTGATTTTTTTGTATGTTCTACAGAACTGAACAAATCAAATCAGGCATGAAAATCAATGTACGTCAATGGCACCCATTGACTTACAATGATTTTAATGTCAATTTCCAGTTGTTCCCAGTTTGTATTTAATACAACCAGATCCGGATGAAATGGATGCATCCGGATGCAGTAAATAAAACTGAAGCGTTTTATTCAAGCTCTGAGATCTGGCAAAGGATCTCCATGCCTGAATAAAAAAGGCTGATGTGAAAGTAGCCTTAGCATACCTCCCAACCGTCCCAGATCCAGCGGGACAGTCCCGGATTGCAGTGGCTGTCCCGCTGTCCCAGGTGGTAGAGGTATGCCTCGCTTTCAGCTGTCTCTGCTTCCATGGGAGGCAGAGACAGCTGATGGCAATGGAGGATTAACACTGTTGTTTTCGGATGGGCCGGGTTTAGTTTGTACAGGTGTGCCGGGAGCCACTGCTCTGAGCTCGCGTCTGCCCTGAACTGCCTATTCAGTTCCCTGTCTGTGCTGTCCCTGCCGCCACGCTCCACAGGTAGCAGGGCAGGCTTCTTAGTTCCTGCTCTCTGCCCTCCTCCACAGCGCTGACCAGTGATCCTGAGCAGTGGTGTGCAGGAGAAGGGTAGAGAACAGGAACTAGCTGGATGCTGTGTATATATGGACTCCTCTGCTCTTCTAGCAAGTGGGGCTAGAAAGGAGCCCAACCCCCACTCACTCCTGTTTGCTGCGATCCTCTTCAGCCTGTTCTTCTGCTCCCAGCAGAGGCCCCGCCCACCAGTCTCCTCATGTGCAGTGTGGAGCTGTGAGATGGCTGCTGGTTGTCTGGCTGTAAGTGTAACTGCTCCCCCCTCCCATATACCCATGTAAGTAGTAACTGCCCCCATCCCTTCCCACATCCCCATGTAAGTAGTAACTGCCCCCCACCCCTTCCCACATCCCCATATAAGTAGTAAGTAGTAACTGCCCCCCCCACCCCTTCCCACATCCCCATGTAAGTAGTAAGTAGTAACTGCCCCCCACCCCTTCCCACATCGCCATGTAAGTAGCAACTGCCCCACCCCTTCCCACATCCCCATGTAAGTAGTAACTGCCCCTCACCCCTTCCCACATCCACATTTAAGTAGTAACTGCCTCCCACCCCTTCCCACATCCCCATGTAAGTAGTAACTGCCCCCCTTCCCACATCCCCATGTAAGTAGTAGCTGCCCCCCCCCCCCATGTGGCCTCACTTCTGTTAAGATACAGCCTGCATCTCACTGCTAGTAGTCGGACAGAGGGGGAGGGGAGAGTCTGCAGACAGTGTCCTGTGGACCCGCCCAAGGCTGCTATATCTGATTACCAGGGATGTCCAGCTGTCTGCAGGAATGGTAAGTGTAACGTGTGTGTACATTTGTGTGTGTTATGTGTGTCATGTGTATGATTGTATATACAGTACAGACCAAAAGTTTGGACACACCTTCTCATTCAAAGAGTTTTCTGTATTTTCATGACTATGAAAATTGTAGATTTACACTGAAGGCATCAAAACTATGAATTAACACATGTGGAATTATATACTTAACAAAAAAGTGTGAAACAACTGAAAATATGTCTTATATTCTAGGTTCTTCACAGCAGCCACCTTTTGTTTTGATTACTGCTTTGCACACTCTTGGCATTCTCTTGACACGCTTCAAGAGGTAGTCACCTGAAATTGTATTCCAACAGTCTTGAAGGAGTTCCCAGAGATGCTTAGCACTTGTTGGCACTTTTGCCTTCACTCTGCGGTCCAGCTCACCCCAAACCATCTCGATTGGGTTCAGGTCTGGTGACTGTGGAGGCCAGGTCATCTGGCGTAGCACCCCATCACTCTCCTTCTTGGTCAAATAGCCCTTACACAGCCTGGAGGTGTGTTTGGGGTCATTGTCCTGTTGATAAATAAATGATGGTCCAACTAAACGCAAACCGGATGGAATAGCATGCCGCTGCAAGATGCTGTGGTAGCCATGCTGGTTCAGTATGCCTTCAATTTTGAATAAATCCCCAACAGTGTCAGCAGCAAAGCACCCCCACGCCATCACACCTCCTCCTCCATGCTTCACGGTGGGAACCACGCATGTAGAGTCCATCCGTTCACCTTTTCTGCGTCGCACAAAGACACGGTGGTTGGAACCAAAGATCTCAAATTTGGATTCATCAGACCAAAGCACAGATTTCCACTGGTCTAATGTCTATTCCTTGTGTTCTTTAGCCCAAACAAGTCTCTTCTGCTTGTTGCCTGTCCTTAGCAGTGGCTTCCTAGCAGCTATTTTACCATGAAGGCCTGCTGCACACAGTGTCCTCTTAACCGTTGTTGTAGAGATGTGTCTGCTGCTGGAACTCTGTGTGGCATTGACCTGGACTCTAATCTGAGCTGCTGTTAACCTGCGATTTCTGAGGCTGGTGACTTGGATGAACATATCCTCCGCAGCAGAGGTGACTCTTGGTCTTCCTTTCCTGGGGCGGTCCTCATGTGATCCAGTTTCTTTGTAGCGCTTGATGGTTTTTGCGACTGAACTTGAGGACACTTTCAAAGTTTTCCCAATTTTTTGGACTGGCTGACCTTCATTTCTTAAAGTAATGATGGCCACTTGTTTTTCTTTACTTAGCTGCTTTTGTCTTGCCATAATACAAATTCTAACAGTCTATTCAGTAGGACTATCAGCTGTGTATCCACCTTACTTCTGCCCAACACAACTCATGGTCCCAACCCCATTTATAAGGCAAGAAATCCCACTTATTAAACCTGACAGGGCACACCTGTGAAGTGAAAACCATTTCAGGTGACTACTTCTTAAAGCTCATCAAAAGAATGCCAAGAGTGTGCAAAGCAGTAATCAAAGCAAAAGTTGGCTACTTTGAAGAACCTAGAATATAAGACATATTTTCAGTTGTTTCACACTTTTTTGTTAAGTATATAATTCCACATGTGTTAATTCATAGTTTTGATGCCTTCAGTGTGAATCTACAATTTTCATAGTCATGAAAATACCGAAAACTCCGTTATGGTCCATGGTAGCGGAATCCATAGAGGGATTCTCTGATAACCCGAACCTTGGACACCGAACTTAAAAACAGAAGTTCACTCATCACTACCTATATGCAAATGGAAGCGAAAATTGGCGGTGTGAGGGCAGTTTAAGTAGGGACTCACACGAGCGGATGCAGTCAGATAATTCTGCTGCATGTAGGAGAGCCAAGCCCCGTTCTGAACAGCAGAGGCACGGAGCATTAACATGATTGATAATACTTTGTGCCTCTCTGTAATCCTTTTACTACAAAATCACAGTGACCACTTTATCTCAATGTGATTTTGTAGTAAAAAGATCACAGAGAGACACGGAGCATTATCAATCATGTTACTGCTCCGTGCCTCTTCTGTCCAGAATGGGGCTTGGCTCTCCTACACGCTGCGGGTTTCTCGGACTGAATCCGCTCATGTGAAAGAGCCCTAACAGGCGTCAGACGGCCATTTTTATAACCAGTTAAAGTCTTTGAGGCCGTTCATATGGCTGTTTCTGTAACAGCCAAAGAATAGCGGCTGTTAGAAAGTAGGACATGTCGTGGAATTAGGTGTTTTGTTATTTTTATGCGGCGTTAGAGACGTGGCCTTGTACAAGAAAATTTGCCGAGGTGCGCTCAGCGCGCCGCACATAGTGTCCTTCTTTCCTCTTTTCAAAAGTTGGGAGGTATGGCCTTAGCACTGTTCTCTAATAATATCTACTTACTTCTTAGTCGTCCTTCTGCCTTGTTTAAAATTCTGTATCCCTTAGTTAGAACCTGTCTGCTCTCTCCTCCTACTGGTCGATCGTGCTCAGTTGCTCTGCTCTGTGTTTAGTCCCAGCTCTGTGAATGTGTATTCTCTTGTACCTGGGAGTAGCTCTGGTCAGGGCTTCTCTGCTCTCAACTTTCTGTCTGCTGAGATAGGGAGCTGTCAGCTGATTCCACCAGGCATGTACTGTAAGGGAGCTGTGCTCTACATCACATGAAGGTGGCTTGCTGACTAATCCTAACGTTTAGCATTAAGCTGAGAGTTTGTTATAGCTTATTCTGTTTTTTTTCAGTTTGCCTATGTAGATCTTGATCAGTGTAAATTGGACTTTGTGTGTCTTGATGCTGGTATGTTTCTGCCTTTTACATGGCTGTCTGGCTGTATTTGTCTGTTTCTGAATTAATGTGTGCACTGGCGTAACTATAGGGGTCGCAGTTGCCAGAAAGGTCTGATTGGTGATCTGAAGGGTCTGACTGGGGGTCTAGAGAGGTCTATTGGGGGTCTGGAGGGCTAATAGGGGTCTGGAGGTCTAAAGGGGGTCCGATTGAGGGTCTGGAGGTCTAATGGGGGTCTGGAGGTCTAATGGGGGTCAGATATGGGGGTTTGGAGGTCTAATGGGGGTCTGGAAGTCTAATGGGGGTCTGGAGGTCTGGTCTGAGGTCTAATGGGAGTCTGGAGGTCTAATAGGAGTCTTATATGGGGGTCTGGAGATGGGGGAGGTCTGATCTGGGGTTTCATATGGGGGTCTTATCTGAAAGGTAAGGAGGTATTTTTTTGTACTGGTGCATCTGTGTGGTACCAGTATTTTCAGGGGGACTGTTTCTGCAGCATAGTATTGGGGAGGCGGCAGGATGGGTTGTTGAGAAGGTGAGAGGATAATGGAAAAGTAGGAAAGTAAGATGTCTGTTTGTTAAACTCTGCAGAGACTGTCAGGAGAAGAAGAGGAAAAAGAATGTCTACATCAGAGAAGTCACTGGATGTAAGAGATACATATGTGGCGCTGTATGATCCTGTATGTGCAGCGGGCCAGTACCGCAGGGGGGGGACACGTGATCGTCAGGGATATGTCACAGGGTGGTGTAGCCGATGTTTTACTCACGGTTCTGCTGACTGCCCCTGGACCGGCGTGCAGTTGTGTGGAGGGTGGACACGATTTCCCGCGGGGCACACTCCATACGCAGGACTCCACCGGATGGTCAGATGAGGTGCCCTTGGTGGTAATTTTGACCTTGTCGGTCGGCTGGGTCCTGGTTATCCGTGACGCCAGTGTCTTAAGGTAGACACACCCATAATAGTAATAATGAGGAGTCAGTTTGGGATGAACAGGGAACTTTTCCTGAATTCCTGAATCCTCCTTGTTGGTACAGATAATGCACACAGAGATGGTTCACAAAAGGATTGAAATACATAGTAACATAGTAACATAGTTTATAAGGTCGAAAAAAGACATCTGTCCATCCAGTTCGGCCTGTTATCCTACAAGTTGATCCAGAGGAAGGCAAAAAAAACCTGTGAAGTAGAAGCCAATTTTCCCCACTTTAGGGAAAAAAAATCCTTCCCGACTCCCATCAGGTAATCAGAATTACTCCCTGGATCAACGACCCATCTCTAGTAACTATAACCTGTAATATTATTACCCTCCAGAAATGCATCCAGGCCCCTCTTGAACTCTTTAAGTGAACTTACCATCACCACCTCCTCAGGCAGAGAGTTCCATAGTCTGACTGCTCTTACCGTACAGAATCCTCTTCTATGTTTGTGTACAAACCTTCTTTCCTCCAGATGCAGAGGATGTCCCCTCGTCACAGTCACAGTCCTGGGGATAAATAGATGATGGGAGAGATCTCTGTACTGACCTCTGATATATTTATACATAGTTATTAGATCTCCCCTCAGTCGTCTTTTTGCTAAAGTGAATAAGCCTAATTTTGATAATCTTTCTGGGTACTGTAGTCCACCCATTCCAGTTATTACTTTAGTTGCCGTCCTCTGAACCCTCTCCAGCTCTGCTATGTCTGCCTTGTTCACAGGAGCCCAGAACTATACACAGTACTCCATGTGTGGTCTGACTAGTGATTTGTAAAGTGGCAGGACTATGTTCTCATCATGGGCATCTATGTCTCTTTTGATGCAACTCATTATTTTATTGGCCTTGGCAGCAGCTGTCTGACACTGGTTTCTACAGCTTAGTTTGCTGTTCACTAAAATTCCTAGGTCCTTTTCCATGTCAGAGTTACCTAATATTTTACCATTTAGTATGTACTGATGACTTGCATTATTCCTTCCCATATGCATAACCGTACATTTGTCAGTGTTAAACCTCATCTGCCACTTCTCTGCCCAAGCCTCCAGTCTATCCAGATCCATCTGTAGCAGTGTACTGTCCTCTTCTGTGTTAATTACTTTACACCGTTTAGTGTCATCTGCAAAAATTTATATTTTCCTGTGCAAGCTTTCTACAAGATCATTAATAAATATATTGAAGAGAATAGGGCCCAATACTGACCCCTGTGGTACCCCACTAGTGACAGTGACCCAATCTGAATATGTGCCGTTAATAACCACCCTCTGTTTTCTATCACTGAGCCAGTTACTTACCCACATACAGACATTTTCTCCCAGGCCAAGCATTCTCATTTTATATACTAACCTTTTATGTGGTACCGTGTCAAATGCTTTGGAGAAGTCCAGATATACGACATCCATTGATTCGCCGCGGTCCAGTCTAGAACTTACCTCCTCATAGAAACTGATTAAATTGGTTTGACATGACCGATCCCTCATGAAGCCATGCTGATATGGAGCTATTTGCTTATTTTCATTGAGGTACTCCAAGATAGCATCTCTTAGAAAACCCTCAAACAGTTTACCCACGACAGATGTTAAACTTACCGGCCTATAGTTCCCGGGCTCTGTTTTTGGACCCTTTTTGAATATTGGCACCACATTTGCTATGTGCCAATCCTGTGGAACACTCCCTGTCAGTATAGAGTCCTTAAATATCAGAAATAAGGGTCTGGCGATGACATTACTTAATTCTCTTAGGATACGGGGATATATCCTGGTAGGCTTTCCAAGTAGGCTGGCTCTCTTACTTGCAATATATATTTATATATATATATATATATATATATATATATATATATTCTCTAGAATGACAGCCAGGCTTTGGTACAATTTGTGCATTAAATTCACACTCCTGATAGGTAATGTGTGATTCAAATTTAGGGATAATAGTGCACTTTATCATCCGGCAGTTTCCTCAGGGGCTGTGGAGCTTTCCCTGGGAACTTGTAAATGATGGAGTCCAAAACAACTGAAATATGGATTACCTCCACCTGGTGTACCACTAGGTAGCACTTTGTTCTGGCTGCAGTCTGAATGCTGACTTCACTGGCTTCTGGGTTTTCCAGTGGCATTTGTTAAGTGTGGAGAAGCTGGAACTTGCTTCCTTCTCTGTGTCTTGCTGACTCACACTCCTCTGACTGACCAACCCTTTACCATAGAGGGGTATATTTTTATGTTACTGGTCAGCGCCATCTAGTGGTGAGGAGTATAACCACATCAGCTTAGATGGATAGCCTTACCAAATACAATGTGCAATATGACATTGCAGTTTAAAGTGAACCACTGTTAGTGGGACGCTGCATTCCCCCCTTGTTTGAGGGAAGCCGTCCTTGGCGCATAAATTTTGCCACGCAGTTGTGTCGCCTGAAAGACAAAGAGTAGAGAGCATGCATGCAAAAACAAATACATTTGTAGGTATATAAGGCATATAGGTGACATGGGCCATAGTCTCTCTGGTGCAAAGGGGATCAGGGGCGCTGACCTGGTACAGCGAACAATAATCCAGGATAGTCCATAATAAAATAGGAAAAATAGCAAAAATAAACAGAGCCTCAGGAGGCTCACAGGGCATAAGTCCGTTCCCTGGGCTTTGAACATCACGGAGGCTTTGGTTCGTTAAAGTCTATCTCCGGGCACTTGACTTGAACGTTGCAAAACAAAAACAAATCCAAAAACAAAAGAGTCTATAATGAGAGTCCTTAGAATAATACAAAGTCCATTATTCTGGCTCTGTAGCTCCGCATAAGGTAGGCCAATGAAGGTTCAAGATGAAGAAGGCTCCCCAGGAGTGGCTGGAAGTCTTCTCCTAAGTCACTGCTGTATCTGGAAGTCCTGGTATTGAGCAGGCAGCTGACCTTTGGTGGTCCTTTGGGATCTTCTTAGTTCTGGTGACTCTGTAGATGTTGACTGTGGATGATCAGCTCCAGCTGACGAGAGAACTTCAGTTGTCGACACTGCTGGTGGTGATGGTTCTGTATTTAATTTGGCAGGAACCATAAAATTGAGCCAGGGCGTGAGGAACCAATGTAGGGGGTCAGAATTTATTAACTGCTCTCCAATAGACAAAGTTGGTTCTTTCTCTGTAACTGGTTCTTCTGACATTCCCTCCGAGGTTGGAACTTCTTCCTCTTGGGCAATTTCTTTCAGACACAGCTTAAGACGGTTGCGATGCACGATTTGAGGTGCTCTGTTTTCTTTGGTTATTTGGTAGATGTCGGTCCCAATGTTAGGAATGGCTGTGATGGTGTAGGGTTCTCTCTCCCGTTTACTATCCAGCTTGCTGGTACAATGGTTATTCTTTAACCAGACATGGTCACCTATTTGAAAGGGTTCTGGTCTGGCAGATTGATCATAGTCTTTTTGTTGTTTTGGCGTGCATTTGCCATGCGGATTTGGACAATGTCTTGGGCATCGGCTAAGCGTCGCTTATGTTCTCAGTAAAGGGTTGATGGAATCTGGGACTTGGACGTCCAATGTGAGGTCTGCAGGTAGTCTCCCTTGACGACCAAACATAAGGTAATACGGAGTGTATCCAGTAGAACAATGGATAGTGTTGTTGTACAGGTACATCAATTGAGGTAGTAGATTCGGCCAATCGGTTCTTTCTGCAGGTGGTACATTTCTCAACATCTCTATTAGGGTTTGGTTCATTTTTTCACAAAGTCCATTTCCTTGAGGATGGTAAGCTGTTGTTCTTAGCTTCTGACAATTGTGAAGTGAACACAGTTCATGGAAGAGTTGGGATTCAAAGGCAGATCCTTGATCTGTAAGAATTTTTTCAGGGCATCCATACGGTAATAGAAAATTTTTTCAGAACACATTTGCTGTGGTTTTTTGCTGTTAAGTCTTTAACAGGAACAGCTACTACAAATTTGGTGTAGTGATCAATCATCAGTCATGGCGTAGGTATAACCTGAACGACTTGGTTCTAGCTTGACATGATCAATAGCTGCGATTTCTAGAGGTGTTAGGCTTTCAATTGGATGTAATGGTGCTCTTTGGTCATGTTTTTCATTTCTTCCAATGGCACAAGTTGGACATTCTCGACACCAATTTTCAATATCTTCTCTGATTCTGATCCAATAAAATCTTCGGCGGATGGTAGCTTCTGTTTTCTGTACACCAAAGTGTCCTGACCTATCATGGTACATTTCGAGGACAATTCTGGCATCTCGGCGAGGTACTAGAATTTGATACAGCCGATCATTGGTGATGGGATCTAGAGTTCTTCTCAACATTAGTCCCTTTTGCATGAAGAGTTGTTTTTTGTGTCTCCACAGTTTAGTTAGCTCGGTATCTGCATTCTTTCTGCGGATTCTTTCTGGTGTTCTTCCACTAGTGAAGAAACCTTGTAGCTCACCTAATACTTGACTTTCAGTTTGCAATTTGATCCATCTTTCTTTCTCAACTTGTGGTTCAGGGTTTCTTTGCTGTTGGAAATGAAGAACTTCTTTACCTTTGATGGTGATTACATCTTGTTGGGCAAATTGCTTGTAGAAAGCTGGCATCTCCACTTCTTCCCATATGTCTTCCTGCTCTGTAGGGTCTTCTCTGTTAGGCAGGCGAGATAAGGCATCTGCATTTTCATTTGACTTGCCTGTTCTGTACTTGACCATGAAGTTGTAGTTGGCAAGACGTGAGGCCCATCTTTGTTCTAAGGCTCCTAATTTGGCAGTGTTGAGATTCGCAAGTGGATTATGATCAGTATAGGCTACAAATGGTGTGGCTGCGAGGTAGTCTTTGAATTTTTCAGTGACAGCCCACACGAGTGCAGGGAATTCCAGCTTCAAGGAGCTGTAGTTCTGGTTATTCTTTTTGGCACCTGTAATTGGCCCAGATGGGAAGTGGTTAAGAGATCTGCTGGCATAAGCAATTACTCTCTCTTTACCTTTTTGTAGTTGAGACAGGACAGCTCCCAGGCTTCTCTTACTGGCATCTGTGTAGAGATGGAATGGCTGTTGGTAATCTGGGTAGCCTAAGACAGGTGGTTCGGTCAACTTCTTCTTTAGGAGTTGGAAAGCGATTTCTCGATCTTCATTCCATTCAATTTTTATCTGGGTTTTCTGGTATTTCTTGGGATGTTCTCTCACAAGTTCCTGTATTGGTTCTGCAATCTGGGCGAAGTGAGGAATGAAGTGTCTGTAGTATCCTGCAAAACTAAGGACACTTCTCACCTCTTTTACTGTGGTAGGAGTAGGCCAATTTTGGACTGTAGCAATCTTCTCTGGATCTGGTTTGACACCTTCAGAATTGACAACATGTCCCATGTACTTGACTTCTGGTTATTGTAGGTAGCACTTAGAAGGTTTAACTTTAAGTCTATACTTGATGAGAACCTGAAAAACTTCCGCAAGATGCTTTAAGTGGTCTTCATAGGATTTGGAATAGATGATGACATCATCCAGATACAGTAAAACAGTTTTGAAGTTCTTATGGCCTAAACAGCGTTCCATTAGTCTCTGGAAAGTTCCAGGCGCATTGCAAAGTCCAAAGGGCATGTAATTAAATTCAGTTAGGCCCATAGGGGTAGTAAATGCAGTTTATTCACGATCTTCAGGGGCCATGGGTACTTGCCAATACCCACTGGTTAAATCCAGGGTTGAAAAGTAAGCTGAGGATCCTAATGCTGTCAAAGACTCCTCAATTCTTGGTAAAGGATAGGCATCCTTGTGGGTAATTTGATTGATCTTCCTATAATCCACACAGAATCGTATGTTACCATCTTTTTTCCGGACAAGAACTAAAGGCACAGCCCATGGGCTATGGCTGTCTTGGATAACTTTTGAATCCTTCATCTCTTGGATCATCTTCTTCATAGATTGGTACATGGTTGGTGGTATAGGTCGGTACCTTTCTTTGATTGGAGGGTGTGAACCTGTAGGGATGGTGTGCTTGATAACACTGACCTCTCCATAATCTGTAGGATGTTTACTGAAGGCTGGTTGATGATCTTTCGCAACTTTTAAGACTCCTTCAATTTGTTCTTGAGGTGTAGAAGCATCTCCCACATGGAGTTCTTTCCACCACAATGGATTTGGGGTATTAACTGAAGTATTTAGCTTCTGAGAAGACTGCTGAGTTGTAGCTACAGGTACACTAATAACATCTTGAAAAGTGACTTGTAACAATTGAGCAACAGAACAGTGCTTGTGCAAGGTAATACTGTTGTTACTTAAGTTTAGGAGACGAATTGGCACTTTACCTTGGGAAACGGTCACTAGGCTTCTTGCAGCTCGGACTAGAGGATAGTCTTCCAGGTTGATGGGTTCTACCAAGGCTTGATAGTCTTGACCTTGAATTCCAAGGGCGACTTGGCACCACAAAAGTGTTTCTGTATTAGGTTTCAGGATAACTGGTTGGTTATCTTTGATGCGAGCGCGACAAATCTCACCTTTCTCATTAGCAAATTTCTGTTGTGCACTTAACACATGGATGGTCTGTTGTACCACCTTTTTGGAGGCAGGTGAAGCTGTAGGCATGGATTTATGTAGAGCTTCAAGCATTTCAGTATAACAGTTCCTAAGGACATTCATTCCTAGGACTACTGGAGGGTTGTTATCTTCCCTTACTTGTACTACAATGATACCTTGTTGGGGTAGTGTAGTTCCTCCAACTTCCAGAGTTGGCTCCCAGTATCCATGTATGGGTATAGGTTTACCGTTGCTGGCTATAATGCTCAGCCAGGATTCTGGTGGTTGTGTTAACTGATCAGGATCCCAGTATTTTTCAAATGCAGTCTGTTGAATAGTTGTGACTTGAGATCCGGTGTCCAATAAGGCAACAAAGGGAACACCATTAATTCTGAGAACTATTTCTGGACGGGCTCCTACATATCTAGGCATCCAGTTGGGAACTTCTGGACCTATGGTTCTACCTCCCGAGGGGCGGTCCTTGGCCTCAGGGGTCGACCGTTTAACTGCCAGCACTGGCTTTCTGTATGGCCTGGCTTGCGACAATGTCTACGGATGGGTCGTTTACATGGGCTTTTAGGATAAGTCTCTCTATTATCAGGAGGGAAATGTTTCCGTGGTAACGGTGTCTCATCCTCCATCAATATGGGTTTCTCCACTGTTGCAGTTTCTTACATACCTTCTCTAGGCTTTTTGTCAAGAAGTTAACTTGCTCTGTCAAGGCAGCAACTGCATCAGGAACTGGTGCTTGGGCTTCCTGATTCACTATAGGGTGATATTTAGAGCTCTAGCAGGCTTATTTACAGACAGTTCAGTAGGCCTAGCAGGTTCTGGTTGTGGGTCTTTCCCCAGAATACTGATAACTAGCTCTTTGAAGTCTAGGAAGGTAGAATTTGGGTGTTGTGCAGCTAACATTTTTTTTTTCTGGCTGAAGAATCTCATCTTGACTTCTGACGCAGACCTGGGTTCAAACATGGCATAGAGTCGTTCGAAGATCTGCTCCACCGTCTTTTTCTCTGAGCTTGGCCAGGATTTCACTTCTCTGAGAGCTGCACCTTCCAATTGTGCAAGGAGAATTTCCATCTGTTGATCTGCTGACACAGGGTACAATCTGAATATAGCCAACATTTTTTCTTTAAATTCCTTTAAAGTGTGAGCTTCCCCAGAATATCTTGGAAACCAGGGTGCTCCAGGAAAATAAGGCATTGTTAAAGGCATCATGGTTGGTGCTGCAGCGGCTGGCGGTGTGCTGGGACTAGCTGCTGCTACTGTAGGGGACCTGCTGGGGTCAGGCTGCGCATTGTTCTCCTGATCTGACATAGCTATGCCAGGCTTTCACAATTATGCAGTTTAAATAGGATTTGCAACAGTTTTCTGTAGCGTTGCTATGGGCAACCACAGTTTTATAAGGCATCTGGCCCTTTAAGAATTGAGGTGGCAGCGCAGTATCGGCGTATATAATGTCCCACAGGGCTGACTGTAGACTCTGACAGTCCTCACTAGGATTAATTTTGGTAATTTGCACTCAGTCAGCCTTACAGGATTAGCGGTGAAGATCCAGTGACACTGGGATTTTCCTTTCTTAGAATCGCTATCGCTTCTATCTCTGTTAGGGGTACCGCTAGTTTGATTGTCCCCTGGGAACCTTTGTTCTGCACTTTTGATTCCGCTTATAACACTCAGGCCTCTGTGCTCACTTAGGGTCCGCCCTCTAGGTTCCTCTGCATAAGGAGGACGGCACAAATGGTAACACCTCATACAAGTCTATAGTGGCACAGTGAGTAATACTTTTCTGTTTCACAAGGGGGTGTAGACGTAAGTTTTCCCGCTACTGGGGTGATGATGGCGCAGCAAAAATTAACTGTTATGGCGGTCGGGCGCCATTTTGGATGCAATATACAGTCTTTTCAACTCAAATTGGCTGTGACACTTTTAAGTGCAATAAACGTTTCAGGCGTATATTTCTCTCAATAACACAGTTCTTTTTTAGCAAGAAGAGGCTTATTTGCATACTATTCGCATATGGCATATGGTTATCCGTGACGCCAGTGTCTTAAGGTAGACACACCCATAATAGTAATAATGAGGAGTCAGTTTGGGATGAACAGGGAGCTTTTACTGAATTCCTGAATCCTCCTTGTTGAGATGGTTCACAAAAGAAGATTGAAATGGTAGGCTTTCCAAGTAGGCTGGATATCTTACTTGCAATATATATATATATATATATATATATATATATAGTCTCTAGAATGACAGCCAGGCTTTGGTACAATTTGAGCATTAAGTTCACACTCCTGATAGGTAATGTGTGATTCAAATTTAGGGATAATAGTGCACTTTATCATCTGGCAGTTTCCTCAGGGGCTGTGGAGCTTTCCCTGGGAACTTGTAAAAATGTTGGAGTCCAAAACAACTGAAATATGGATTACCTCCACCTGGTGTACCACTAGGAAGAACTTTGTTCTGGCTGCAGTCTGAATGCTGACTTCACTGGCTTCTGGGTTTTCCAGTGGCATTTGTTAAGTGTGGAGAAGCTGGAACTTGCTTCCTTCTCTGTGTCTTGCTGACTCACACTCCTCTGACTGACCAACCCTTTACCATAGAGGGGTATATTTTTATGTTACTGGTCAGCGCCATCTAGTGGTGAGGAGTATAACCACATCAGCTTAGATGGATAGCCTTACCAAATACAATGTGCAATATGACATTACAGTTTAAAGTGAACCACTGTTAGTGGGATGCTGGATATGTTTTATAGGGCTATATGTAATATTTTCCAAGTATGTCTTTAAAGGGGTTGTCTGTTTTTTTTTTGTACGAGTGCTGCCTTCTCTGCTCTGTTTACTGCTCATCACTGCAAATGATGCGGCAAGCAGGTGAACAGAGCAGAGAAAGCAGCTCTCATATGAGCGCTGCCCTCTCTTCTAACAGCTGATCGTCGGAGGTACATACCGGAGGACCGCAGCCAATCTGATATTGATGACCTATCCTGATAGGGTTAGGTTGAGAATTTGGCATGGGGGGGAGCGTTTCAATATTTGCCTCGGGCAGCAGAAAAGCTAGGTGCACCAGCACTTAGTGGGGGGGTCCCAAGCTGAGCTCTTGCACCAGGGCCCATGAGCCTTTAGCTACGCCCCTGAATTTGTGTGTATCAATTTGTCTGAGCCTGTCTGCAAATCTGTATGTTGTGTTTTTAACTATGTATCTCTACCTGTTTTCCATATTTCTCTGTATGTATTCTGATTCTCACAAACATCACATGATAAAGGATGCACTCGCCACTGTGTGTTCCAAAAAAGAGAAACAGACTTGGAAGAAGAAGGGTGCATAATTTAAAAACTGAGTCACTTCAGAGGCTGATGTATCAGGTTAGTTTATGTGCTCCACATACATACCAATGCTACAGGAGTTGAAAAAAGTTACATAACTGGAATACCCCTTTAACAAAGTCTTGTCATATGACGCAATATCACTGTGCTGAGACTACTATTCTACCCATTTAGCCTTCTTAGAACCCAGTCCTATTTTTAAAACTATTTAGGCTATTTTATTGTGTGCAAATAAAAGTTACATTTACTGGTATTTATTTATAGTAAATAAACATACACAGAGTGTCAGCAGTACAGACACAGGGTTATTTGTCTATTGGCAATTTGAACAAAGTGGCATCTCCCATGGAAAGAGCAATATCTTACTAGCACCACCTTGTGGAAGTAGCTCATTATGAGTCAAAGTCTCACTTTTTAACAAGCCTTGGGACCGGGGGCGCAGAGAGAGCAGTTGCTACCAGGCCCACGAACTTGAGGGATCCCACAGACCCTTTTGCCGCATAAGAAGACACCGGTATTATAGAAAGTGCATGCTGGTCAAGTTCAACCTCTGGCTAGAGGGAAGGGGTTAGGTCAAGAATTTGGCATGGGGGTGGGGGTGCCGTTTCAATTTTTGCCTCAAGCAGCACGAAGACTGTGCTTCCCTGCCCCTGGCCACAAAGCAATAAGGGAAGGGGGGGGCAAGCTGAACTCTTGCACCAGGGCCCATGAGCCTTTAGCTACGCCCCTGCTTGTGACATTACAAGGAAAAGCAGCCACAGTAAATATCCATCTGTAGACAGCTGTTTTGGGGTGCTTGCTCCTTGTCAGTATGGACCAGGATTCTGGCTGGCTGACTGAGATGCCTTGGATGCAGCTTAAGCAGGATGCTGGGACTCCTTAAAGAGACCAGCTGTGTATGGAGACTTATTGGCAATGCATATTGTCATGTTCGAAGGTAGACTTTGACACATAGGGAGCCACTTCTACAAAGTGACATTAGTGGGATATTTCTCTTTCCTTGGTGATACCTCTTTGCATATTATTTTCCAATGGACTATTGTCAATAGGTCTCCATATGCAGCTGGTCTTGTTGAGAAGACCTAGCACCCTGTTTGTACAGAAAACAATTTACTGACTACTTGCTGCCTACTTGGGACTATTTGCTTTTTTGCTGAGATTTATCACAGTGTATGATGCTGGATGATAAATCTGGTGCATTAACGATTGCTACTATTGAATGTGAGCATGGTGCCCAGAGGACCGCGTGGAACCCGGAGCACTGAACAGGGCAAGGTCAGCAGTTAGGCACTGCTTCAAGCCTGCTTGTCATCAGTGCTGCCTGCAGGCTGCAGCTTGAAGTGTGATTTATGTAAGGGGCAATGGGACTGGGAGTTAACTCTGGGTCTGTGAGGGAAAACAGCATCATGAATGACACTGTAGCCATTAACCCCTTAAAGACTAGGCCTATTTTCATGTTCACATTTTGGATTTTTTTGCTCCCCACATTCCAACAGCCATAACGTTTTATTTTTCCGTTTACATAGTTATATGAGGGCTTTTTTCCCCTGTGTTTTTAATGGCACCATTTAATTTATCATGTCTGGTACTGGAAAACAGGGAAAAAAACAGAATTCAAACAATGTTGGGGGTTTTGACATCACAGCATTCACTATGCACTACAAATGACCTGACGTCCTTATTCTGCGGCTCAGTATGAATACGGTGATACCGAACTTGAATAGTTTGGGATTTTTTTACTACTTTTTAAAAAAATAAAAACCATATTCTGACAGCCATAACTTTTTTATATTTTTGTCTACAGAGCTGTATGAGGACTTGTTTTTTTGTGTAATGAACTGTAGTTTTTATTGGTACCATTTTTGTATGACTTTTTGATAACGATTATTAAAATTTTTTGGGGAGGACAAAACAGCAAAAAAAGGCAAATCATGTGTTTTTCATTTTTTTTCCATTACGGTATTCACCGCAATGTTTATTTTTTTTATTGTTTATATATTTTTATATGTAAAATTGGGAAGGGGATGACTTAAAGTTTTAATATTTTGTTGTTATATTATTTTTTTAAAAACAACTTTTTGAAAACTTTTTTTGTTTACTATTAGCCCCCATAGGGTGCTAGTACATGGGATCTTTTGATCCCCTCTCGTATTCACACTAATATAGATCTATTAGGGTGAATAGGATTTTTACTCTCTCCATTTTGAGCTATGCCTCGTACATAGCTCAGAATGATGATTGCCATGGCAAGCCTGGATCACTTCAGCAGTGTCCAAGCTGCCAGGGCAAATGATTGGAGCCCCGTATTTTCACTGCAGGGACTCCGATCGGAAGGAAGAGGGAGCTGCATCCCTCTTCCTTCACTCACAGGTTCTGTGATCATCGTTGATCGCGGCACCTGAGGGGTTAAATGAAGGGGAGATGCGTTTGCTGCTCTTCGTCAGTGTGGCCAGGTGGTAGTTGTATAAAACAGCCGACACCCACTGCATATGGAGCAGGCTCACTGCGGAGGCCCACTCCATACACCTGCGAACGCATAGCACTGTACATACAGTATGTTCTGTAATCATACGGCGTAATAATATATAAAGATGCTGTAGAATAGAAATACGTTAAATATTATATACCCCTGTTTAATAATTCTGCAAACAGTAACCTTGCCATGTAACTATATATGTTGGTGGAACTGTGTTTAAAAACAGCAGACAGCTGGCCAATTTTCTGTTTTTTTGGCCTCTTCATCCGCCCCAAAAAATGAATGTCATACTGTTATGTCAGTGTAGATACGGATAAGGACAATGAGGCCCTAAACTGCAACCACCCACTGTCCTTACCTACTTGCAATACAACCCATAAATGGCTAGACCACAACTGGTCGACAGTCCCTACGCTACTGTGACCTGACTCTCCCATAGATTAACCAACAATCAGATGATTGAACAGATGGGCAGTCATTCAGCCCACTTCTCATTTTCCCTAGCGCACGCATGCTGCGGGGAGAAAACAGAGCATTGCGCTCTGTAACCAGGGACGCGGCCCAACACTAGGGGGCATGGCTCAGCAGCATGTCTCTCCCGCTGTGTAGGTGCCAGAGCTGAAGCCGCTGGCGTTAAGTGTATTACACACACATACACACCATATTGATACAAATAGCAATAAAAGCTACAGATTACCCCACAAAATGAGCCCTCACACATAACTATAAAAAGTTGCAATGAGCAATACAAAAAAAGAAACTGTGTTGCCATAATGGGGAGAAAATGGGTAACACAAACTGGGGTGCATTTTTTCCTTGTGAAAGTGAAAAATGTGGGTGTAAAGCAACTTTTTTTGAAAAAAAATTAATTTTTCATTTTCACAGCCGAGTGTTTCCTAATTCTATGAAACAACTTTGGGGTCAAAGTGCTAGCTATACACCTTGAAATGTTCCTTGAGGAGTGTAGTTTCCAGAATGGGGTCACTTTTAGGGAGTTTTCACTGTAGGGGTACCTCAAGGTGTTTTCATATGTGACATAGCTCCCAAAATCCATTCCCACAAAATCTGTCCTCCAAAATCCCTATGGCGCTCCTTCCCTTCTGAATCCTGCCATGCACTGACACATCAGTTTTTGACCACATATGTTTTTTTTTGTAAACTGCAGAATCATGGTAACAGATATTAAGGTTTATTTTGCTTTTAACCCTTGCTATGTTACAGTAAAAATGGATGAAAATGGAAAATCTCCATTTTCATCCATTTCATCCACCGCATGACGAGTCAACACAGTGGCCCAGTCACAGAGTGGTGAGGGTGGCAACCACATGAGGAGTCAACATAGTGGCTCAGTCAAAGACTAGTGAATGTGGCCACCACAAGAGGAATCAACATAGTGGCCCAGTGACAGAGTGGGGAGGGTGGAAACTGAATGAGGAGTTAACATAGTGGCCCAGTCACAGAGTGGTGAGGGTGGCAACCATAGTGGCCCAGTCAGAGAGTGGTGAGTGTGGCAACCGAATGAGGAGTCAACATAGTGGCCTAGTCACTGGGGAAGAGTAGAGTAACAGCAGTGGCAGTAATAGCACAAGATGGTGGGTTGCAGTAGGAGAAGATGGCAGCAGAGGCAGAAGGTGTGTGGCATCAGGTGTGTGGCAGCATCAGAATAGTGGCTGAAGCCGGTTTTTACAGTGTTTTGGTGTGGCACCCAAAATTATCTAGTCTGATGCATCAGTCACTGCCATGGAAGTCCTGCCTGATCCACACCTGATTCAACTTTCTCAACATTTTGGGTCTAAAAGTGAGTTCTCTTTGGGGTAACTATGCCCTCCACCGTACTAAACACCCACTCTAATGCCGCACTGCTGGCCAGGCAGGAAAGCTTGTCCAGGGCAAACTTGGCCAGTTGCGGCTGCAATTAAAGTTTGGCTGCCCAGTAGTCCAGGGGATCTTGGATCTGGCATGGCAGGGTACACTCCTGTAAGCCACCACCCGTTAGTTCAGGTTCTGATCCATGTCCTGCTGCTGCCGTTGTTGGGTGGTTTCTTCAGTAGGCAGCTGAATGAAGAAAAGTGCTCATTAGAGACTCCAGACTTAAGTTGCTGCTGATGGAGTTGGTGCTGATCCTGACCCCGCTCCCGCACCCCCTCAAGCAGTCATAGCAATCAGACCTTTGTGAGAATGGGCAACTGACTACATAGGATGTATTTGAGTTTATCCTCCCTCACAGCTAGTGGAAAAAAGGTCTGCATTTTGGACCGGTAGCAAGGGTCTAGAGCTAGTAGTCATCCCTCTGCCAAATGGTGATAATATGGCTGTCACTACACAAAAAACCCAGCATGCATCTGGCCATTTGTGCAAGGGACTTGGGGGGACAGGGAGTCCACTGGATACTGCCATGGTGTGTCCAGGCCTTCCTTATCGCACTACAGCTCTTCCTGCTCCTCCCCTGTCACTTTTGCAGATAAACCACCCATTTCTGTATAGATTGCTTGTGCGTGAATATCCTCCTCCTCCATTTCAGCCCCCACAGGGCTCAAGTGGCCATGAGATGTAGGCGCCACCTCTCCTGTCCCCTGGCCAGCTAGATTTATCAACATCTTCTCCAGGACATGAAGGAGTGGAATGACGTTTATCTCATAATCCTGACGACTGACAAATAAAGTGGCCTCTTCAAAGGGCCTGAGCAAACGGCAGGTGTCACACATAAGCTGCCACTGGCTAACGTCTAAGTTAAGCCTCATTCACACGTCAGTGTTTCATGGACGTGTGCTGTACGTGTTCTGCACGGACAGCACACGTCCCCATTGATTTGAATGTGTGTGTTCAGACATCAGTGTTTCATCCATTTTTTTAGCACGGATGCATGTCCTATCTTGATCCGTGTTCCCGGATCCCTCACGCCCATTATAGTCTATGGGTCCGTGAAAACCACGGATACCATCCATGTTGCATCTGTGTTTTACGGATCATTAAGAAGAGAAGCTTTGAAAATTATTTTTCAGCTGTTCCGTGTCCTTGAAACACGGATGCAACACGGACAGCAAAAAAACAGACACACGGACCCAACACAGATCCTTCATGGACAGCTTCACGGATGCATCACTGACCACCTGCTCACGGATTTGAGCGCGGTCACGGACGTGTGACTTACACAGGAGAGTGCTCCTGTCTGCCTGGATCATCAAGAAATCGTTCATGGCCTTCTTCTGCTCATATAGTCGTTCCAACATGTAGAGGTTGGAGTTCAAATGGGTGGAAACTCTGCATATGAGGCGATGTTGGGGAACGTTATTCTGCCTTTGCAGCTCAAGGAGGGCATGTTTTGCAATTAAGAGTGGCTGAAGTGCATGCACATTTTCCTGGCCATTTTCAAGATGTCTTGCAGTTGGGTGGAAGACGTCAGGAACCACTTTACAACCAGATTAAAGACATGCACCATGCAGGGTACATGGGTCATCCCTCTTTGATGCAGAGCCGGCACAATGTTCTTCCCGTTGTTGGTGACCATGGTTCCGAGCTTCAGTTGGTGAGGAGATAGGTAGGATGCAGTTTCTCTTAAAAGACGCGGAGCAGTTCGTCATCGTGGTGACTCAATGCAAACCAGGTGCAGACCAGAATGACACCACTGTGCTCTGCATAGGTGGTATGCTAGAGGAGCACTCCGAATTGTGCCTGCAGTGGAGGCTGAGGATAAGGTGGAGGATGAGGAGGCAGAGGAGGACATTGGCCCAGGAATCACAGCTTGAGAACGCAGAGGCGGCATTGCTGTCACCTGTCTAAGTGGGCCGTAAAGGACATATATTAGTTACAGCTCCATATGTCTGCCCTTCCGTGAACTTTCGCAGACACTGACAGACTCAAGGACTGGCCCACCTTCTTTTCAACATACGTGTGCAGGGCTGGTACAGCCTTTTTAAAAAAAGTAATGATGGCTTGGGACTCTCCACCTCATAACCTCGGTGATCGATTGCTGGCAAAATCAGTGACAAGGAGTAGGAGGAATATCAGGACCAGTAGATGATGGGAAGGAAACACAGTTCCCTTCTGCTGAGGTGGTGGAGCCATGACTGCTGGAGAAGGGGTGCAAGCCACTGGAAGATGTAGTGATTGCTGCATCAGGCTGTACAGCAACATTAGCACAACTGATTTCCCAGGCCACTTTATGGTGATGCAGGGCAGTGGTGCGAACATTGGAACCCTGACCATGCTTCACCTTCTGCCCACAGATTCTACACATGGCCATGCTCCAGCGAGTATGGCATTTTCTCCCCACCACTGTGTGCTAACTGCCTGCTGTAGGCTCTATGAGCCTGTGCACTGCTAGTTGTTTCCGGACAGGTAGGCTCTTGAGTAGCAGACTGTCTACCCCAGGCATGTTTGGCTCCAGATCTAACACTGCTGCCACCCTGCTGCCTAATGACCACGCTAGAACCCTGCTAGCTCAGCTGCTGTCTCATGCCAAAGCTGCCATCCTCATCCCCTGATGATGATGAAGCCTCCTCTTCATCCGACTCCCATGTGCGATTGGCTACATCATCATTCACTGCTATCACTAATGTCATCCTCACCAGTCTCAGGGCCGCATGCCTAACCGCTCACAACTCCTGCTCCCATGTGACTCTCCCACCTGTCTACAGGAGGAAGCAGTGGATCTCTTATCCAAATCTTGGCTGGGCAGTAGCTGCTGACTAACCTAATTTTGTTAATCTTTCAGGGTACTGTAGTCCACTAATTCCAGTTATTACTTTAGTTGCCCTCCTCTGAACCCTCTCCAGCTCTGCTATGTCTTGTTCACAGGATCCCAGAACTGTACACAGTACTCCATGTGTGATCTGATTTGTAAAGTGGCAGGACTATGTTCTCATCACGGGCATCTATTCCCCTTTTGATGCAATCCATTATCTTATTGGCCTTGGCAGCAGTTGCCTGACACTGGTTTCTACAGCTGAGTTTGCTGCTCACTAAAATTCCTAGGTCCTTTTCCATGTCAGTGTTACCCAGTTTTTTACCATTTTGTATGTACTGGTGACATGCATTATTCCTTCCTATGTGCATACCCTTACATTTGTCAGTGTTAAACCTCATCTGCCACTTCTCTGCCCAAGCCTCTAGTCTATCCAGATCCATCTGTAGCAGTGTACTGTCCTCTTCTGTGTTAATTACTTTACACAGTTTAGTGTCATCTGCAAAAATTGATATTTTACTGTGCAAGCCTTCTACAAGATCATTAATAAATAAATTGAAGAGAATAGGGCCCAATACTGACCCCTGTGGTACCCCACTAGTGACAGTGACCCAATCTGAGTTTGTACCGTTAATAACCACCCTCTGTTTTCTATCACTGAGACAGTTACTTACCCACATACAGATGTTTTCTCCCAGTGAAATTGGTTGATTCACCTCGGTCAAGTCTAGAACTTACCTCCTCATAGAAACTGATTAAATTAGTTTGACATGACCGATCCCTCATGAAGCCAGGCTGATATGCAGTTATTTGTTTATTTTCATTGAGGTACTCTAAGATAGCATCTCTTAGAAAACCTTCAAACAGTTTACCCACGACGTTAAACTTACCGGCCTATAGTTTCCGGGCTCTGTTTTTGGATTTTTTTTGAATATTGGCACCACATTTGCTATGCGCCAATCCTGTGGAACACTCCCTGTCAGTATAGAGTCCTTAAATATCAGAAATAAGGGTCTGGCGATGACATTACTTAATTCTCTTGAGATACGGGGGGTGTATGCCACCAGGTCCTGGCGATATGTCTATTTTAATCTTTTCAAGATGCCGCTGTACTTCTTTCTGGGTCAGACAGGGCACTTTTAATGGGGAATTTACTTTTATATTCTGCATTTCATCTGACAGTTTATTATCTCAGTGAATACAGTGGAGAAAAAAATATTTACTTGCTTTGCTTTCTCCTCATTGCTCTCTGCAACTCCCCTTAGTTTTACTCTCTTTGGCAATTAATCTCTTGGTCTCTAGTTTGGCTGCTTTTATTTGTCTATTGACATATTCTATTTTTTTTCCTTATAGTTTTTCAACGATTCCTCGCTCCCCTCCTGTTTTAGTGATTTAAATGCTTTATTTTTGTCATTTATTGCTTTCTTTACAGTTCTATTTATCCACATTGGTTTATTCTTGCTCCTAAACCTTTTATTCCTATGAGGTATGTACCTCTCACAATTAGATATTAGGATGCTTTTAAAAATATCCCACTTTGTGGCTGTATTTTTATTATGAAAGGACTTTGTTCCAGTTAGTTAGGGCTAATACCTCTCTTAGTTGGCTAAATTTTGCTTTTTGAAGTTTGGTATTTTCATTCCTCCCTGAAGTAATACTCTTTTGAATGACAATTTGAAGGTTATTATATTATGATCACTATTTCCCGGGTGTCCCCCAACCTGCATATCTGTTGTTCTGTCAGTTCTATTGGTTAATACTAAGTCCAGTATGGCTGTCCCTCTAGTCGGGTCCTGAACCAGTTGGGAAATGTAATTGTCTTTGGTTGTTGCCCTTTTATGTAATTTCCCTCCCCCCAGTCCCTAGTTTAAACACTTATTCAACCTTCTAGCCATCTTCTCCCCTTACACAGCTGCCCCTTTCCCCATTGAGGAGCAGGCCATCCCTACGATAGAGCCTGTAGCCAACAGAGATGTCGGCCCAGTTCTCCAGGAACCCAAACTCCTCCTTCCTACACCAGTTCTTGAGCCACTTGTTTACCTCCCTAATCTCCGGCTGTCTTTCTTGTGTGGCTCGTGATACAGGTAGGTACTGTTTAAGAAAACACTACCTTTGAGGTCCTTGCCCTAAGCTTATTGCCTAAGTCCCTAAAATCATTTTTAAGATACACTAATTTTTATTTTATTTTTGAATTTTTGAATATAGACATGTCAACAAGGTATAACAATACATAAAAGCCATAATAGTACATAGGTATTAAATAGATGTACATACAGAGCAACAGTAGTTCTTACATAGTAACTGAAATCAATTACATTATAAAGGCCAGAGGAAAAATGTGATGTACAGTCCATGTACTCAAGGTCGTTTATATGTGACAGCACAGGTTGGGGGTGAAGAAAAGCATAGAGGTGAATCTATACTTTATTAAAGATAGAAAAGGGTAGAATCCCAAAGAGTGCCATTCTCTAGTTTAAAGATTCCCATGATCTACATTAGGTTTGGAACAAAATTGTAGGTTAATACCATCATCGCACAACAGAAATGGGAATAGAGAAGGGAGAAAGAATAAGCGAAAGCGGGTTTCCGTTTAGAGGGGAAGTAAGGGATAACTAATGACAACATCAAATGTATATTTATTAAACTTGTCCTCACTGGTCATATGCTTCTTAGGTCTTCATCTTATTCTATATAATATGGGCTAGCAATCCATGCGTTCCATAATAAGCTAAACTTAGAAAAGTAAAGTTTTGGTACGCTATCACTTTCTCAAAGCCACAGATCCTATTAACTACAGAACAGACCAAAAGTTTGGACACACCTTCTCATTCAAAGAGTTTTCTGTATTTTCATGACTATGAAAATTGTAGATTCACACTGAAGGCATCAAAACTATGAATTAACACATGTGGAATTATATACTTAACAAAAAAAGTGTGAAACAACTGAAAATATGTCTTATATTCTAGGTTCTTCAAAGTAGCCACCTTTTGCTTTGATTATTGCTTTGCACACTTTTGGCATTCTCTTGGCGTAGCACCCCATCACTCTCCTTCTTGGTCAAATAGCCCTTACATAGCCTGGAGGTGTGTTTGGGGTCATTGTCCTGTTGATAAATAAATGATGGTCCAACTAAACGCAAACCGGATGGAATAGCATGCCGCTGCAAGATGCTGTGGTAGTCATGCTGGTTCAGTATGCCTTCAATTTTGAATAAATCCCCAACAGTGTCACCAGCAAAGCACCCCCACACCATCACACCTCCTCCTCCATGCTTCATGGTGGGAACCAGGCATGTAGAGTCCATCCGTTCACCTTTTCTGTGTCGCACAAAGACACGGTGGTTGGAACCAAACATCTCAAATTTGGACTCATCAGACCAAAGCACAGATTTCCACTGGTCTAATGTCCATTCCTTGTGTTCTTTAGCCCAAACAAGTCTCTTCTGCTTGTTGCCTGTCCTTAGCAGTGGTTTCCTAGCAGCTATTTTACCATGAAGGCCTGCTGCACACAGTCTCCTCTTAACAGTTGTTGTAGAGATGTGTCTGCTGCTAGAACTCTGTGTGGCATTGACCTGGTATCTAATCTGAGCTGCTGTTAACCTGCGATTTCTGAAGCTGGTGACTCGGATGAACTTATCCTCCGCAGCAGAGGTGACTGTTGGTCTTCCTTTCCTGGAGTGGTCCTCATGTGAGCCAGTTTCTTTGTAGCGCTTGATGGTTTTTGCGACTGCACTTGGGGACACTTTCAAAGTTTTCCCAATTTTTCGGACTGACTGGCCTTCATTTCTTAAAGTAATGATGGCCACTCGCTTTTCTTTACGTAGCTGCTTTTATCTTGCCATAATACAAATTCTAACAGTCTATTCAGTAGGACTATCAGCTGTGTATCCACCTGACACACAACTCATGGTCCCGACCCCATTTATAAGGCAAGAAATCCCACTTATTAAACTTGACAGGGCACACCTGTGAAGTGAAAACCATTTCAGGTGACTACCTCTTGAAGCTCATCAAGAGAATGCCAAGAGTGTGCAAAGCAATAATCAAAGCAAAAGGTGGCTACTTTGAAGAACCTAGAATATAAGACATATTTGACAGTTTCACACTTTTTTGTTAAGTATATAATTCCACATGTGTTAATTCATAGTTGTGATGCCTTCAGTGTGAATCTACAATTTTCATAGTCATGAAAATACAGAAAACTCTTTGAATGGAAAAAGGTGTGTCCAAACTTTTGGTCTGTACTGTACCTTATGGAATAAAAGGTTAAGGAGCAAGAAAAAAAAACAATGTGGATAAACAGAACTGTAACGAAAGCAATAAATGACAAAAAAAAGCATTTAAATCACTAAACAGGAGGGGAGCGAGGAAGCATTGAAAAACTATAAGGAAAAAAATAGAAGATGTAAAAGACAAATAAAAGCTGCCAAACTAGAGACTGAGAGATTAATTGCCAAAGAGAGTAAAACTAACCCTAAAAATGTTCTTCAATTATATAAATACTAAAAAGTATAAATCTGAAGGTGTCGGCCCCTTACAGAGTAATGAGGGGTGAGTTGCAGAGAGCGATGAGGAGAAAGCAAAGCTACTAAA
>ONZH01024892.1:0-24136 GCA_900303285.1 Rhinella marina | reverse complement strand
ACTTCAGCCACTTTGACACTGCAAGCACACCCTCCTTTACCTGCAATGGCAGAATGGTGTTCCCCAACATCGACTGATACGACCAACCGACTATATGAACAGAGAAAGGCCATAGACGATTTCTTGATGATATAAGCAGACAGGAGAACTCCCCTTCGATGTTAGTCAGTGGTAGCTCAAGCGTGACACCTGCCATTTGCTTGGGCCCTTTGAGGAGGCCACTTTATTTGTCTCCAGGACTATGGGATGAACAATATCATTACACAGCTTCATGTCCTGGAAAAGATGCTGCTAATTCTGTCTGGCAAGGGGAAAGGACACATGGTGCCTATATCTCACTGCCACATGAGCCATGTGGGGCTAAACTGGAGGAGGACATTTGTGCAAAAGCAATGTGTAGAGAAATTGGTGTTTTTTTTCTGCACAAGTGACGGGAGAGAAGGAGCAGGAGGAGTAGGAGCAACCAGAGGATCTACAGTGCAATCATTAAGACCTGACAGATGACCCAGGCACATAGTGGCAGTACGCAGTAGAGAGGGAGGCAGGGAATCCCTCCGAAACACTTGTGCAAATGGCCCAAATTGCATATGTAGTGACGCTGAATTGTCACCATTTTGCAGCGGTATGACTACTGGATCTCCTCCGTGTTTTGTTAAACCTTCACTACTGGTCTAAAATGGAGGCCTTTATTTCACCCACCGAGTGGGTAGACAAACTGAACTACTATCAAGAGATTATATGCTGTTAGTTGGCCGCTGCCTATGTGCACCATCGCCCATCCTCACAAAGGTCTGACCGGGGGCCCTCTGCACTCACGTTTCACTGCCATGGCTGTTGGGGGGGGGGGGGGGGTCGCAGAACAGTATCAGCTCCATCAGCAGAAAATTAGGTATAGAGTCTCTGATGAGCAGATTTTTTCACCTGCCTAGTGAAGAAGCTATTTACTAGCAACAGCTAGACATGAAGCATAACCTTGAACCAGCAGGTTGTGGCATACCTGGACTGCACCCTTTGAACCTTGTACAGATGAATCAGGCATGGATCAGCCAGGATTTCCAAACAACAGTGCCTGATGCATCAGGCTAAATCATCCATGGTGACACACCTAAACTTTGTCAAAAGAGACCTCTTCTGGCTACCTGCTTCAGTTACTATTCTGATGCTTCCTCCCGCCTGATGCCACACACTTACTGCGAGGTGATCCTACTGCCACCCACCATCTTTTGCTGGTACTGGCTAGGCTTTTGCCCCAGCTCAGTACTGTCACTGTACCACTCTGTGGTCTCCTGATTCTGCTTCCAGCTCACCACTCCATCACTAGGCCACTCTGTGGTCTTCTCATGATGCTGCCACCTCATCAGTCTGTCACTGTGCTACTCTGTGGTATCCTCATGTTGCTGCCACCTCATCACTCTGTCACTGTGCTGCTCTGTGTTCTCCTGCTGCTGCCACCTCACCACACTGTGGTCTCCTTATGTTGCTGCCCCCTCACCACTCATTTGACCACTCTGTGGTCTCCTCATGCTGCCAACTCATTACTCTGCCCCTGGGCCACTCTGTGGTCTCCTCATGCTGCTGCCACCCCACCACTCTTTGATCTCCTTATACTGTTCCCACCCTCCCCACTCCATGACGAGGGCACAGTTTAACTTTTTGTCCTTATTGAAATCACCATTTATTTTACCCTTCTTTTGATTTGTCAGAAGGACAGAATAATGAGACACACAACAGAATCTGTCTTCAGAACAGCCATAAGACCTATATGACATGGTTCATATTTTGCATCATGATTGGCTCAAGATTAGGTAGCCAAATTAATGAGTGGGTACAAATCACAGAATACATGCAAATATTCCATTCATATGTCATCTCTGTTTTAGATCCACTTCTGTTTTTTTTTTTTTTTTTGGCATTAGCAATACCGATGGATTACTGACCAAATGCAGACCGAATGAAGGCGGATGCTCAATAGACAGGATCTGTTTTTTGTGAGTTGTTCTTCTACTCTCGCCTCATCCACTATCTCTCTGCTCACTCTCTCCTTGATCCACTACAATCTGGTTTCCACCCCCTAAACTCGACAGAAACTGCCCTCAACAAAATGACTAATGACTTCCTACTCCTACTCACCATGCTTCAATCCATCAGCCTAAAGGACACCACCCTCTCTTGGTTTTCTTCCTATCTTTCTGGTCGCTCCTTCAGTGTATCATTCACTGGATCCACTTCTTCTCCTCTCCCTCTCGTTGTTGGGGTTCCTCAGGGTTCAGTCCTGGCCCTCTCCTCTTCTCTCTGTACACAGCCCCAATTGGTCAGACCATCAGCAGATTTGGTTTCCAGTACCATCTCTATGATGATGACGACACATAACTGGACACTATATCCCCTGACATCACCCCTGCTGTATTACAGGACACCAGTGACTGTCTCTCTGCTGTCTCTAATATCATGTCTTCTCTCTATCTGAAACTAAATCTTTCAAAAACTGAACTTCTTGTGTTCTACTAACCTACCCAAACCTGATATCTTCCTCTCAGTGTGCGACACCATCATCACTCCTAGGCAGCATGCCCGCTGTCTTGTGGTTACATTTGACACTGATCTTTCTTTCACCCCTATATTCAGTCTCTTTCCCGCTCACGTCGCCTGCACCTTAAAAACATCTCTAGAATCCGCCCCTTTCTTACTATGGAAATAACAAAAACTTTCATTGTCACCCTGATCCATTCCCGTCTCGATTACTTTAACTTACTATTAATTGGCCTCCCCTCACCAGACTCTCCCCGCTCTAATCTATTCTTAATGCAGCAGCCAGGGTCGCCTATCTGTCTAACCGTTACTCTGATGCCTCCGCCCTGCGCCACGCATCACACTGGTTGCCCATTCAGTATAAAATCCAATTTAAGCTACTTGTCCTCACTCACAAAGCTCTGCACAGTGCTGCACCCTCCTGCATCTCCTCCCTTATCTCTGTCTACCACCCCATTCATGCTCTCCGTTTAGCCAATGAATTATGACTGACTTCCACAAAAATATGAACCTCTCTTTCCTGGTTCCAGGATTTCTCCCTATCTGCACCGGTTCTCTGGAATGCCCTACCCCAGGAAATCAGGCTAAATCACAACTCACATAGCTTTACGCACTCCCTCAAAACACATCTTTTTAGGTTGTCCTATCACCTTCCCTGATCTAACTCCTCTCCATATAGCTCAGTTATAATTCCATGAACCCGATCCTTCACCAAACTCTCCATCGCACCCAGAAGTATCTCCTCATAGATTGTAAGCTCTTGCGAGCAGGGCCCTCATTCCTCTTGTTGTCATAATTGACTTGTCTGTTGCTATGTTATTTATGACTGTTTGTACATGAACCCCTGGACTGTAAAGCGCTGCGGAATATGTTGGCGCTAGTGTTGAGCGAGCATGCTCGGCCGAACTCGCACTGTAATGTTGATTTGTACACTAATGCGTACAAATTTGTATGCTAATGCGTTCGCATTGTGCGCTAATGCGTAAAATTCAGTTAATTAGCATACAAGAGGAGAAGTCGCGATTCTGACCTTTTTCTATTAACCACACACCCTCCCCTCTTCCGAGCGGGGGGTGCATGGTTTATTCCCATTGACTAACATTATGCTCGGGTGCTCGGCCGAGCACTCAAACAAGCCCTAGTGCTCGGCCAAAGCACCCGAGCATACGAGCACAGAGGTGCTCGCTCAACACTAGTTGGCACTATATAAATAAAGATTATTATTATTCTGATGGATCAGAAGAATGGCAAAAATGATCAGTGACGTCAACACAAACTTACTGCTGACACCCTCTCCACTCTGTTGACTCTGTAACAGAATAGATTCTGTAGAAATATGTGGGACCAGTTGATGATAGTAGGATCTTGGGCCTCTGGATGGTTCTTTATACCTGGTGCTAACATTGACCTGTAAGGCTGAGTTCACACTTCAGTTATTTTGTCAGTTTTGGCCCCGTAACTGACCAAATGAGTGAATTGGGAAGTGATTCTAAGAGTGACGCCTGTTATCTACATGTCATACTGACTCACAGTATTGTTTCACTACCACAGAAGACTCCCGATCCGTGTTCCTGCAACACTATACAGGCTCATTGTAGCCGGGAAATAGCTGTTTTTTTATGAGATTTGTCATGAATAAATTTGGATCGAATCAAATCTTTTTGGAAAATTCGATGAACCGACCTAATCAAATTTTAGAAAAATGTGATCATCTCTAGTCATAACCATGACCGTGTGTAATGCGATCGAAGAATGAGACCAGCCAACAAAGGAGGCAATATGGTCTATCACAATACGTTAGTAAGTGCCTGGTATTAACTTTATTTACATGATAAATGTTTTTTGCTGAAGTTACACAATCTCTTAAAAAACAAGCAGTTCATTATTTTATATTTATATTTTTCTATTGACTGATTTAAAGAGGACCCAAGAGACAAAGGGAAAAAACACCCAGACGTGGTTTACCTGGCATCTTGCCTTTCACGCAGTATATAAATATGTAGACTCAATGCTGTTATTTGCCTATAGTAATGGGTCCGACCACCATGTAACATCTTGAGATTCTTAAAAAAATACAGAAATTTGAAAATAAGAACAAAAAATGTCTGATGTAAGTATTGGAAGTTAAACCACTAAACATACATAGTAGATAACAATCTGCTTAAAGAGATTGTCCAGTCAGATGCTCAAATGACAGGTAAGTCAGTACAGACAAGGAACTGCTACTTGACCTTGCTCTTTGGCTGCTCTTTAGCTCAGATTATTCATTTTCAAGAGGGTTATTACTTCAGTTTATTCCATATACAAATATAAAGCGTATTACAGTGTATTTAGTAAAGAGCCCTAAGATTTGGATGAGTGAATTTGTTCAACCAAATTTGGAATTTGCCCAGAATTTTACAAAAGGTTTTGAATTTAGATTCTTATTCTCTTTCTCTCGGCCTTTATTACTTATGGTTTGGGTAAAATCAATTTGTTCTAGAAACAAAATTTCCAAAAATGTGCTCATACCTAATGTGTATGCCTTGATGATACTGTATTAATGATATACCATAACTATTGTCTTCTCTATATGCAGAGGAACAATCTGACTGCGGTCACTGAGTTTTTCCTTTTAGGATTTCAAGCTAGCAGAGGTTTAAGAATTTTGCTGTTCTCTATTTTCCTTGTGATTTACTATGGTACAATATGTGGGAATCTCCTGATCATCACCCTGGTGTCCACCAGTAAGAACCTCCAGACTCCAATGTACTTCTTCATCTCACAACTGTCCATCAGTGACATCTTATTGACCACAGATATTGTCCCCAACCTTCTCCACATCCTACTGAATAATGGGGCGACCATTACTTTTAATGACTGTATCACTCAGCTTTATTTTTTTTGTACCTCTGAAGTATTTGAATGTTTTCTTCTCACTGTGATGTCTTATGACAGATATCTGGCCATCTGTAATCCCCTCCGTTACTCCTCTATTATGACCAGTGGACATTGTGCAAAGTTGTCTATGATCTGCTGGTTACTTGCATGTTCTATTATTTTGATTTACATAATAAAAACAGCAAAAATACATTTCTGTGGACCAAATATCATCGACCATATATTCTGTGACCTTATCCCATTAAGAGAACTTGCCTGTTCAGACACATTTGTAATCCAGTTGGAGATTTATATATTTGGTGTTCCAACTGCCTTTATTCCAACCACAATCATTGTAGTGTCTTATACTTACATTGTTATAACAGTCTTAAGGATCCCATCCAGTACTGGTAGACAGAAAGCCTTCTCCACCTGTAGCTCCCACCTCATTGTGGTCTCCATATTCTACTGGACAATGTTCAGTGTTTATATTGTCCCAACAGAAGGAAAAACGCTCACCATGAGTAAGATCCTCTCCCTGCTATATACAGTCTTTACTCCTTTGGTCAACCCAATTATATACAGTCTGAGGAATAAAGACATTAGAAAAGCAATTCAAGAACCACTTCAGAAATATGTGGTCTGGTAAATTATTAATCAGAACGTCTTCACGTATGTTGTATGTTCACTAGTTTATATTTGATGGCTAAAACAATAGAATGATTATGCAAACAAATACACTATGAACCGATAGCCAATATCTGATGACATTTTTAAATTTTGCTTGTCCAGTAGTCTACAGTCATCAGATACAATCATATCCGCTCCAGCCCAACAGACAGGGATAAACACTTAGGCCACCGTGAGAGGATATTTTTAAACCAGGGCTACCATCCTATCACAACTAAGGACCAAATCACCAGAGCCACCAGAATCCCCAGAAACCAACTCCTGGAATATAAACAAAAAGAAGGTAATGACCGTGTACCTCTAGTGGTGACTTACGACCCACAACTAGAGGTACCAAGAAAAACCGCAAGGAAACTACACCACACACTACTCAAAGATGACCGTCTCAGGACAATATTCCCAGACCCCCCATACTATGCTTCAGACAACCTCCAAATTTAAGAAATCTGATGATCAGGAGCTCACTACCATCCAATATACAGAAAGGAACCTTTCCCTGCAATGTGAGGAGCTGCAAAACCTGTCCGACCACAGACAGGATACGAATCCCCAACAAACGGAAGGACTATAAGATTCTAGGAACATTCACACGTTCTACATCCAATGTGGTGTACCTCATTATGTGCACAAAATGCCCCACTCAGGGCCTTTATGTGGGGGATACAGGGCAGACACTCAGAGCGAGGATAAGGTCTCACCATCATACTATAAAGGAGGAAAAGACAACTTTCCCTGTTGCCAAACACTTTTGTGATCCTGGCCATAACATTACAGACTTCCAAGTATTGATATTAAAGGGTCATTTCAAATCCCAAAGGGATAGACAAGTTTGGGAATACAAATTGATGACTCTCTTTGACACACTCAACACAGGACTGAATTTGTCTCAAGGTTTTATGGCTACAACATCTGAGGAGAAAGAGGGGTCGTCCCCACTCTAAACTCAGAGACAAACTTTCACACAGCTTAGGCTAGTTTCACACTAGCGTTTATATATTCCGGTATTGAGCTCCGTCATAGGGGCTCAATACCGGAATAAAACGCTTCAGTTTTGTCCCCATTCATTGTCAATGGGGACAAAACTGAACTGAAGACAACGGAATGCTCCTGAAAGAAATCCTTTCAGTCTTCAGACCGGAGAGCAAACCGCAACATGTTGCGGTTTGCTCTCCGTACTAGTTATCCGCACCTAAACGGATCCGGAATGACCCCCAATGCAAGTCAATGGGGACGGATCCGTTTGGTGTGGACACACTTGTAAACAGATCCGTCCTCCATTGACTTTCAATAGAGGTTATTCCGGATCCGTTTAAAAGCTAATACAATCGGATCCGGAATTACGGATCCACAAGGTTGTATTACTCAGTACGGATCCGGAGGGTCCCTTCACCTGCCGGATCCGTACTAACGCTAGTGTGGAAGTAGCCTTATCTGTCAACTAATTAAGAACTCCTTCTTCACGACCATTCCTCTGTTTGTTGGTGTTTTACAATCTATTATTTTTTCATTCCTGACCTGAAGAAGGGACATGAGAGTCCCAAAAGCTAGCCTGATAACATTATGTATTTTAGTTAGCCATTAAAACCTTCCTCTAGTGTTAGGGTTGTGAACGACCCGTTTTAGGTTTTAAATGCATACAAATTCTACATACATTTGTTTATTGCATCAAGACTTTTTGACTTTTTCAGGAACTTATTTTTAAACAAAATACAATAAAATAAAACTATTTTACTAAATTGTAAAATGCTCTTATTAAAATTATAACATTTGTGTTGTTGGGGTCAATTTCGACCCAGGTCTAATATAAGAGTAAAAAAACAATAATAAGTCCCAAAACTGAACTCATAAACACAATATAAACCAACAGCCCACAGCCAGCTCTACCTCCAACAACTTGAGTTAGGGACATGTCCAGGCATGTATGGCCAAATCACCAATGACAAGAGTAAGCGACATCAAGACATGTTTTGATCTGTTTATGCCATTGTCAATATTATTGAAAATGAAGGTTTGCTCTCAAATGAAAGGCCCAGGGGGCCATAACAAAAATATTAAAATCAATCCTTCCATGGATGAGAAACCCTAACAAGGTAACTAAGAGGTAAGAAACAAATTGGATCATAAATAACTGTTTTTAGGGTATCCTAGGGGTGATTTAAGACACGGGTCAAAACCGACCCGTTAACATAAGAAAGAGTAACAGAAAGCTAACACAAGAGGAAGGTTAAAGGGAATCAAATTACAATATTTTATATTGCTTATCTTTCGGAGAGCATCAAGATTTCTAGAATAAGGAGACCTAAAAGGGTTTGTTCTCCTTTTCACAAATGATGACCTTTCCTCAGTATAGGCCATTGCTCTCTGAAATGAAAAAATGTTGTAAAGTAAGAATGCTTTAAAAAAATTCTAAATGTTAATTTAATTGTATCAATTAAAAAATGTAAAGTGAATGAACATAAGAGAAATCTAAATCCAATCAATATTTAGTGTAACTGCCATTTGCCTTCAGTATCAGTTCTTCTGGGTACACTTTTTGAAGGATCTCAGAAAGGAGATTGTTCCAAACATCTTGGAGAACTAACCATAGATCTGCTGTAGGTGTAGGATTGCTCAAGTCCTTCTATCTTTTCATATAATCCCAGACAGACTGGATGATGTTGAGATCAGCGCTCTTTGGAGGATATATCATCACTTCCAGGAATCCTTTTTCTTCTTTATGTTAAAGATACTTCTTAGTGACATAGGCTGTAAGTTTGGAGTTGTCCTGTTATTGATTTAGATTTCTCCTTTTTTTCATTCACTTTGCATTTTATTAGTTTATATTGTTAGTTTGATTGGTTAGTAACACATAAAAGACAGTTGTTAGTGCAATCCAGTCTGATCCATGGATCACACCGCTACATGCTAAGTAACTCTGGTAAGTATTACTAAGTATTGCTTGGTGTGTCAACTAAGCTTTACTTGAAGAACCTTAGTATGTTTAATCCCAGTTCAGAGTTATAGGTAGTTTCTTTAGTTTGTTATATGTGATATGCTCAAAGTGAATGCTTGGCCGCTGTGTTTGTAAGATGATCTTATAACAATTACTAATATAGCCTGTTGAAATTCTGTGCCATTTTCTATATTTCATAAGGTATACTCCTGTGTTTGTGCTGTCCACATATGTTTGAATAGAAGAGGCTGAGTAATGTGTGTGGTTATATAACCCTCCATCAGCAGTCATCCTATGGACTGTACTCCTGTGTGGACAGCGTAGAAGACTTGCTTAACAAGGAGCCATGGCTTATGGAATATAACAAACGCCACAGAATAGCAACAAAGGCTACATGAGTAAGTGCTAGAATTGAATGAACCTAAACCTTTTCGTGTTTGTTTCAAACAGATCCAGTTTTACTGCACATGTCGGCAGAAAAAGCACAATGGAGGAAAAAGTAGGATAGGTGGGTGATGACTTGTTCTGATTGGATCTTAGACCAACAGACAGCCTGGATGAGCTAATCAGTGCTGCAGTGGGCAGGAGGGTGGCCTAGCAGAGCGAGCAGAAAGTAATTCTATGTTGGGCTGTGAATGATAGTGGTTGGGTCTGCGCAATATCTGGACAGAAAATGAGCTTAGGGACAGTGCACAGTCACAATCAAGGTTCTATTCTAGTGTGAGGGACTGTGAAGAGAGAATGTGGACTACTAGTTTTTCTTTTTTTTTTTTTTGCTTAATTTTGGGAAAATAGCATATTAGTTTGTCTTACAATTCGCACGGTGTACATCTCTGAGTGATATACTAGGCCGAAATCCGTGTATCTGCAGACAGTTGGTTGGTATGGAGATGGGGTGGAAATAATCACAAAGTAGTTTGACAACTTATGTTTTACATTACAGGAAGCTTTTTCCTAAACCTGCATATTTTAACGCGCAAAAAACATTAGGTCCAAAAGTAGTGGCACTGATACTGCATTATTTTCAAAGTCAAATGTCAGTAACAATGTCTGCAATGTGTTTGTGGAAAGTGAAGGACAATATATTGTTCCTCCCTCTCTTTAAGTTCTAGATTTGCAAACTGTTACATACTTTGAGTGATTGTGTACACTTAGGACCAAAAGTGTCAGGAATACAGAAGGGCTCTAAATGAAAGACCCAGCGTCAGAATGTAAGTGGGGTAGCAACACCAGCTATCTGGCCAGAAGTAGTAGTTGTAAGACATAGTTGTCCTTGCTGGCTTCGGAAAGGCGCAACAATAATTATTGAGGAGAAAAAAGATGAGATTGTGGATTGGATGGCTCACTCCTCTCTGTCGCAGCAGGATGACATGGAGTTGACTTCTGAGTCTTACACTGTACCATGGATCTAGGGGTCACAGCATTCCTCCTGCACCTTCGCCTTCTAGCCTGTGAAAAGGATTTCATTGTAGTCCTCTCTGTCTTCACTGCCACTTCCAAGTAGTACCCGTCTCTTTTTGCTAAGAAGTGTAAAAAAAAACCATACGCCCTATGGCAGATAGTCAAGAAAGTCTCCCTGTTGACATCTTGCGTGAGAGCAGTCACTGTTTGGGCTATCCTGAGGAGCAGGTTCCAGGGGAGTGGCACCCGCAGTCACAGTACTTGCAGAGGGGGCAGCAACATTGGCTCAGAGCAGGGGAGGGGGTGTAGAAGCCCAACATGATACCTCAGTCCAATAAAAGTGGCAGGGACAACGAGGACTCCAATGACTATTGTGTGCTGGATGGGACCTGGGAGCAAGAGAGAGGGGTGTTGAGGAGGAGTAGGCAATATACCTCCCAAAGGTGGGTTAGGCCCAAAACGTGCCTAAGCTAAGCCCTCTCACTCTGTGCGAGCTACTCCTGTATGGGTTTTTTCTCCACAAGGCGGGCACACAAAACGACAACCATGTGCAAGATCTTTAGGATTAAAATAGGCCTTATCCATACAAACATAATCATAGGTACCTGACCATATATGAAATTACAATTGGTCAGCATTCCCAATCACAACAAGTCTGTCCTCCTTCTCCTGTTCCTCTTTGTTACAGCCAACCCGCATGCCCAAGCAATACGGTATCTTTGTCATCATCATCACTGCCTCACATGGCGGAGAATATTGGCCACTTCTCGCGATTTTCGCTGTGTGGCAAGCTGTACAACACTGAGGACACCTGGAGCGGCTGTTACAGGCAGGAAAAGTATATGTCGTTCACGGCCCACTAGGTCAATGTTTTTTGTATCAGCAGAAAGTACTCCAAGAACATGGTCAGGTCTTTTTGACCCCCCACAATCTTGTTAGGCTTGCTCCCACATCATGCACTCATCCGCCTCCTCCACCTCCTCCTCCTCCATGGACATACTCCCATCACCCACAACTCTTACTCCCTCTCCTACCTATCACATGTGTCAAGTCAAGCGTTGCTATGCAGTGTTAGTGCTGATGGGCCTGAGCGAAAGTACGTAGCCACACACGTGAGCAGTTGCTAAAGTACATCAAGCAGAAAACATCCTGTTGGCTGTCATTTCCCCCCGTCTCCAACTATTCAAGGTGGTCAGCGACAGTGGCCACAAAATCCTGGCTGCCCTAAACCTGGGAGAAATAACCCATTCTCTCTGCATGGCTTTTTTTTTTAAAAAAAGCACACTGACTTGCACACGGTGCAGGCAATGATCAGAAGACTATCCCTCTTTTCAGCCATTAAAGGAACGCTCTCCTGGACTTGCAGAAACAGAACAATCTGCAGCTACACATCTTAACCACTTCCCGTCCGCCCATTGACTATAAACGTCCGGGAAGTGGTTATCTATCTCTGAATGGACGTTTCTGAACGTCCATTCAGAGATAGCAGCTGCACGTTAATCGTGCAGCTGCACATTGGGGTACCTGCTGTCAGTGACAGCAGGGTACCCCAAAGCGAAGGCATGGACTGTTCCCAGGGGTCCCTGCCTTGTAGATCGGTGTATACACAGCGCTCACTGCTATTGCGCTTCCTGTTCCGGCCCGGCGGTCACATGATCGCCGGGGCCGCTGCCGGGTCTCTCATAGACCCGATCAGCCCTGCACTGAGGCTGTACAGCATAGTATTATGCTGTACAGCCTCTCTGGGGATGTATTTCCCCTGTAACTGGGGCTACTATGTCAGCTACTATGTCAGCCCCAGTTACAGGAGAAATCAAGTGTAAAATAAATAAATAAATAAATAAGTGAAGTTAAATGTCCCCCTGAGATCTTGTATGACCTTATGGGGGACACAAAGTGTAAAAAATAAAAATAAAACAATAGAGTATTATAAAAAAAACAATTACATATATATATAAAAAAATAATTTCCCCCCAAATATTTCATTAAAAAATGTTACAAATAAAAATAAATAAATAAGATAGACATATTTGGTATCACCGCGTCCGAAACGACCGGCTCTATAAAAATATCACATGATCTACCCCATCAAGTGAACTGCGTAAAAAAAATCTAATAAAAATTATGCCAAAACAGCTTTTTTGTCGCATCACCTACCAAAAAACATAATATCAAACAATCAAAAAGTTGTAAGCATCCCAAAATGATAGCAATAAAAACGTCACCTCATCCAGCAAAAAATGAGCCCCCACACAAGATCATAGCCCGGAAAATGAAAAAAAAATGGCTCTTAAAAAATTGCAACACAAAAACATGATTTTTTTTCTAAAAATGCTCTTATTGTGTAAAACGTAAAAAAAAAAAAAAAAATAGACATATTTGGTATCATTGCGTCCGTAACAACTGGCTCTACAAAAATATCACATGATCTACCCCATCAAGTGAACGGTGTAAAAAAAATATATATAGAAATGCCCCTAAACTGCTTTTTTTTTAGTTAACCTCCCAAAATTAGATTAAAAAGTGATCAGAAAGCCGGATGTACCCCAAAATGGTGCCAATTAAAAGCACAGCTTGTCCCGCAAAAAATAAGACCTCATGCAGCTCAGTCCACAAAAAATTTAAAAAGTTATCACTCTTACAAACCAAGACAAAAAATTCCATGTTAGAAAATGCAGATGCTACTCCTCCCGTTCTGAGCCCTGGTGTATCCCCACATAACAGTTTACGGCCACATGTTGGGTGTTTCTGCAAACTGCAGAATCGGGGTAATAAATATTGAGTTTTGTTTTGTTGTTAACCCTTGATGTGTTACAGGAAAAAAAATGATTAAAATGGAAAATCTGCAAAATAAGTAAAATTTTGAAATTTCACATCTATTTTGCTTTAATTCCTGTGGAATACTTAAAGGTTTAACAACCTTTCTAAAACCAGTTTTGAATAGTTTGGGGGGTATAGTTTCTAAAATAGGGTAATTAATGGGTGGTTTCTATTATGTAAGCCTCACAAACTGAATTTCAGAACTGAACTGGTCCTTAAAAAGTAGATTTTGCAAATTTGCAAAAATTGCGTCTAAAATTCTAAACCTTCTACTGTCCTAAAAAAATAAAATGACACTACCAAAATGATGCCAACATAAAGTAGACATATGGGGAATGTAAATTAAAAAGGATTTTATGGGGCATCACTATCTGTCTTAAAAGCAGAGAGATTGAAATTTAGAAAACAGTGAATTTTTTCAAATTTGCATTAACTTTTGGATTTTTTTATAAATAAAATTAAAACTTATCGACTCAAATTTACCATTAACTTGAAGTACAGTGTGTCACGAGAAAACAATCTCAGAATCGATTGGATAAGTAAAAGCGTTCCAAAGTTATTACCACATGAAGTGACACATGTCAGATTTGCAAAATTAGGCCTGGTCAGGAAGGGGGGGAATGGCCCAGATCTGAAGTGGTTAATACGTGATGTTTCAACTCATTGAAATTTAACATTGCGCATGCTACAGCATCTGTTTGAGCAGCAGAAAGCCATCAACGATTTTGTCATGCACCAGACTGTCTCAGTAGTACAGTGTTCATTTTACGACATGGTCAGATATCAAAGTCAAGTATCAGAATAATGTCAGTTTTAGGCAAGGTACTACATCTGACACCTGACTCTGGCACCTGACTCTTGCATCTGACTCCTGTCTCTGACACCTAATTCATGCTTTTAGACCCTCTTTGTCAAAGCAAAAGACGTTTCCCTCTGCCAAAAGGGAGGACAAATCATGTTGTTACCTGGAAACACTGTATACACAGCCTACCAAAGGTTTCGGCGAGCAGATGACTGCTGCCAGCATGCCTGAAAGGCATCCCATGCAGAGTCCCTCCCTCCAGCCACCATAAGCAGCAGTAGCAGCAGCTATTTTAGTCTCCACAACACAATGGAGCATTTTTTTTACCGTGCCACACCAGGTGGAGGCCAATCAGCAAGCCTCAATGCCCAGATTCAGGCCTAACTAGACTCTGGTTAACAGTGACCACAATTGCCATACCAAGTGACTGGCCACTGACTTCAGAGCCCCCAAAGAAGATGTCTAACATGTCCCAAAATACCAAGGGGGGGGACATATGGTGGGATATAGTAACACTAACAATTAATTTAAGTAGCAGAAAATTAATGTTACATTCATGTAAGAGAGGGGCGTCCTACTCAACCCTCAAATAGCACTATAAAGTAAGGATGCATAGATAAGAATTATAAATAAGGCTCCCACCAACAGGACCCACCTGTAGACATGAGCTCAGAAATGGTCAGAAAACACCTCGACAGGTGTTTCGCTTACTCAGCTTCATCAGGAGGTTAAAAGTTATCTGGAGATTGCATCATTTAATGCAGGGAATTGGCACCAAAAACATAAACCAGGTGGTAAGTATATGGCGCCTTCCACAGGGTGATGCATAACGCATCATTACGGAAGCACCAACATTGTCAGGGGGAGGGGTGGACTGCAGGCCTAGGACACTGCCAGCGATCCAGCCAGCCCCCGAAGGATATGTTGCAGCGCTTCCTGGTGATACGCTCCACCAACCTGTAAGACACGCTCAATCCCGTTGCTAAGCGACAGGTAAAAAAGAGAGACTTGAATCCTGGCAAGCCTCCAAACATAGAGGCATCTATCCACCAATCACATATCACAAATCACAACCATATAACAATACAACTAGCCAGAAAAATAGGTCATACATCTGTAAATCAACTATTAAGCACAAAAAATGAATCCAATAATAAAGTACAAACAAGTGTTCACATATATAGATATATAGAGTAGCAGTGCATGGATAAATCAAAAACAGGATTTATTAATAATCATATTCATAAAAGTGCCTAGTGCATAAAGTGCTAGAAAAATGCATAGTCTGGGAATCCATTTAAGTCCATAGAGTCGAAATCTCTCAAATGTAATCTTCCTCAAGTCACCAACCTATAGACATCCAACAAATCTCCTCCATGCCATATATTATGCAAAGATCGAGTATTCCAGATGATTGAACATCTCATACCCCAGCATATTCCCAATAAAAAATTACGTCAAAACTCAGAACAACAGGGGGCATAGCCTAACCGCTGAGCTGCATGGATGTCTGAGCTAGAGCTCCCGCTTCACCGACCCGTGCTTTTATCAACTCAGCTGTCGAGGTCCACTCAAAATGGTCAAAGTCGGCTAAGGAAGACTAGAGGAGGCCCCTGCTACCCCTAGACAGAAAAAGAACCAAGCAGAAATGGACCGTTTTTTGAGGAAGAAGTTTGAGGTCTCTCCAGCGAGTATGGACAAGATGGCGTCACAAGTATGCACGCCTGCCTCAGATGAGGGAAGCAGAGAAAGAGACAAGCAGTATTGCAGACACAGCAGACACTGAAGATGGCGGAGCAATTACCAGAGCCTTCCTCAAAGTCACCCTCTCACAAGCCCTCGCTCCACTACTGAAAGAGCTAAAATACTTAAGGCAAGACATAAGGGTGCTTGGGCACAGGGTAGAATCATTGGAAAACAACCAGAGCCTCATTACTGCACATAGCTCTGCAGTTGTTCAAGCCGTGGGGGCACAAATTAACCCTCAACAACGCCTACTACCTCACAGAGGACCAAGAAAACCGCAGTAGAAAAATATAAGATTGAAAGGACTACCAGTGTCAATTCAACAAAGAGACTTACAATCCACCGCTATGGAGTTGTTCACGAATCTTCTGGGTGAAGACAGGGCTCAACGTATATAGAATGAATTCAGCGGGCTCTCTGACCACCACCAAAGCAAGATGAACCCCGAGGGACGTCAAATGCGGCCCTCCTTAAGCTTTAAAGACACAGCTGCCATATTGCAAGTGGCCAGAGAGAAGAAAACCATTACCCTGAGTGAGGCCCACATACTTATCTTCCAAGATATAGCTCAATCTTCCCTGGCAAAGAGAAGAGCTCTGAAACCACATACAGATCTTCTGCGCAGCCACAAAACGCCATATCGGTGGTTATTTCCCTTCGGGATCACTTTTAGCAAATATGGCAGACGTTGTACAATCAGGTCCCCCTAGGACCTTCCTGCGGCCTGGTCCATCTTGGATATGGCGCCATTACAAATCGAACTCATGGTTACCAGTCGACATGCCTTGCAAAAAAACTGCCTCCGACTACCACCGCAAGAAATATGGTCAACAGCTACCAGACACAAATCACCTCGAAGCAAAAGATGCATCGATAATATAAGATAATACCAAACTAAACCATCTTCAGGTTCTATTCTTTTTCAGTAACTTTTAATTATGCTTATATTTCTGTTAGATGCACGAGACTGTGATGCCAGGTTAGGATGGACTCATCACTTTATCCCTGGTTATCACATTCCTTATATCTCAATGGGCTGCAGTTATTGCCCTTTTTTCCACAGATGTTCTACATACTTTTAACAGTCTTTATACTCCAATTATGTAATGTCATACGTATTGTTGATGGATTTTTCTTTATTCCTTTTACCTTCAATGGTCACACTGTTCCTGATTGCACCACATCCTAGGTAACAGCTAAGTATGCTATTCTAGAGGATATTTATCTACAAGTCTTACAATGGCATTGTTGAATATCACTACCTTTAATGTTAGGGGCTTTCGCACCCCACAAAAGAGATCTCAGGTACTAACCTTAATGAGAAAGCACAAAACTGACATTTGTTTCTTGCAGGAAACTCATATCAAGTCTAACAAGATTCCCACTTTGCCAACCTCTGTCTTCTCACAATGATACCACTCGACCTATTCTTCTGCTGCAAGGGGAGTTAGCATAGCCTTCTCTGTATTTAAAGGTATGAATGAATATGCAAATTTGACTAGCACCACCTATGGTTTTTGGCGCCAAAATACCTTTAAATACAGAGTAACACAAGATGTATGTGTACATATTTTATTGTCCTTATGAAGGGGGCTATACGCCCTTGAAACGCATTCACATTAATAAACAAGTTGTACTTCTACTACACTTGTGACCTTCTGTGGCAGCGCCAACAAAAGAGGTTCCACATCCTGGTTTTTATCTTCATTCTTCAATCAAATTCTGGCACTTATTCCTAAATGTGCGGTAGGAACCCAGGCTGCAGCCCAGGATTCCCGTAAGCTGGTCGGGATATACCAAAAAATTAACAGCAAAACGCACAAGGAGTTGCGACATCTCGCAACCCAATCTGGTAAGCGCATCTCTGCTACCTTTATCACTACTGTGTAAATAATACCACACATGAGGCACTGTCTCCCTTTCTTCTTTTCTCTCTTTGTTTCTACTTAGGAAAGTAAAACAACAATTGATATCTCTAGCACTACCATTTGTGTCATGGATGGGGCGCAAAAACCTCCTTTAAACCTATATACTACCCACATTCATATAATTAATGCAAATGGTGCCTATACATCTCCTGAAGTATTTCTTCCACCAACTAAGAACACTCTTCACTACTTTTTTTTGGAAAGGCAAAAGACCCTGGATCACATATACCACATTGGTTAAAGATCGTTTGCATGGAGGCTTTGGTTTACCAGACGTTCACAACTATTATAAAGCAATTCAGCTGAAGAGATGGCTACAGATTTGTATGCCAACCTTTAGAACTTTAGGTGCGGACATCGAGATGGCTATGCTGACTGAAAAAAATCTGACTTGTCTCTGGGCATCCAAATTCCCAAAAATACGCCTGCAGGATTAACTAAAGGGGTGTTCCATAAAGTGCAATCCCTTCAGTCGAACATGACATTATTCTCCAATCCACCTCAATCCTTACCAGCCTCACTAACCCCATTCCTGTTAGATCCCTCTACTCAAGACTCTCCCCAATTCTGGTCTTTATTCAAAAATACCACAATTGCGAAACTCCTAAATGATCTGACCTCTGGCACTGCTATATCCACTATTTTCACCCAATCAATTAGCAAAGGTAACTTTTTAGATGAGTTTGAATTTAAACGTTCTTGTACAATTTTGCTTTCTAAATACACTACAAGGGTTGATAGCACTTGGTTTGAAAAACTCGCAAGCACAGATAAAATACGTCGGCATGCCATTTCTTTATTATATAAGGCAATCTCCTCTCAGTCGCCTCCAGGTACGCCAGCCTATATTAGGGAAAAAGACTTAGACATGAACTTTTCGGAATCTGAAGTGACACAAATACACCTCTGGTCACACGATTTTTCCAGATGTGTTCGAATTCAAGAGCACTCCTACAAAACTATGACACGCCGGTATAATGACCCTTGCAAATTAAAGCAAATTAATTTGAGTCATTCAAATGCCTGCTGGAGATGTTCTCAAGACGGAGGTACTTTGGGCCACTTATTCTGACATTGTCCATTAATCAAGTCTTATTGGTTCCAAGTAGAAACAACTATCAATAACATATACAAGACATCTATTAAGTTAGCCAAATATATCTTCTTGAAGGACTGGCAAGTTGGGTGTCCAGACGACACCCACAATTTATGAAACTATGGGCACCCTGGAAAACGTTTTGCCAATCCCCAGAAAACGTCTAACCAGCCATTAGCTCACTAATACTTGAGTAGAGGTATCCGTTTGGCCAAAACTCCAAACGTAAACCGAAGACCTTGAGAGTCCTCTCACTAAACTATAAACTCCTAAATAGGTATATTCGTTTAATACATGTCTTTTACTTTTTTCTTATTCTTATTTTATATTTAATTCACTATGATTCCAAGCTTACACCAGTAGCAGTTGTAGCCGGGATGTGGTCGTAAATACTGGTCAAAAACACCAGTCAATCAATTTGATCTTACTTAAGTTTTGTTTCAACTCAGGTATTAGTTCTTTGGCTTTCTAATGGAACAATATGTTATGGTGATAACCTCATTTTCCTCACATTCTAACATTACTCCTAGGTCTTCTGAATTAGAATAAGTACCCACACTGCGTCAAATGAGGAAATACACCTTGTTGTACATATGTTATTCTTTATTTGTTTGATAAAGAATTCAAGTCCTCGGTTACCACAACTTGAGGACTGAACCCAGGTTTGCTTAACCACTGACCCTTTCCTTTCTCTTTTCACTTCCACCCTCCCTACCCTCCCTCCTCTCCCCAATTACCCTCCCTCTACCCTCCCTCTTCCTCACCACGCATCAATCTTATACGATAATACTGAACATGCTATGTATTACTGGCTAACACTTTTATAATGCTGTGCAATTCAAAATGGCATAGTATGTCTGTATTGTACTATTGTTATCTATACTTGAAAATAAATAAAAAGAGATTTGTTAAAAAAAACTCAGAACAACAAAACTAAAACAAAATATGACAAACAAAACACTATCACAAAACATTAAAAACCCTCATAAAAAAGACTTGAAGCTGAGGGCTTCATTTAGCCCCTGGTGAGTCACTGTATCCGGTAATACCACCCACCTCACTTCTTTCTGAAGGAGATACCTTTTAATATCCCCTCCCCTAACCCCTAGTCTGACTCTAAGAATCCCCTTAAAGAGATTCCCTTTCGTGTTACTTCCATGAGTCTCCCTGAAATGCTTTGCAATAGGTTTGAGTTTTTAAGTTTGTCCTGATCAGTAACTTCACCTGCTGCTTTTGTATCCCGTATGTTCTCCAAAATTCTAACCTTCAAGGCCCTTGTTGTCATCCCTATATATATAAGGCCACACAGCCATTGATGTGATCTCCAGGTAACCTTTAACCTCCTGATAAAGCTGAGGAAGCGAAACACCCTCATGGTCTTCTCTGACCATTTCTGGGTTCATTTCCCTCGATCATGTCTACAGGTGGATCCTGTTGGTGCGAGCTTTATTTTATAATTTTTATCTATGTAGCCTTACTTTATAGTGTTATTTGAGGGTTAAGTAGGACGTTCCCCTCTTATATGGATATAAAGTTAATTTTTGTCTCCCCCCACGTTCTCCCGGTATTTTGGGACATGTTATACTTTTTTGGGGGGGCCAGTGACTTGGTATGGCAATTGTGGTCACTGTTACCTGTTTTTTTATGTTTGTTTTATTTATGTTTTTAATTATTTATTTTTGATTCTCTATTTAATAAATTGAATATTCTTGTGATATTATACTGGACATGGTGTTTTTGTGTTCCGTTGTGGAACATAGTTGTAGGTTATATGTTTAATATACAAGCACACCCTTGTTGTTATTTGAATGAGACCTTGTGATGTTTCTACCTAGACTCTTACATGTCTCTGGTGCATACCCTGTTCCTGACCCCATGGATTTCTGGGCAGGCAGACAGGAATAGTGACCCAAACTGGCACAGCTTTTCTTTCTTGCCCGGTCTCCAGTGTCATCTTTGAGGGGGTTTTCTGTGCTGTCAGGGTTTTGGTGACACCCAAATTGACCAAGTTATCCTCTGCTAGTGTGCAAAACATCACGTTTGTCAAAATGAACCAAGTCTGGATTTGGGAGGATTTTCAAACTCCTCTGGCTGAGGCAGATGAATAGATCTGGCCTTGCAAAGGTTGCCCCAACTTGCCACTGTTGCTGTCTGCCTGGCTGCCTTGTCGTCCTGCCTACCATCTTGTTCTGTATGGCTGCTGCTGCCTCCATTATGCCACTGCCGCCTTCATGCCACTGCCTGCAGCCTGTCTACCATCATGTTCTGTATGGCTGTTGCTGCTTTCATGTCACTGCTGCTGTCTGTCTATCAACATGTTCTGTAAGGATGCTGCTTCCATCATACTGCTGCCTACCTTTCAACATGTACCATATGGCTGCTGCCGCAACCACCTCAGCTGCTGCTCCTCGCTGCTGATCCTCTACTGCCATCAATATTAACGCTATGACTCTGCCACTACAACCACTACCATCACTAGTAGGGATGAGCGAACCGAACCGTAACGAACCAGATTCGTTACGAACTTTCCCAAAAGTTCGGTTCGTCACCGAACCGAATTTTGAGAAGGTTCGTAACGAATCTGGTTAAAATAACGGCGACGCAAAATATACGCATATTTGAGAATGTACGCTAATGCGTTCGCTAATGCGAACATTCCCGCACAAATAACGAACATACAGTGTAGCGTTGTCAAAGGTACGCTACTTAACTGAATATGTACGCATTAGCGTACACATACACTGCGCCTGCGAACATTCCTACTCAAGTAACGAACATACAGTGTAGCATTGTCAAAGGTACGCTACTTAATAATGTACACTAATGCGTACGCTAATGCGTTTGAATTCATAAAATGCGTACACATTAGCGAACATTATCAAATATGCGTATATTTAGGGTATGGAATATGCCATATGCCATACCCTAAATATACGCATATTTGAGAATGTTCACTAATGTGTACACGCATTTTATGAATTCATACGCATTAGCGTACGCATTAGTGTACATTATTAAGTAGCGTACCTTTGACAATGCTACACTGTATGTTCGTTACTTGAGTAGGAATGTTCGCAGGCGCAGTGTATGTGTACGCTAATGCGTACATATTCAGTTAAGTAGCGTACCTTTGACAACGCTACACTGTATGTTCGTTATTTGTGCGGGAATGTTCGCATTAGCGAACGCATTAGTGTAGATTCTCAAATGTGCGTATATTTTGCGTCGCCGTTGTTGAAGTCACTTGGATTTTTTCCACTTTTTCCATTGTAATAGCAACTGCAAGTAAACAAAACTATACCCCATCAGACTCCCATTATTGTAGCAGTAATTATTCAGCCGTTATAGCAAGGTTCGTATTAGGTTCGGTTCGTACGAATCCGAACTTCACGAAAGTTCGCCGAAGCGAAGCGAACCGAACTTTTCAAAAGTTCGCTCATCCCTAATCACTAGTACTACTACTATAACTACTACTCCCCACAGACAGACAATATATTGCCTTGCATGTTCCATGCTATGCTGCTTCTGCTGCAGCTACTATTGTGGCCACATGCCATTACATCCATATTCTGCCCTTTCCTCCACATCTAAACTGCACTGCTGCTGCTCTCAATTAAAAGGAAGAAATTCTTTAGACTTGTTCACGACAAGCCACTCTTTCCTCTGTCAATTAACACTTGTGTGTGTCATGAGGGCAGCATTCTGACCTTGTGAAGGCATCATTTTTGGATGCTTGGTCCCCCAACACACACCGTGTGTGTTTATACACCATCGCCCCCTTATAAGAGACAATTTTTGGAAGCTTTGGAATATGAAAAAGCATGAGAAATTAACACTGCAAAATGTGTGTCGATCCATAGCTATGTATGTCAGTGTCACTGTGACATTATTTACTATTGCTGTCATTGAGTTCAAGAGCTTAGGGAAAGGGCAAAGGGAAGAAAAAAGCAAAAAATTCATTTTAAAAAACAAGAAAAAAAGATAAAGATTTCCTAAAAATTCAGTCCTGGGAGACTAGAGTGTGTTGTGGACCAATTTTCAGGGCAATTGGAGCCAATTTATTTTGAGTCCTAACTAGAGATGAGCGAGCATGCTCATCCGAGCTTGGTGCTCGTTCGAGTATTACGGTACTCGTAAGTGCTCGCTGCTTGGACGAGTATCTCGCCATGCTCAAGGAAATGGCATCTCCCGCATTTTGAATTTTTGGCGCCTATAAACACAGCCAATCACAAGCCAGGAGACTCTACAGTACACCCAGCATCACGTGGGGCCCTTACATGTCGATAGCAGGGGTTGGCTGGCCTGATCAGGTGACCCTGGAATATACTAGTGACTGCCCGCGGTGCTCGGCTCAGATGCTGTCTGGATGTCGTTAGGGATAGAGCTGCTGCCTTTCAGGGAGAGTGTTAGGGCCTGGATTTAGTTCTCTGTTAGGCAGGAGTGATCTCAAAAGAACCCAACAGCCCTTCTAAGGGCTACAAGACATTTTTTTTTTGTCTCCTGGCTTGGCTGGCTGGCTGGCACTAGTAGTGCAGCTATCGCCATATATAACACTTTTTTTTTTCTGTGTGTCACAGTTCAGCTGTCCAGTCATCACAAACCACAATCCGTATTTTCTGTCCAGGTGAGCCATTCTGTACCTCACGTAATCAAATACGGTCTTTTGCTTTCACTGATACAGCTACATTACAAAAATCTCTGTGCGACATTTGTCTGGGTTGCAGTCAAAATAGCCACAGTCAGCAGGGGCTGAGTTTGCTCTCTGATAGTTTTCTGCAGGTCACGTTAAAAAAAAAATATACATAAAAAAAATATATATATATATATAAAAAAATAGTTTTTTTTGTTGTTTTATCTCAGTGATACAAATCCATTTCACACAGCTGTGTGGAACCATTCTGTGTGTCACAGTTCAGCTGTCGACTCACCACAAAGCACAATCCGTATTTTCTGTCCAAGTGACACATTCTGTACGTCACGTCATTAAAAAAGGTCTTTTGCTGTCACTTATACAGCTACATTACAAAAAATCTCTGTGCGACATTTGTCTGGGTTGCAATTAAAGCAGATCAAGTCTGCCTAATCTAATAGTTTCAGAGTAATTGCTCCATACTGCACGGTACATGATAACATACGTAATTTTGCTCTAACTTATCCACCTATATACAAAGCACAATCCGTATTTTCTGTCCAGGTGACCCATTCTGTACGTCACGTCAGTAAAAAAGGTCTTTTGCTCTCACTTATACAGCTACATTACAAAAATCTCTGTGCGACATTTGTCTGGGTTGCACTTAAGCAGATCAAGTCTGCCTAATCTAATAGTTTCAGTG
>ONZH01024891.1:0-10519 GCA_900303285.1 Rhinella marina | reverse complement strand
ACATATGTTATTGTCAGACAAAACAGTGGATTATTCTGAATAAGCATCCAAAAATCTCCAGCATGGTACATTAAAAAGGTGCTGCATCATGTTAATGAAACTAAATTGACTGTTGCTGGTGCTGCTCTGGCTTCTACTCATGGTAGCATTGATGGTAGGAATTGGGCAACTTAGGTTTTTTTGGTTATGCATTTTTGTTTTGCGCTCCCTGCGTTCAAACAGCCATAACTGTTTTATTTTTCTGTTCACATAGCTGTATGAGGGCTTGTTTTTTGCGGGACAAGTGGGGGTGATTTGAACTTTTATATATTTTTTATTTTTTATATATTTTTTAACATTTTTTTTTAATTTTTTTTGACTATTTTAAAGCTCAAATATGAGCTAATATATTGTGTTTTTTTTTTCACCTTGATCGTTGGTGGATGAGCCCGACATATTTATGATCATTTATATGCGCTAAGAGCTTCCACTTGATATACTTTATATACTACATAGCAATTGTGCTTTTTTTACTCCTTTACATGTTCATTTCATGTTCATTTTATGTCTCATGGCTTATCTAGTGCTGCTGCCATTCTCTGTTTAGTATCTAATTAGCCAACAGGTAGCTTGCACCTGACTCTCACCTGTAGGAGGTGCTGTCCGTTTTTTGTAATTTTGTATATATAGAGGAAGACTGGCCTCCTCTGGGAATTTAGCACTCCTGTTCACACTGGTGCAGCTTCTGACCAGGTATGGTGTTCTCCTGATATGGGCCTGCCGGTTTATGTAGGATGCAGGTCAGTGTTAGTGTAGGACTCATCCGATTGGAAGCCACCTTGATCGTTGGTGGATGAGCCCGACATATTTATGATCATTTATATGCGCTAAGAGCTTCCACTTGATATACTTTATATACTACATAGCAATTGTGCTTTTTTTACTCCTTTACATGTTCATTTCATGTTCATTTTATGTCTCATGGCTTATCTAGTGCTGCTGCCATTCTCTGTTTAGTATCTAATTAGCCAACAGGTAGCTTGCACCTGACTCTCACCTGTAGGAGGTGCTGTCCGTTTTTTGTAATTTTGTGTTTTTTTTTTCTTTATGAGCAATCAGGGATTTACTAGACTGAGATAAATCCAAGAATTGCTCATTTCTTATCCTGGCCTGCCATCTAGTGGCCAGAATAAGAATTGCACTTTGAAAACTGTAATCCTCACCAGCGAGGATTACAGTTTTCATATGGTGTACAGACACCCTGATTGGCCACTCGGGGCGTCTGTACACCACCCGGAAGCGTATGCTTCCGGGTTCAGACGCAACTAGATGCCGTGATCACGTGTGATCACGGCATCTAAAGGCCCAGCAAGACGCCGCTGATCACGTAAGTAGCGGCAAGTTTCTGCTGTTAGAAACAGCAGAGACTTGCCGGCCATGACGCCCGCCGCACTTGCGAGCGAGCGCCATGTGCCCGCATCGCCCCAGCACCGTACATGTACGGCGCTGGGAGTGTAAGGGTTAATGGGGAAAGAAGGGGGCCTGCCATTGCCTGACCTCAAAATAACACATGCTCCCTGCTGTGGTGGTCTGGTGCATGGAAAAAAATCATTAATTGCATTATCCTGCTAGTACAGATGTTCCTTGCCACATAAGAATAGCTAAAAGGTGTCAGTAGGACCTAGCACATCCCTAATTCCTGTGGACCTAACCTTAGTGTCACAAAGGAGTCCAGGGAAAGAAGGACAGCCTTGCTCTAATTGCTGGCCAGTTCTATTTTCTCACTGGATCTAGTGATACCACCTCTTGTGCTGCAATATAACCGTGCCTATGTTGAAATGCCTATGTCTTATTTTCCTCTCTTCAGATCTTCACTCGGCAATGGTTTTGTCTTCTGGCACTGTGGAGAAAAACTACCATATGACATATGAAAGATACTTATACAGAGTTAGTGGCAGCCAAGCTTGGTCTAGATCCTAGTATCAGCAGCATCACCAGTTCCTGAGCTGACCACAATACAAGCAAATCTGGCCCTGGCAGGTTTTTTTTATGGTTTTGACTGTACATCTCCTCTGTGCGTTATTGCCACCAAGTCCACCCCCCTCCTCCTCTGATGTGACCTCCTCAGTACGCGGGCCCCCCATGCCAGTGGTGCTCTACTTTTCCCTTTATAAGATTCAGTGCATCTCATAAAGGGAATACTAGTGAGCGCTTCCATAATGGAAGCGCTTGCTAGTATGCAGGAGGAGGGGGAGTGAAGCGCCGGTAGTGCTCACTTTCTACTGACCTCATAGAGGTGGGTGTTGTGGAGGACTTTGGTTCAGTCTCCGTAGTGGGTAGAATGTAGTGGCCAGAAGGAGGTCTGTGACGTCACTGGTCACATGCTCCTTCATGGTCACGTGACAAACCCCGACTGCAGGAGCTTGTGGAAGGAGGAGGGGCTGTGTGTGTTGGCCAGCAGCCCAGTGAGGAAGGATGTCAGACCTGGACTACACAAAGCTTCATGGAGAGCAGGTAAGGGGCAACATATGGAGCTTGTATATGAGGGGGCAGGTGGTGCACTCAGGGGCAGTGGGGTTCAAGTGGAATCTGGGGCAATTACAGGGGTTTATAGTACAGATCTGGGTGTATTCTTGAGGCCATGGGGGGGTGGGCTTTATGGGATGTAACACTGTGAGGGGGCATGTGGTGTATTCTGGGGGACATGGGGGGGCTTTATGGGGTATAAATCTTTGAGGGGCATGTGGTGTATTCTGGGGGACATGGGGGGGCTTTATGAGGTGTAAATCTGTGAGGGGGGGCATGTGGTGTATTCTGGGGGACATGGGGGGCTTTATGGGGTGTAAATCTGTGAGGGGGGCATGTGGTGTATTCTGGGGAACATGGGGGGGCTTTATGGGGTGTAAATCTGTGAGGGGGCATGTGGTGTATTCTGGGGACATGGGGGGGCTTTATGGGGTGTAAATCTGTGAGGGGGGCATGTGGTGTATTCTGGGGGACATGGGGGGGTTTTATGGGGTGTAAATCTGTGGAGGGGCTGAAGGGAGGGGAGTGATGATATTTAGCCTATAGGTAGTGATGAGCGAACTTCTGTTTTCAAGTTTGGCATACAAGGTTCGGGTTATCTAAGAATTCCGTTATGGATTACGTTACGACGGACTATAATGTATGGTCCTTGGTAGAGGAATCCATAGTGGAATTCTTAGATAACCCGAACCTTGTACGCCAAACTTGAAAACAGAAGTTCGCTCAGCATTACCTATATGCACATGGGCGCAAAAAATGGCGGTGTGAGGGCAGTTTAAGTAACAGTCGTCAGACGGCCATTTTTATAACCAATTAAAGTCTGAGGCTGGTCACATGGCTGTTTCTTTAACGGCCAAAGAATAGCGGCTGTTAGAAAGTAGGACATGTCGTGGGATTAGGTGTTTTGTTGTTTTGGGGCAGAGTTAGAGGCGTGGCCTAGTACAAAAAAATTTGCCAAGCGCACATAGTGTCCCTCTTTCCTCTTTTCAAAAGTTGGGAGGTATGCTGCTGTGTCTTGACTGCCTGCAGCATCATTACGTACAGAGCGCACTCTGACCTGACGCTGCAGGAGATCAGGTGACTGCAGCGCGTGCCCGGGAAGAGGTGAGAGTGGGGAGACAGCCAGGACAGGGAGAAGAGCGGTAGAAGAGGTAAGTTTATTTATTTGTTTTATTGTCTGATCTTAGGTCTGATATGGGGGCCAGAAGGGGGGTCTGATATGGGGCCAGAAGGGGGGTCTGATATGGGGGCCAGAAGTGGGGTCTGATATGGGGGCCAGAAGGGGGGGTCTGATCTGGGGGCCAGAAGTGGGGTCTGATCTTGGGGCCAGAAGTGGGGTCTGATCTTGGGGCCAGAAGTGGGGTCTGATATGGGGGCCAGAAGTGGGGTCTGATTAGGGGCCAGAAGGGGGGGTCTGATTAGGGGCCAGAAGGGGGGTCTGATATGGGGGCCAGAAGGGAGGGTCTGATTAGGGTGCCAGAAGGGGGGATCTGATATGGGTGCCAGAAGGGGGTCTGATTGGGGGTCTGATTAGGAGCTTGAAGAGTCTGAAGGGGGGTCTGATTGGGGGTCTAGAGAGGTCTAATGGGGGTCTGGAGGTCTAATGGGGGTCTTATTGGGGGTCTGGAGATGGGGGGTCTCATATAGGTTTGATATGGGGATCTGATCTGAAAGGTAAGGGGGGTATTGTTTTTCTGTGTGGTACCAGTATTTTCAGAAGAACTGTTTCTGCAGTATAGTATTGGGGGGGGGGTAGTATGGGGCGTTGAGAAGGTGAGAGGATGATGGAAAAGTAGGAAAGCAAGATGACTGTTTGTTAAACTCTGCAGAGACGAGGCGCTGCTGAAAGAAGTCACCATGGCGGTCTGGTCTGATAAGAGAAGAAGAGGAAAGAAAACGTCATCAGAAAAGAGAAGTCACTGGATGTAAGAAGTACATATGTGGGGATTTATGACTCTGTATGATCTGTAGCGCTGTATGTAATGTTTTCAAAGTCTGTCTTTGAAGGGGATGTCTTTTTTTTTTTTTTGTACGAGCGCTGCCTTCTCTGCCCTGTTTACTGCTTATCACTGCAAATGCTACAATGAGCAAGTGAACAGAGCAGAGAAAGCAGCTCTCATATGAGCACTGCCCTCTCTTCAAACAGCTGATCATCGGGGGTGCCGGAGGACCCCGGCCGATCTGATATTGATGACCTATCCTGAGGATAGGTCATCAGTAGTAAACAGGACAACCCCTTTAACAGTAGGACTGGAGGGAAGGTGTTAGGTTGAGAATTTGGCATGGGGGTGCGTTTCAAAATTTGCTTCGGGCAGCAGAAAAGCTAAATGCACCAGCGCTTAGTGAGGAAGGGGGGGGCCCAAGCTGGACTGTTGCACCAGGGCCCATGAGCCTTTAGCTACGCCCCTGATCATCATAGTCCTCACTTTCCCTGCCAATTTTTTTAGACTTTGATATATCATGGGCTCATTGGCCCCCTCCCAATTCCCTCCTCTGTATATGCCACAGGTGCCACTATTACCATGGCTACCATGGCCCCTACCACCACCAGCGTGTTTAGAAGTGTCACTACTACTACTATCACCACCACCAACACAGCTAAACATTGGGTCCACCACCTTCATAGCAGTCCAAACAATGACTGTTCTCTTACAAGTCATCAACAGGGAGACTATCTTTAGTATCTTCCATAGTACATACAGATGTGTCCACACTTAACTGATCACTTATCTCAACATGTCCTGAAATGTGTGTCACGAACTGACGTTATATCTAAATTGGATAAATTGCAATGCAACTTTCAGACAGCAGGTGGCGCATGGTGTTACAAGCTAATACCTGAACTTAAAGGGGTTATCCCATGTAACGAAGTTTGAATTATTTTGTTGTCCATGCCACTACATGCAACTTACCAAATACATGTGATTATCGATTCTTCCTCCTTTTCTTTATATCTGACCTTCTTTCTCATCATTGTTTACTTTCTGTAGTGAATGGTTACGGCCACCCCAGCGATACCGATGTGGTGGCCGCGCTTGCGCGCCATCCTCCTTTCTATGCATTGTAGGCAGTCCAACTTGCTTTGCGGGCTTGCGCATATTCGCGGCTGTGCCATAAATGTCTTGCCTCCGTCCTGCTCAGTATGCCAGAATGAAATTTCTGCGCATGCGCGGTCGTTCTTTCACCTGCGCTTGTCAATGTAGTGTAGAAATGACGTTCAGACGGGAGCGTGCACGCACATAGAGGAGGCAGAGTTAGTAGATCAGCGCTCTCAAGTCAATCAAAAGAAAGGACAACGCCCCCTAACTGAGTTTTGTTTGGGTTTGTTTGGGTTTGTTGAAGAAAACAGAGCAGTCGCGGCATGAAAAAAAGAAGGTGGTATAACCCCTTTAAGGTATTCACTTAAAAAATAGCGTCCCTTGGAGCGATTTGTTTAATGTATACAATATATTTTTTATATATATGTTAAATTTAAGACAAACACTTTTTTTTTTTTTACTGTGCAATGATTACCATATATTTTGACCTGTGCCATTGTTCACCACAATTCTATATGCCGTATACTATGATTTAGATACACTTGGTGTCAGTATACAGTTCTAGTCTAGTATTGTATTTGTTATATCCAAAATAACACACACCAACCACAGTATTATGCAGAGATTATTATTTACTTTTAACAGTCCCATTACATATTACAAATGTACATAGTACAATTCAGCCACATTGGGTGTCAGTATATGCCTCAATTTTTGCATGACATTTAAAATAGCTATATCTGCTGACCTGGGTATCTAATTCTATCATGTGTGATACTGTCTGCAGAGCTGTGTATCTAATCCTATTCTGGATGACAGTGCCTGCTAAACTGTGTATCTAATCCTATTATGTGTGATACTGCCTGCTGATTTGTGTATATAATCATATCATGTGTGATACTGTTCGCAGAGTTGTGTATCTAATCCTATCAGGTGTTAAACTGCCCTCTTAGCTGTGTATCTAATCATATCATGTGTGATACTGTCTGCTAAACTGGGTATCTAATCCTATCATGTGTGATACTGTCTGCTGAGCTGTGTATCTAATTCTATCCTGTGTGATACTGTCTGCTGAGCTGTGTATCTAATCCTATTCTGGGTGACGGTGTCTGCTAAACTGTGTATCTAATCTTATCATGTGTGATACTGTCTGTTGGGCTGTGTATCTAATCATACCTTCTGTGATATTGTCTGCTGAGATGCTGTATCTAATTTTGTTCTGTGTGATACTGTCTGCTGAGCTTTGTATCTAATCCTATTAGGTATGATACTGTCTATGAAGCTATTATATGTTTTTGTATATAGTGTAATACTGTTTGCTGAGCTGTGTATCTAATCCTACCTTGTGTGATACTGTCTGCTGAGCTGTGTATCTAATCCTACCTTGTGTGATACTGTCTGCTGAGCTATGTATCTAATCCTACCTTGTGTGATACTGTCTATGAAGCTATTGTGTTTAGGCTACTTTCACACCAGCGGCAGGGCTGATCTGGCAGGTGAAGGGTGCTGCCGGATCAGGACTGCCGCAGCGACATGTGTGGAGCCGGAACCGCGCTCCTGCCCCACACATGTCACACAGTACATACATACACACACACACACAGACACACACACATATACACAGACAAATACACATATATACATACTTACATGCTCCCGGCAGGTCTTCAGAGCGACGGAGAAGCAGGACGGCTCACACAGGTAACGATTCCCCACAGCGCCCTCTGCTGGGCGCCTGGTGGAATCGTCACCTGTGCGCACCGTCCTGTCCCTCCGACGCTCTGAAGACCTGCCAGGGTGCATGTAAGTATGTATGTGTATTTGTATGTGTATATGTCTGTGTATGTTTATGTTTATGTGTATGTCTATGTCTGTATGTGTGTATGTGTAGCCGGATCCGTCATGAACTCCATTGAAAGTCAATGGAGGGCGGATCCGGTTACAATTGTTGTCACACCAGACGGATCCACCCCCGCATGCTGCGGTTTGTTCTCCGGTCTGAAGACGGAACGGAATGCTTTCAGGAGCATTCCGTTGTCTTCAGTTCAGTTTTGTCCCCATTGACAATGAATGGGGACAAAACTGAAGCGTTTTATTCCGGTATTGAGGCCCTATGACGGAACTCAATACCGGAATTTTAAAACGCTAGTGTGAAAGTAGCCTTATCTTTATAGAGTGTGATACAGATAGAGTTAAGGAGCTCTCCTTTGTGTAAATACTGTACACTGCCACTGCTCAGATAAGAAAGGTGGGGGAGGTGCTGATGTATTCCAGTCCCTGTATTTCCCTGTTTGTGGATGAGCCCTGATTACAAGTAAAGTAAGTTAAATAAGCCCATTCATGTTGCTATTGGAAAACATGACACAAAATTTGAAAAGTGGATATGTATAGTGGCTCACCACTCCAAGAATATGAATATGAGGTGCTCACGCCTACGATTAACCCAAATCGTTTGTGTCTAAATTATATGATAACCCTGGTGGGAATAACTGCGGTGATTTACATTAGCTGCACTTCTACTACTGAGCACAATATCTAAGAAAATACACCGCAGCCAAACGCGATCTTGCACGGCTGAGCGGTGATTGCACAGAGCAGAAGGAGGCTTACTTTTAACTTTCATTGAAGAAAAGCAGGAACCCACGTGGGACGCCACGTGGGACGCTGCCAGCTCAAAGAAAAGCGCGCGCAAACAGTTGTAGCGTGCTGCCGGATCGCACACCGCCAAGAATACAAGCTGCAGGACTAGATCGACAAGACATCTACAGAGGGGTAAAGTACAAAAGCTATATAAAAGTAACCCCTACTATAGCGGCGTATATGATCCACTGCCTAAATATAAGTCAGAATTATCTTTCTACAAGAGAACAAAGCTTAATTAAGCTAAGAGAGCTCTAATCATAGGACACTTGAACAAGACATTGGACATGTAATATATATTTTTATTTATTATATTTTACCCTCACATATTTTTATTTTATTTTTCATCTTCCTCCATAATTTTTAACTTTTTTTTATCTATATTGGGACCATATTATTTTTTCAAGAATCTTGATCTTTTTTGTTTGCATTTTATACATTACTGGGCCCAACTGCAGCCATCAACATATGGAATCATTTATATTATATATAAGATTTATCTCATTAAATAAAGACAAAATGTTTTAAATACTAAATTTTTCTATACTCTATTATAGTATCTTCCTCATATAATATACGTATTATATGTACCACATTTACAACACACTCATTAATTATCCTTCTCCATGCCAAATTAGAGTGTGCCGACCTAATTCTTTCGAGTTTTATCATATAATTATGACACAAAACTTGTTTATTGTCTTTAGTCTCAGAGGCGGAGTTTATTTTTAGAAAAAAAAATTCCACAGAGCACTACATGCCACTGGTTTTGTCCCCCTTACATTTTATTCTTTAATTATTTTGGCGGTTCGGACTTTTACCCAGTGGCAGACCCAGGTCTGTGGACCTTTAGAAAAAATGCTTGAGTACTCCTGATTCAGGGTTTAATTTTAGCAAACTTTAATTATGGGTTTAATGCAGAAAATAACAATTGCACCATTTTCATTTACAACATATCCCAATCCTAATGAATTACCATCGTGTAGCTGTAGTCCAGAACCACAGCATGGATCTAGGGCTGCTCTTTACTCTTCCATGGATAGCATGAAAACCTTTAGGGCCGCTGCAGACGAGCGGGAGACATGTGCGTCTCCCACAACACATCTACTGGCCTGGACTCCCGGCACTGACAGGGATCGATAGCATTATATTGATTTATGATGCTATGTTACCCTTACAGTACTGGAATGTATTGGATAACAGTGACACACACATCAGTCAGACAGTTGCCCCTAGTTACAGCCACCGCAGTCATGTAGTAGTGGTGGCCGGCTTGCTGTTGTTCAAACCCACTCTGTGGTATCTACTGTATTGTGAATGCACATTGCATGAGCATGCGGAGACACATTTTAGGGTACTTTCACATCTGCGTTTTACATACAGACTTTATAAACGGATCCTACTCCATAGAGATGAATTGATATTGGAACAGGATCCGTTTCTCTGCATTTTGGACACACAGACAAAACTGCTACAACCCTAAGACGTGTTTGCTCATGCAATGTGCGTTCACAGTACAGCAGTTATCTCAGAGCAGGTTAGAACAGGAGCAAGACGGCTACCACTACTGCATGGCCACGGTGGTCATAACTAGGGGCAACGGCCTGACTGATGTGTGTGCGACAACGGAAATACAAATAGGCAAATCTTCTAAATAAATACATTCTATTAGTAATAATATTGGTATTGCTATATCTAATTATACAACTACATTTGTGAGATTGGAATACCCCTTTAAGTATCCCATCAATCAACTCCTGCTTAGTCCTTGGCTTTATTTCAGACCTTATAAATCTTTTTAGTTGGGCCTAGACCAACTCAGTTGGATTCATGTCTGGTGATCTGCGTAGAAAACAAGATAATCGTCTCAGGACAATATTCCCAAACCCTCCCATACTATGCTTCAGACAACCTACAAATTTAAAGGGGTTGTCCGGGTTCAGCTGAACCCGAACATACCCCTAATTTCACCCAGGCAGCCCGCCTGACTAAGGCATCAGAGCATCTCATGCTCCGATGCCCTCCCTTGCCCTGCGCGTTTTTTGTTTAAATTATACAAACTGCCAGACGGAGGCTTCCGCCTGGCAGTGTGTTCGGTGACGTCACCGGCTCTAATGGGCCGTCTTTAGCGCTGCCCTAGCCTTTTTGCTGGCTAGGGCAGCGTTAAAGCCCGCCATCAGTGCCGGTGACGTCACCAGGCTCACTGCTGAGTGGAAGTCTCAGCCCAGGAGAGCCCGGTACGTCACCGGAACCGGATAATTGCCTTTGCCCGTGCACTAATTAGTGCAGGGCAAAGGAGGGCATCGGAGCATGAGCTACTCGATGCTAACATCAGG
>ONZH01024890.1:600000-838881 GCA_900303285.1 Rhinella marina | reverse complement strand
GGGCTGTTGGGTTCTTTGAGGATGATTCCTGCCTAACCAAAATCTAAATTGAGGCCCTAACACTCTCCCTGACAGACAGCAGCTCTGTCCCTAATCTCATCCAGGCGGGACCAGATTCTTATATTCCCAGGTCATCTGATCTGGCCAGCCAATCCCTGCTATCGACTTGTAGGGGTTCCACGTGATGCTAGGGGGTACCAAAGACTCTCCTGCATGTTGATTGGCTGAGAAAAAGGCGCCTAACATGCAGGAAGAGGAAGATGCCATTTCCTCGAGTATCGCGATATGCTTGTCCGAGTATCGAGCATGTACGAATACCCTAATGCTCGAACGAGCACCAAGCTTGGATGAGCATGTTCGCTCATCTCTAGGCCAGCACCATTAACAATAATGGGAGACGGCACTGATCCGGCCGCTATCAGGCAAGAACGCCTGGAATTGGCAGGACAAATACTGCAGAACAGCCTGCAGGATCACAACTAATTATGTGAAAGTAGCCTAAGGCAAATTACTGTGAAGGGGCACGTATCTGAGAATACCTTCACTTGTTTGGTTCGAGTTAGAGACGTGGCCTAGCATGAAAGAAAATTACTGCAGCGCACTATGCATGCCCAGGTTGTCCTTCTATACTTTTTTCATTATTGACACTCACTGCTGGTATATATACAATACAGTACACTAATTTTTTGCCATTGTAATCCTGCCGGTCCATCAGCCGTATCATGTATTTCAGCTCTGCAGAGCTAAATGATGAGGATCGCCTGGATGCCATTTTCAAAAATTCGCTCTGCCTCTGACAAGTACACGCTGCAGCCTCTCGTCGTGCGTGCCTGCGTATTACGTAATCACTAGCCAATAGTACGCTGAGGATTCGTACGCAATTTGTACGCTCATGCGTACGTGTTCAAAGAATTTCTGTACCTTTTAAAACTGAACGTTCGTTATTAGTGCGCAAATGTTCGCTAAACGCCACATAATAACGTATATTTTGTACGCAAATTTAACGAATATATTCGTCAAGTATACGTCAAGTATACTTATGAAAAGTTCGACGAATGTTCAGGCGAATAAAATTTTGAATGATTCGCTCATCTCTACACACCATCTATGCAGAGCATGGCAGTGTCACGCTGTTCTGCACCTGGCCAGCCTGGACGAACGGAGTCACCCCAGGAAAGAACTGCTCTGTGTAATCAACCAAGAAATCAAATCCTGGCTGTCCCTTGCCAACTGACCCATGCGCCCTGCATAATGCACATCTTTAATCTGGTTGTAAACCGGTTCCTGAAGTCTTCCACCCAACTGATAGATGTCTTGAAAATGGCCAGGAAACTGTGCATGCACTTCAGCCACTCTTACCCTGCCAAACATACCCTCTTTGAGCTACAAATGCAGAGTAGCGTTCCCCAAAATCGCCTATGTGACATTTCAACACATTGGAACTCCACCCATCACATGTTGGACTCCCATGTGTAACTTCAATGTTATATCACTAAGAAAAGGGCAGTACTAATAAAATATAAATTTTATTGATTAATCCTTAAAAAGGAGAAAAACAAGGAATTGTCTCCTGTATCACAATAACACCTCAAAGACGACATAAAAAACAAAAAACACAATTTACATAAAAGACAAGTTAGTCTTACCAAAGTCTAGCCGCTTGTGACAGTTTATGTCATAATGGGGCAGGTTCATAACATGTAGCTGCAAAATTAATCATTGGTTATATCAAGGTTACAAATAGCATACCAAAACAATGGAAAGCGTTAGGAATACGGGGCTCAAACTGACCCTAGGTGACTCCACTCACACTAGCTCAGCCCGAAGATGTGACCAGATGGTAGCCACACTCCGTCCCCGTACCTAGAACTGCTCTTCCCTAATCAGAGACCCTATTGTGTGGTGATCCCAGTAGTCCCAACACGTTTCATCAAACATATATAAAGATACTCTCCCATGAATCATCAGGGGACCAGGGCAGAGTATATAAATGGGATAGAGTTCAATATATCCAATATCGAGTGTGTCAGTTGTTGCATTTGCACACACTCATAATAAACCCAATGAACCACCTCATAAGCATTATAGTAAGTGATAAATTGAGGTTTCCTATATCACATAGACGACATGTGGCCCCTATGTAAAAACAAGCAAAGCATGGTGTCAGTACAACAGACCTTTCTGCAGTCTAGCCTCACACCATGCACCAAGGAGGAACGCTATGGTTTGCGTAGCATCCCCTTCTGAAAGTTGGCAGTCCGCAGTACTCACCTGACGCCAGCCGCCTTTTGAGGGATCAAACGTCCGCGCCACTGGTAGCGCGTCATTTCCGGGGGGTATTCTGATTGCTTGCGATTTGTGGGCATTGAATGGGTGAGAAAACCACTTTGTGGGGGTAACTGGGACAGACATATCCTTCAAAGGGAATGCTGGTGGATCTTTCATTTAGACACGTCTAGCCCGAAGGGGTTAAATGAACAGCTTAACTTTGGATGTTTCGTCTAAATTAACCCCACAAGCAATATCAATGTCACCCTTATCTGTGACCCTGTATGTGCCCATGTTTGATTTGTGATTACGTCCATTTCCCCCTCCCCCCCCCTTTTTTTAGAGGTGGGGTCCTCCTAGTTTTTCTCTGACTACTCTGTGTGTTATTAACCAGCCATTATTGAACCTACTTTTTTGTGCCGGGAGTGTAGTATTGTGGGTTGTTAATCACTATGTGGCACTCCCTTATGTTTATACTTATGGTGAATAAAAGTGTTTTGCGGCATTAAAATGCCTCTCCTGCCTATATGATATGTTAAGCAGGGTAAATTTGAGGATAGATATGCCACAGCACTGTTCCGTACCCACCGCGCATGCGCGGATCCCCCAAACTATGGGCAATTGGGAATAATGCGTTGGATCTTCAAAATTGAACCGCGCATGTCCGGAACTGGTTGTGACGTCACCGGAAGTGACGCGCTACCAGTGGCACGGACGTTTGATCCCTCAAAAGGCGGCTGGCGTCAGGTGAGTACTGCGGACTGCCAACTTTCAGAAGGGGATGCCACGCAAACCATAGCGTTCCTCCTTGGTGCATGGTGTGAGGCTAGACTGCAGAAAGGTCTGTTGTACTGACACCATGCTTTGCTTGTTTTTACATAGGGGCCACATGTCGTCTATGTGATATAGGAAACCTCAATTTATCACTTACTATAATGCTTATGAGGTGGTTCATTGGGTTTATTATGAGTGTGTGCAAATGCAACAACTGACACACTCGATATTGGATATATAGGACTCTATCCCATTTATATACTCTGCCCTGGTCCCCTGATGATTCATGGGAGAGTATCTTTATATATGTTTAATGAAACGCGTTGGGACTACTGGGATCACCACACAATAGGGTCTCTGATTAGGGAAGAGCAGTTCTAGGTACGGGGACGGAGTGTGGCTACCATCTGGTCACATCTTCGGGCTGAGCTAGTGTGAGTGGAGTCACCTAGGGTCAGTTTGAGCCCCATATTCCTAACGCTTCCCATTGTTTTGGTATGCTATTTGTAACCTTGATATAACCAATGATTAATTTTGCAGCTACATGTTATGAACCTGCCCCATTATGACATAAACTGTCACAAGCGGCTAGACTTTGGTAAGACTAACTTGTCTTTTATGTAAATTGTGTTTTTTGTTTTTTATGTCGTCTTTGAGGTGTTATTGTGATACAGGAGACAATTCCTTGTTTTTCTCCTTTTTAAGGATTAATCAATAAAATTTATATTTTATTAGTACTGCCCTTTTCTTAGTCATATATCTGTGGTACTTGGCGGTTACGGAGGTTGATAAGTACTCAAGTATCTTCTCCCTCACCGTGGCACACTTATTGAGTTATTTTGGTAACTTCAACGTTAGCCAGTGGCAGCTCATGCATGACACCTGCCGTTTCCTCAGGCCCTTTGAGGAGGCAACTTTATTTGTCAGTTTACAAGACTACAGAATGAATGATGTCATTCCACTCATTCACGTCCTGGGGCAGATACTGATAAATCTGGCTGGCCAGGGGACAAGAAACGTGGCACCTACATTTCACAGCCACCTGAGCCCTGTGGGGCTGAACTGGCAGAGGATGGGGATGAGGAGGAGGATATTAACACCCAGGAGTTATATACAGAAAAAAGTGGATTGTCTCCCCAAGCGACAGGAGAGGAACAGGAGGAGCATGAGAAGCTGGAGCGCGATGAGAAAGACCAGGCAGATGACTCCAACAGACCTTGGCAGTTTGCAGTGAAGATGGAGGCAGGGAGTCCCTCCGATTCCCTTATGGAAGTGGCCAGATGCATGCTGAGTTGCTTGCATAGTGACAGTCGCATTATCACCATTCAGCAGAGGGATAACTACTAGTTGTCCACAATGTTAAACCCTCACTACTGGTCCAAAATGGGAGTATTTTTTCCACCTTCCGAGAGGGATGATAAACTCGACTACTATTGAGACTACTATATGTGCGCCATCGCCCATCCTCACGAAGGTCTGACCGGGAGGCTCTCTGCGGTCATGATCCACTGTCATAACTGCTGGAGGGGGGCAGAACCAGCATGTGGAGGCATACTTAGACTGCACCCTGTCACCTCAGATCCAAGATCCCTTAGACTACTTGAATTGTAGCCTCAACTGGCTGAGTTTGCCCTGGACAAGCTTTCCTGCCCGACCAGTAGTATGGCATCAGAGGGGGTGTTTAGTGTTGCGGGGTACATACAGGGCCGTTTTAAGACTTGGTGGGCCCAGTGCAAAGATCAAGAGTGGGCCCCCCCCCCCCCCCCTTTCGGGTAAACTTTACAGATTGCAAAATGGCTAACTTTTTTTCTTAACAAGTCGCATCATTGTGTTTATTATCTCTGTACAGTGACATCGCTGTGTGTATTATCCCTGTACAGTGACATCTCTGTGTTTATTATCTCTGTACAGTGACATCGCTGTGTGTATTATCCCACTGCAGGAAGAGGTAAGTGGTCTGTGTTTGTGTGTTTGTTTTCTATTTTTCAGGGTCGTGAATGCAGAGGACTACGTCGGATTCGGTGGACTACGTCGGACCAGCTTTTTTTTTTTTTTTTTCATAAAATGGTCAAACAGGGGTCTGGGGGAGTGTTTATTTCAATAAAATGTTTTATACTTATGTGTGTGTATTTTTTTTCCAATACTACAGTTTTAGTAATTACGGCTATCTACAGACGGCCCTGATTACTAATACTGGGCTTAGTGCTTGCCGGAATGGCAGGCCAGCACTAACCCCAACATCTATTACCTCGGCACCCACCGCCACCAGGGGTGCCGAGAAGAGCCGGGTACCCGCAGGACCGGACCTTCAAAATTGAGGGTCTGGCTCTGGGGCGGCTGCAGGCTGGTACCATTAGGCTGGGAAGGGCCAATAACCGTGTCCCTTCCCACCCTGGTAGTGCCAGGCTGCCGCTGCTGGTTGTATCTGGCTGGAAAAGGAAAAAAGGGGGGGACCCCACGCCATTTTTTTACAAAAATAATTAAATAATTTTTTAAAAAATGGCGTGGGGTCCCCCCCTTTTTTCCTTTTCCAGCCAGATACAACCAGCAGCGGCAGTACAGAGATAATAAACACAGTGATGTCACAGTACAGAGATAATAAACACAGTGATGTCACAGTACAGGGATAATAAACACAGTGATGTCACAGTACAGAGATAATAAACACAGCGATGTCAGTGTACAGGGATAATAAACACAGTGATGTCACCGTACAGAGATAATAAACACAGTGATGTCACCGTACAGAGATAATAAACACAGTGATGTCACAGTACAGGGATAATAAACACAGTGATGTGACTGTACAGGGATAATAAACACAGTGATGTCACCGTACAGATAATAAACACAGTGATGTCACAGTACAGGGATCGGCGTCTCGTGGCCCAATCAGACCTCAGATCAGCGTCTCGTGCCCCCATCAGACCTCAGGTCGGCGTATCGTGCCCCCATCAGACCTCGGGTCAGCGTCTTGAGCCCCCATCAGACCTCAAATAGCGTCTTGTGCCCCCATCAGACCTCAGGTCAGCTTAATGTGCCCCATCAGACCTCAGGTCAGCTCTTGTGCCCCATCAGACCTCAGGTCAGCGTCTTGTGCCCCATCAGACCTCAGGTCAGCGTCTTGTGCCCCATCAGACCTCAGGTCAGCTCTTGTGCCCCCATCAGACCTCAGATTAGGGTCTTGTGCCCCATCAGACCTCAGATCAGCGTCTTGTGCCCCCATCAGACCTCAGGTCAGCTTAATGTGCCCCATCAGACCTCAGGTCAGCTTAATGTGCCCCCATCAGACCTCAGATCGGCTTAATGTGCCCCATCAGACCTCAGGTCAGCTTAATGTGCCCCATCAGACCTCAGGTCAGCTTAATGTGCCCCATCAGACCTCAGATCGGCTTAATGTGCCCCATCAGACCTCAGGTCAGCTTAATGTGCCCCATCAGACCTCAGGTCAGCTTAATGTGCCCCCATCAGACCTCAGATCGGCTTAATGTGCCCCATCAGACCTCAGGTCAGCTTAATGTGCCCCATCAGACCTCAGGTCAGCTTAATGTGCCCCATCAGACCTCAGGTCAACTCTTGTGCCCCCATCAGACATCAGATCAGGGTCTTGTGCCCCATCAGACCTCAGGTCAGCTTAATGTGCCCCATCAGACCTCAGGTCAGCTCTTGTGCCCCCATCAGACATCAGATCAGGGTCTTGTGCCCCCATCAGACCTCAGGTCAGCTTAATGTGCCCCATCAGACCTCAGGTCAGCTCTTGTGCCCCCATCAGACCTCAGGTCAGCCAAACCACACCCACCCCCGAGGGCCCCAGCCACAAAAAATACTTACAAAAAGCTGCTCCGGTCTTCTTCTCCTTCTCCTGCGCGCGCCTTCTTCTCCTGCAGTGTGTGATCCCGCGAGACCTGTGACCCAGCGCTGGATCTCGCGGGATCACACAGCCAGCCCAGGAGGAAGCGCGCAGCCAGGAGTCGGAGACCGACGCCAGCGGCAGGGTAAGAATCATTAACGCCCCCCCCCCCCCCCCAGTGTCCTAGAGTCCGGGCCCCATAGGGCAGTACCAGTTGTACTGCCCTTTCAGCGGCCCATACCGGCCGGTTGTAAGGGGGGGCCCCCCCCCACGTGACCTATTGGTGGGCCCGGTGCAGATGCACCATATGCCCTATGAATAAAGCGGCCCTGGGTACATAGTTATGTCAAAGAGAACTCAGCTTTCAACACAAAATGTAGAGAGATTAACCTTTATAAAGATGAATCAGGCCATGGTTCAGCCAGGATTTCCACACACCAGTGCTTGATGCATCATACTAGAACATTCTGGCAGTAATGTAGTGTTCTGCTACACCAGAACATTGTGAAAAATGTTGCTTCTGGCCATATACTTCAGCCACTATTCTGATGCTCCCACCTGCCTGATGCCACACACTGCTACTGCCACCATCCTCTGCTGTTACTGCCACTACTGTTCCCGCCCCCACCTCCCCACTGTGTGACTGGACCACTATGTTGACTTTTCATGCTGTTGCCACCCTCTCCACTCTGTGACAAGGCCACTATGTTGACACCTTTCGCTGTTGACACCCTCCCCACTCTGTGACTGGGCCACTATGTTGACTCCTCATGCTGTTGTCACCCTCCCCACTCTGTGACTGGACCACTATGTTGACTCCTCATGCTGTTGCCACCCTTACCACTCTGTGACTGGGCCACTATGTTGACTTCTCTAGCTGTTGCCACCCTCTTCATCTGTGACCTGGCCACTGTGTTGACTCCTCATGCTGGAACCACCCTCACCACTCTGTGACTGGGCCACTATGTTGGCTCTTCTTGCTGTTGCCACCCTCACCGTTCTGTGACTAGGCCACTATGTTGACTTCTTTCGCTTTTGCCACCCCCCCATCTGTGACTGGGCCACTATTTTTACTCTTCTCGCTGTTGCCCTCTTCACCTCTCTGTGAGAGGGCCACTAGTGTCCCTGTTTGATATTGTTTACATCACCATTTATTTTGCCATTCTTCTGACCTGTCAGAAGAACCGAATAATGAGAAGCACAACAAATCCTGTCTTTGGAGCTTCCATAAGGCCTCTATCACACGGTCTTATTTTGCATCAGAATTTGATCATGATCTGGAAGCCAAAAGCAGGAGTGAGTCCAAAACACAGAAGACATGCAAATATTCCCATCACATGTCATCTGTGTTTGGACCCACTCCGTTTTTGCATTACGAATACTCATCAATTACTGACCAAATACTGGCCGTGTGAAGGCAGATGCTGAAAAGACAGGATTATGTTTTTTGAAGTTGTTCTTATGATGGATCAGAAGTGAAAAATACAGTGACAATGACATCAACACAAACTTACTGCTGACACCTCCCCACTCTGTCATGGCGACACTACTTGTATCAGTGGCTTACAAAATAGGTTATCTATCAATCTATGTGGAAGCAGCAGACAGTGTAAAATGAGACAGCTCTTTCCCACTATATTAGAATCTTGGGCCGCTGCACGGTTAAGTACATTATACCTGACGCTAACATTGATCTGTAAGGCTAAGTTCACAGTTCAGTTATTTGGTCAGTTAATAGTTAATTCCAGCAGTTACAATATGGTGAACCAAAATCAGGAGCCAATCTTCCTCTCAGATAAGGTATCATGTAAAGATTTGCACCTGTTCTGTGTTTTTAACACATAGTTGACCAAATATGTGAAGTGTGAACCGAGCCTAAGAGTGACGACTGTCACCTGCCTGTCATAATGACGCACAGTAACTGTTTCACTACCAGAAAGGACTAGCTATGTGTGTTGCTGCAATGTACAGTGATGTACAATGAGATACACCCTCCCTGAAGGCCGGGATATAACTGATTTAACGCGCTTTGTGACAAATTAATTCAGAGCAAAGCTTTTTTTTTTTTTAATTTGGTGAAACATCCAAATTGAATTTAATTGAATTAAATTTAAAACTTTGCTCATCTCTAGTAATTGCTATTAAAAGTTTAAAAAAAACTACCACTGTATTTAAAGAAAACTCATTAAAAATGACATTTTTCAGGGAGTCCTCACATGGAATGCTAGGTAAATTTTTGCAGGAGGTTGGGTAGGGATCAAGGCTCCACCCTCAGCTCTGTTAGTCAGTGTGTAGCGAGAGTTCACAGAGAATGGAAGCAGTGGCCTGTGCTTCTTCTCCTTAGACCTTAAATTCCAGAGACTAACAGATCTCTGTGTGAATTACTGCAACCACAGAAAGGAACAGAAAGAAAGAGAGAAAGGAGAGAATTTGTAGAACTTAGAATGTGCATGGCTGAGCAAATGAGTCTGTAAGGTTACATGCTACTACAGCCATTCAGACTTTGCTGCTAAGGGACATAGTTGAGACACTTATCAAACCAAACCTATCACACAAATAAAAGTGATGTCTTAAATATACAACATATGTAGGCAACTGCAAGTAGTGGTGATTAATAGTCAAAGACTAATTGTACTGAGAGAGACCTTGGCAAGACAGTGTACAAAGAGGATCATACCTCTCATCCTTGCCTAAATCCATACACCGCCATCTAGGAAAGAATTGCACTGTGTACAGTTGGAACTTTGACTGCTATATTTGGATGTCCTAGTACTATCATTTTGCACTGCAGTAAACAGAGACATTTATTCTTCTACTTCTGGCCTGGTTTCCTGACCCCTATACCATACGCTGGCCATTGCACTCCACAAGCCCTGCCTTGAACCATATAAACACTCAACATCACGGGCACCCGAATTATAATCAGGCAGAAGCCCCAGACCCAAGGTTTGCCCCGGGGGAAGATAAGTTGCGCTCTCCTTCCACTGCACTGACCTAGGGAGCAAGGGTGTAAGGAAAGCCATTGTGATTGCCCTCAACAGCCAAAGCCACTACCACTCCATCCTCTGCTCCAACTCCTCAGAGGCTTGCTGCATGGGTAAAGCACAAATGTTTATGCCCTCATTATATTGTTGTGCATAGTCACAACAACTGTATAGGCATAGACATATACAGTGCCTTGCAAAAGTATTCGGCCCCCTGGAACTTTTCAACCTTTTGCCACATTTCAGGCTTCAAACAAAAAGATATAACATTTTAAATTTTTGGTGAAGAATCAACAAGTGGGTGACAATTGTGAAGTGGAGCGAAATTTATTGGATCATTTAAACTTTTTTTGTAATAATAAAACTGAAAAGTGGGGCGTGCAAAATTATTCGGCCCCCTTGCATTAATACTTTGTTGCGCCACCTTTTGCTGCGTTTACAGCTGCAAGTCGCTTGGGGTATGTCTCTATCAGTTTGGCACATCTAGAGACTGAAATTCTTGCCCATTCTTCCTTGCAAAACAGCTTGAGCTCTTTGAGGTTGGATGGAGAGCGTTTGTGAAGAGCAGTTTTCAGCTCTTTCTACATATTCTCAATTGGATTCAGGTCTGGACTTTGACTTGGCCATTCTAAGACCTGGATATGTTTATTTTTGAACCATTCCATTGTAGATTTTGCTTTATGTTTGGGATCATTGTCTTGTTGGAAGATAAATCTCCGTCCTAGTCTCAGGTCTTTTGCAGACTCCAACAGGTTTTCATCCAGAATGGTCCTGTATTTGGCTCCATCCATCTTCCCATCAGTTTTAACCATCTTCCCTGTCCCTGCTGAGGAAAAGCAGGCCCAAACCATGATGCTGCCACCACCATGTTTGACAGTGGGGATGGTGTGTTCAGGGTGATGAGCTGTGTTACTTTTATGCCATATCGTTTTGCATTGTTTCCAAAAAGTTCGATTTTGGTTTTATCTGACCAGAGCACCTTCTTCCACATGTTTGGTGTGTCTCCCAGGTGGCTTGTGGCAAACTGTAAACAAGACTTTTTATGGATATCTTTGAGAAATGGCTTTCTTCTTGCCACTCTTCCATAAAGGCCAGATTTGTGAAGTGTTCGACTGTTTGTTGTCCTATGGACAGACTCTCCCACCTCAGCTGTAGATCTCTGCAGTTCATCCAGAGTGATCATGGGCCTCTTGGCTACATCTCTGATCAGTCTTCTCCTTGTTTGAGATGAAAGTTTAAAGTTTGCAGTGGTCTGATATTCCTTCCAGAAACCAGTGTCAGACAGCTGCTGCCAAGGCCAATAAGATAATGGGTTGCATCAAAAGAGGTATAGATGCCCGTGTGAAAACATAGTCCTGCCACTTTACAAATCACTAGTCAGACCACACATGGAGTACTGTGTTCAGTTCTGGGCTCCTGTGAACAAGGCAAACATAGCAGAGCTGGAGAGGGTTCAGAGGAGGGCAACTAAAGTAATAACTGGAATGGGTGGACTACAGTACCAAGAAAGATTATCAAAATTAGGGTTATTCACTTTAGAAAAAAGAAGACTGAGGGGAGCTCTAATAACTAATTATAAATATATCAGGGGTAAGTACAGAGATCTCTCCCATGATCTATTTATCCCCAGGACTGTTACTGTGACGAGGGAACATCCTCTGCGCCTGGAGGAAAGAAGGTTTGTACACAAACATAGAAGAGGATTCTTTACGGTAAGAGCAGTGAGACTATGGAACTCTCTGCCTGAGGAGGTGGTGATGGTAAGTTCACTAAAAGAGTTCAAGAGGGGCCTGGATGTATTTCTGGAGTGTAATAATATTACAGGTTATAGTTACTAGAGATGGGTTGTTGATCCAGGGAGTAATTCTGATTGCCTGATTGGAGTCGGGAAGGAATTTTTTCCCTAAAGTGGGGAAAATTGGCTTCTACCGCACAGGATTTTTTTTGCCTTCCTCTGGATCAACTTGTAGGAAAACAGGCCAAACTGGATGGACAGATGTCTTTTTTCGGCCTTATAAACAATGTTACTATGTTACTATGTTAATTTGATCGCTTGCACAGTGCTCCTTGGGATGTTTAAAGCTTGGGAAATCTTTTGGTATCCAAATCCGGCTTTAAACTTCTCCACAACAGTATCACAGACCTGCCTGGTGTGTTCCTTGGTCTTCATGATGCTCTCTGTGCTTTAAACAGAAACCTGAGACTATCACAGAGCAGTCATTTAGGACTATCTTCATCAGTCATTTAGGACAACATTGGATCATTCAGAGATCCTCAATGAACTTCTAGAGTGAGTTTTCTGAACTGAAAGTAAATGGGCCGAATAATTTTGCACGCCCCACTTTTCAGTTTTATTATTACAAAAAAAATTTAAATGATCCAATAAATTTCGTTCCACTTCATAATTGTGACCCACTTGTTGTTGATTCTTCACCAAAAATTTAAACCAGCCAGAGAGAGAGAACCAGAGAACCAGTGTTATCCCAGGGCCTGCTGAACATATATCCAAGCTGAATATCAGCAATCTCTGGGTAGCTGTTAGAAAAATCCATACACAAGTGCTCGCCAACTAGCATCCAAATGGATTCATTTTTTTTCCATACATAACCCGTATCAGTGTCAAACATCTTCTTTAGATGAAGAAGGGGCTTGACCATGTCCATGTTCATCTGAAGAAGGGGCTTGACCCTGATATGCATTATTGCAGATTCCAGTTGGCTAGTGCTTTTGCTTGACTTCTTCTACCAGCCATCTACCAGAGATTATTAATATTCAAATATTTACAGGAAGGACAAGAAGAAAGTTCTTCTTTTGCCTTCATCACTTACAGGGAAATACAGGAAGGTAGTAAAATCTGTGCTTACATAAAAAAAATTTACAGAAAGGGACACTCCAAACTGTTTTATATAGCCATGTCATCCCATGTCATGTTATCATTATGTATTCTACTAGAATAATGTTTGTAATGTATAGGAAAAACCTTTATGGCTGAGTGTTGTAATAATCCTAACCACCACAAGATGGTGCTGTTATGCCTTTGTATATAAGGCCTAGTAACAGGAAACCAGAGGAGATGAGAGCTAGATGTGAGGAGAGAAGTCAAAGGAGAAGCAACTCAAGTTAAGAGCAGGAGGAGAGTAGGAGCAGTCATTCAGCTTGAGGCTGCCATTTTCCCTGGCTCTGGCCAAGTCAGGATTCCATGATGGCATTTACGATTTCTAAGCCGCTAGTATCTGAGCAACTAACTGGATAAAGCGAGCCTGACTGAGTTGAACACCATTCAAATGGTTATTGGACTTTGTCAGCACTGACATGATCAGGAGAAGCTTAATGCACCTGGACACAGAATTTACTACCAGGTACAAGTTGTATTTTTCCCCACTGAGAACCCTCAGGGTAGTGAGGATATTCATAGAGAAAGTAACAGCATCCGTGGGAGTAATGTATCTGAAATACTAATTCCTGCCATAGTGGATAGCTGCCTTGAAATATCATAAAGATATACTATAATCATCCAGAGCTAGAACTAGTGCAAGTGGATTGACATGCTAAGAAGGAAAGGAGTGTATCAGGATTTAAAGCAAAGTAGCAGCTTATTGAAATACCAACTTAAAAACGAATTATTACAACACCAGCAACTGATTGACCATATTGGAGAAGTGATTGACAGAACTGAAATAACTGTAAACTGCACTTATGAGGAGAATTGCCTCAGCAAAAGTAAAAGTTTATTTTTCCAACCTAAACTGCCTCATCATTGACATCAAGGGTGTGTCTACCTTAAAAGACACTGGCGTCACGACAAACCAGGACCCTGCCACTGACACGGTCAAAATTACCACCAAGGGCACCTCATCTGACCATCCGGTGGAGTCCTGCATACAGAGAGTTCCCCGAGGGAAGTCGTGTCCACCCTCCACACAACTGCACACTGGCCCAGGGAAGATTCAACTAACCGTGAGTAAAACCACCGGCTACACCGTGTGCACTGTGACAACCTATCTACCATATCAATCACATATCCCTGTGGCTGGTGGCTGCAAGTACAATCTAGAATGCCTTAAAAAGTATTCATACTCCTTTAACTTTTCCACATTTTTTCATGTTACACCGACAAACTTCAATGTATTTTTGGTGGGTTTTATGTGATCAACACAAAGTAGCAAATATGTGTTCAATGAAAAGAAAATAATACATGGTTTGCAATTTTTTTTATAAATTAAAATCTGGAAAATGTTGCATGCATTTGTATTCAGGCCCCGAGTCAATACATTATAGGACTACCTTTTGCTGCAATTACATAAGTCTTATAGGGTATGTCTCTACTAGCTTTGTACATCTAGAGGCTGAAATTTTTGCCCATTCTTCTTTGCAAAATAGCTCAAGCTCAGTCAAATTAGATGGAGAGCGTCTGTAAACAGCAATACAGTATTCTAGTCTTGCCACAGATTTTCAATGGGATTAGGTCTGGACTTTCTAACATATGATTATTCTAAAAAAATGTTCAGCAGGGATTTTTTAAATGGCCAGGAATGTCCAGGATTCTCAAGGGGGAAGCACACTTAGGGGGAGATTTATCACAACTGGTGTAAAGGAAACTGGCATAGTTGCCCCTAGCAACCAATCAGATTTCATCTTTCATTTTTCCCAGCTCCTTTGGAAAATGAAAAGATCAATCTGATTGGTTGCTATGGGAAACTATGCCAGTTTTCCTTTACACTAGTTGTGACAAATCTCCCTCTTAAACTTTATTTTAATGTGTATAAGTGTTTTTTTTTACTGTCAGTTGTGTACAGGAGGCCGAGGAGTTATAGTAGCACTGCTAGAGCTAGTATTACTCACTGCTCCGGAGCACAGAGGTAAGTTTTATTAATTTATTTTTGTTGCCTAATCTGAGGTCTGATTTAAGGGGTAGAGATGGTAGCTATTACTTGGGGGTATGATCAGAGAGGTCTGATTGATGAGGCTGATTGGTTCGGTTATAGGGGCTATTACCTTGAGGTCTGCTATGAGGTCTGTTGGAGGGGGGATGTCTGCATTGCTTAAAGTCTGCATTGGGCCCCATCATTTTCTAGTTCTGTAGCTGTACCCTTTGGCACTTTTATCTTAACAGTATGTTATTTTTGGGGCAGCACAGTATTGGCGAGTTCTACAGGATGGCAGTGTTAAAGGGGTATTCTCATCTTAGACAATGGGGGCATATCGCTAGGATATGCCCCCATTGTCTTATAGGTGCGGGTCCCACCGCTGGGACCCGCACCTATATCCAGAACGGAGCGGGGAGCGCTGCGCCTGGAGGACCCCAGGTTTCCGGGGGTCCGGCCACCACCAGGCGCAGCTCCCCGCGCCGCTCATAGAAATGAATGGGAGCCGGGCCGTGCATGCGCGGTGCGCTCCCATTAATTTCTATGGAGCCGACGGAAGTAGCCGAGCCAGCGCTCGGCTATTTTCGGCGGCCCCATAGAAATGAATGGAGGGCGGCTGCGCATGCGCAGTGCGCCCTCATTCACTTCGGGGGCTCCGTTCTGAAATAGGTGCGGGTCCCAGCGGTGGGACCCGCACCTATAAGACAATGGGGGCATATCCTAGCGATATGCCCCCATTGTCTAAAATGAGAATAACCCTTTAAAGGGGCAGCCGGAGAGGGTGTTCTTTGCTATAGAAGGTGGGGATTGACTTCAGGAGCAATGAGTCAATCAGAGGTGTAACCTGAATTTCCTTCTCCCTAATGTAAAGTCTGTAACAGCCCTTCATCTACCATGTACCACTTATTAATTCTGGTGTCTTCTTATATAGCAGAGGTGGTAGTACACCCCTAGCCAAAGACATCTGCGCATTTGTCTGGACCAAATGGAGAAGAAAAGGAAAGTGAACAACCCAAATCCGTGGAGACGTCACCTGTAAGTCACTTTGTTAGAAAGTAGTCACTCTAAATTGATACTGGGGGAAGAGGAGGTTGGGGCAAAGGAGTGGAGGGCAAACCCAGGGTGTGCTCTGTCCTTTTTTTTTGAAAACCAAAATATGGTCACCCTAAGCAACATGCAGGACATTTTTATATATTCAGCCAACATTCAAGGGCCGTTTTGAAAGACAATCTCATACTGTTTGCAATACTATGAAATACTTATTAAAGCATTGCAAGAAGAGCAGATGCCAAAGCATTGACAGGAACCTTGAACATGTCCCAGTCCAGAGACATTCTCCTATCTACCTAAAACTGTTATGAGGAGGCATCTCATAAAAAACGCAATTAGTAGCTGTAGCGGTGGTCACTGATACCTCTGTGGCAACATATTCAGCACTTCAATGGTAGCTTGTAAACTATCACAATTATACAAAGATTCAATGCTGGGGAATTAAGGACATCGCTTCCCACTGTGCGAGTTGATGTCTGTCCTAGCAGCACAGTGTGCATTGGATAATATGCGACATGTTTTATGGGTGATGTGGGCTTTTGGCTGACATTAAACTGATGACAGTTTTCTGTAGCTCAGATTAATACCATAATTAGTTCAGACATTGATGTGTGCAGAGTAGAGAAGGGTACAATGAGTACAATGTCTTAAAGGCAGAGGAGAAGAATTATGAGAATATGCCAGGCTAAAGTAAATTATGAATAACTGAGTATTATTACCAGGATTTATCAGTATGACCTCGGCTTGACATGATGAAAATACATGTACAGTAATCTATCTCTGTTCTTTGTTTTATCCACATGTGCCTGTCTGTAGAACCAATGCATATTGTTAATTACTGGGAAGCAGAATGAATAATGCAGATATATTGTGACAGGGAACAGAATATGAATGATGCTGTGGCATTTTACAGATCATGGCGATGGTTCTTGGAATTCCTACATGTCCTATATCTTGATTCAATCAAGAGGCATACATAAGATAGTTCCAACAGATAAGATGACATTTGCATCTGGTTCATACTGCAGCAAAGCCTGAGGAGCTGGAGTGCAGGATGGGAGTGGTAGTGGCTCTGGCTGCTAAAAGTCTATCACAGTGGCTGTCTCCCAAGGGCCAGTGAAATGAAAAGCGAGCGCACCCATTCTTCCCTGGAGGCACTCCTTTGTGATAGCAGGGCTCCTGCCTGAGGGTAGTTTGGGGTGCCCTTGGTGTTAATGTTTATATGGGCAAGGCAGAGTGTGTGTAGTACCCCAGATTGGGCACTGGTTAATAATACATACCATCTTTGTGCATTACTTTCCAGGTCTTCTCATTCAGTTTAATTATGGAACGATTAAAGTATTGTATTTCATGTAATGTGCCTGGTGGCCCAGCGGGTGGCAATGTATCTGGCAGGGTACCTTTAGATAGAATGGAACTGACCATTCCATTCTCTCCCCCTTTTGGGCAGAAGTTGGCTATTCCCATATTCCACTAAGGGGGAGTTTTCAGGAACTGTGAGAGTAGAGAGTTGGAGAGTGAAGTGTGTGGAGGAGCACACCAGGCGAAGGAGGGGATGGTCCACCCTCATCGTGTCAGGAGTAGGGAAAGCACTTAGAGCAGCAAACTCATAGGGATTAAAAGGACTTTGGAATATAGGAGAGAAAAACGGTGCCAATGACACCCCCAATGCACAAGTCCTGGTGCTCAAGGATATCCTAGTCAGCCTTCATATCTTACTCTGATAGAAACCAGACTGAATCCAGAGAATCCAGCACAGCAGCCATAGTGAAGCATACAAATCACCTTTCCAGTGTACCTGTAATCTACTGGAGCCAAGAACGAGAGAATCTCTGTTTAAAATGCTATAAATTCATTCAAGTAAACAACATTAACCTTTACTACGCCTGGACTCTACTTCCTACTTCCACCAACTCCTACTTGTTTATTGCTGCAGAGCCTAACCCTGGAAAGTGACTGTGTCCTGGTAGGAGCACACAGACAGCACAGCCGCAAAACCACCTGGCATCCTAACACTGGGACATGATACACCACACTTGTAGGGTGTTCAATGACTGGCGTATGGTGTAGGAGTCAGTAGTAACCAGGCCAGATTTAAAAGAATAAACGTTTCTCATTACTGCAGTGCACAATGAGGGTTATAGAACTTCTAACAGTCTCAGAACACGGTTTCAACAATGTAAATCACAAATTTTCCCCCAGATAGTTTCACATGGGCATAGGCCAGGTTTAGATTTAATGTACTCCTTCACTCTTCCTCTGCAGAATATGAGGCTGGCAATAATACTTTTTGTAAGATGGATGTAATACGCTACTGCTGCATACAGATTTAGAGAAACGACCAACCAGGTTATGTCTGAGGGTACATGATGTATTAGCAGTATTCCCCTCACAGCAGTAATATTCATAGCTTTTGATAGCAGAATATCTTAATGACTTCATTCTCTCGGCCGTTACAAATTCTAGAATTTCCTTTCTATCTCTCTCCAGGACTATTTCAATGTAAAGATGGTTCCGCGATCACATATGAACCGACTGTATCATTAAAAACATTATTACACAGTCAATTCAGGTTAGGGGAGAAGCGGTTGGCCTATTTCCCAAACCAGTCATTGTCGTGTGAATCAACCCTTAGCACCTACAGACCACAAAGCCCCCCAATGTAAACTCTGCAACACAATATCAAACCTAAAAAAATGTAAAGGCCAAATAAACTCATATAAAAGGAATCAACAGTCATCACAAATATTAAAATAATTAACCCCTGTACATTATAATGTGTGAGGGTATGTATATGGAGCGGGCCTCTGCAGCGGAAAAATCCAAAATGCAAAAATGAAACCAGGCCTCGACATAAAGGAGTTAAAAAATTCACTGGACTTTACACAATGGTATTATGTCCATGATAGGCAGTTTATGTACTTAATAAAGCTGATTCTTATTGTATGTTTCTATTTGGACTTGAGGGGTTTTGGGGGTTTATTAGGTATGTATCACTTAAAGGGTTTGTCCAAGCTACAGACATTGATGGCCTATTCCTAGGATAGGTCATCAATATCAATTTGGTCTGACACCCAGCACCCTCACCAATCATCCACTGTGCCGGAAACTATACAGCATACAGCACAAAAGTAGAATGCAATGTGAAATTTCCAGCGTACTGCAGCTCAACTCCCATTCACTTGAATGGCAGCGGAGCTGCAGTTCCCCAGCACAGCCTCTACACAGTGTATGGAGCTGTTTTCAGGTCCATACAATGTATTGTTTCTGGTGCAGCGGCTGATTAGTGGGGGTGCCGGGTGTTGGACTCCCTCCAATATGATATTAATAACTTTTCCTGAGGATAGGTCATCGATATCTGTCGCTTGGACAACTCCAAAGAGACTTTTAAAATTTACTTGATCAAGCAATTCTTGTAGGATGCAATGCAATTGACCCAATAGCAACAGTTCTGCAGGGTTGCATAGTATTACATGGCTTTAGATCTCTGCCAGCTTCAGACAAAAGTTAGAAATTGGGCAGCATGGCAGCTTAACCCCCTAACTGTTTTGCCAGAGTGGAACTCCAGCAGTGGAAAAAGTAGCTACCTTGGAGGGGGAGGGCTGTTTTAGATGCTGCTACCTCCTGAATGGTAGCAGCTAGAAACATGCAACTGATATTATTTGAAAGAAGACATTCAAGGCTTTCAGACAATACCAAAATGACAGCAATATGTTCAGGACAGAGAATGATATCACTGATAGAAATCCGGATGTTGTGAATGCAGCTGAAAATGAGGTTTCTCTCGCGATTATTCCTGACCTGATTTCTAACAGTGATTTCTTCTCTGTTTCTTGGACTTTAGCTGTCTTTTTGATTTTGATCTTGAATTAAAGCCTAGACTGTTAGCTTTCAGACAAGACCAATTGCATGTTTCTAGTTGCTACCATTGAGGAGATCTCACCATTTAAAGCAGCCCACCCCCCTCCAGTTAGCTACTTTTCACACTGCCCGAGCAGGACTTGGGCAGAACTGTCAGGTGGTTAGAGGGGTTATGCCATGATTGATGTAAAAAGTGAAAATCCGACATCATATAGTACGTGACAACCTTTTTCTAACAAAGCTAGAACCAGCCCTGTGCTCATATAGCCTACGAGATGTCCACATTCATTGCTCCAATTGCTCTTCAGCCTGGCAGGGGTGTGTCCTTTCTTCTACACGGCCTCCCTGTAACTGCCACAGCTTATAACAGAAGATATGGCTGGTGGCAGTTAAAGATTTAAACTGAACCTTTTTTGACCAGCTCAGTGAGACGGACAAATTATAAGGAAAAGAACAAACAGCAAGTGGCGCTATACAGATACATTTTATTGAATAACTCAGTGGCTATACCAAATTTTTAATTACATACTGGATTGAAAACTATAGAATATGTTACGTCACACAACCCCTTTACCAATATCACTGTTGCTTTGGGTCTTCACCTTGAATCTGTTCATGGGTAACATCTTTGCAGAGTTTATATCTTCTCCTTATAACATAATCTTGTAATATGATTCTTTATCACTTTGGTTGTAATCCTTGCATTGCATACGGGTTTGTCTACCATCTCCGAGCACATGTTGTTGTGCTTTGCCATCTTACTCTGCATATGGCATAGCCTGCTATGTGAGACTGCATATGGCCATCATCCCTAACCAGCTGTATGGGAACAGAGGAGAGCCGAAACACAGATATGGTGTGAAATCTACGCCCTTGTTAATTTTTATTTATTATAATATCATTAATGACATTGCCAGACAACGCATAGACTTCAGGGAATGGGATCCTTAATCCATCATCCATACTGCCAGCCTGCATATGTCTGCTTCTGTTACAGTCCTGTCAACTGTCAGGAACCGAGCCTGCTTCCTGAACATTGTGTATTAGTCTCACGCTCCTATGCAAATGTAGACCCCTTCTATCAGGGATACATGAATCTTCTGTTGGAGTGGCGCCCACCTGCTGACTAACAGACAGTCCTCCATCCCCTGAACTGGAGTCGACAATGGCCAGGCTTTAATTTCGTATTGCACAGTAGAGAGCCACCTACATAGAGGCGGCAGGAGATGAAGAGGGTAATCAATCATGCAAAATTAAAATTGCCTTCACTGGCATGGTAGAATATTACTGGGTACAGCGGGTGGAGAGATGGAAAAAAAACATCAATAACAATACAAAAATGAAGACATAAAACATTGGGAGAGATTTATGAAAACTGTCTAAAAGACAAATTATCTTTGTTGCCCACAGCAACCAATCATAGCGCAGGTTTCATTTCTCAATAGCTCTATAAGAAATAAAAGCTGCACTGTGATTGGTTGCTATGGGCAACAAAAGCAGTTTTTCTTTTCAACAGTTTCATGATAAATCTCCCCCAAACTAACTTTTTTGCTCATAGCAACCAATCACAGCCCATGTTTCATTTTTCAAGAGCAGAATACAAAATGAAAGCTGCGCTGTTAATGGTTTCTATGAACAACAATGCCAGTTTTTCTTTAAATCTCCACGATTGACTGTGGTGCAATCCTGATGCTCTGTTGCAATGTAACACATGGCTTTCTCGGGGATGCAAGGATTCAAATTTTTTATATGACCATTTTATGGATCAATGTTATACAGATGCACACAAAAACAATGTATAATTAATACCATGGCTCTGTTCACATACTCTTCAGGCATTAGGTTTCCCGTGAGGACTGTTAGTCCTCATACTCAACAGTTGCATATGTCTGCCATTGACTCCCAATGTAAAAAATGCATTGCGCTTTTTTATATATAGTATATATTTTTTGCAAGGTCTCATATTGAAAGTATGCTGATGTGTACTGGCCAGTTATATAACAAAAGGTGTTTTTTCCAAAACAGCAACACACCTTTCCATAGGTTGTGTGTTGTATTGCCACTCATCCTCATTCACTTCAATGGAGTAACTCAGTCACCAGTATACGCAAGAGAAGTCTCTGATGAGTGTGAATGACAATGTAATTTACAGGGCCGGTTTTAGACAAAGTGTGGCCCTGGGCAAAATTGAAAGTGGGGCCCCAAATCCTGAAATATTGGACCAGCAGTCTGACAGCACTTTGTAGGCACGGACAGCGGTTGCAACCACAGCAGCTGATTGTAGACTGCCACATCTCTCTTTAGCCTTTCCACTATAAGGCCCCTTTCAGACGAGCGAGTGTCATGCTCTGGACTCATAGCGAGACACCTAGCCTGAACTTCCAGCATTGGCCGGGTCGCAAGGCATTATATTGATTTATAATGCTATGTAACCCTTACAGTTCTGGAATGTATAGAATAACACTGGATACATTGCACACCTCCAAGAGTTACATAGCATCATAAATCAATACAATGCTATGCGACCCCGGCAGTGCTGGGAGTTCAAGCCGGGTGCCCGACACTCAAGATGCTGATCCTTTTCTGTGCTTAAAAAAATCCAGGTTTTTTGGATGTGTTTTTTTTCTGATGCATTTTATAACACACTTTTTGATACAGTTGTGGCGTGGGTTTTCATTAATGACCATTTTTAAAGGGAATTCTGGACATAGAACCCGCATGAAAAATGGACAGGGCACTTCTTTTTTTCCATGGTGCAGTTTATAAAACCATAAGCAGAAAAAATAGGGGGTGTCCCATCCGTCCCCTGAAGTGAAGGGAGAGCACAGTGTGCATGTATGGTCATCCTCCATTACGCTGATCACTGGTAATTCCATAGCAGTGAATGGAGATAATGCTGCGGATGACACTGTTATGGGGGATCTGCGGGTGACACACTGTTATGGAGGATCTGCGGGTGACACACTGTTATGGGGGATCTGCGGGTGACACACTGTTATGGGGGATCTGCGGGTGACACACTGTTATGGGGGATCTGCGGGTGACACACTGTTATGGGGGATCTGCGGGTGACACACTGTTATGGGGGATCTGCGGGTGACACACTGTTATGGGGGATCTGCGGGTGACACACTGTTATGGGGGATCTGCGGGTGACACACTGTTATGGGGGATCTGCGGGTGACACACTGTTATGGGGGATCTGCGGGTGACACACTGTTATGGGGGATCTGTGGATGTGTGACATAGCTTTACAGATACCTTTATTAGCAGCCCTGGTCTGCTCCCCCCCAGTACTGAAAAAAAAGACACTGCTAATTTGGGCCTCAGATTCTTAATCTATACACCAACACTGCCCTTCCCCCAATAACAATGCAGGCCACCTAAACAAAGCCCTATATGGCACAGACAGCCACAGCCACGTCACAAGCACCAACAAGCACGCCGTTTGGTGGTGTCCTAAAAGTGCTGCAGATCTAACTCATACTGGAGTCACACAGAACCCACAAGACACAGGGAGCTCACACAGAGGGAACACATATAGCACACACAGCTCACACATGGCACACACAGAGGGCACAGGAAGCACAAACAGCTCTCACAGTGGATGCACAAGGAGTACACACAGGGAGCGCACACAGAGGGCACAGGGAGTGCGCACAGAGGGCACAGGGAGCGCGCACAGAGGGCACAGGGAGCGCGCACAGAGGGCACAGGGAGCGCGCACAGAGAGCGCGCACAGAGGGCACAGGGAGCGCACACAGAGGGCACAGGGAGCGCACACAGAAGGCACAGGGAGCGCACACAGAGGGCACAGGGAGCGCACACAGAGGGCACAGGGAGCGCACACAGAAGGCACAGGGAGCGCACACAGAGGGCACAGGGAGCGCACACAGAGGGCGCACACAGAGGGCACAGGGAGCGCGCACAGGGGGCGTACAGAGGGCACAAGGAGCGCGCACAGAGGGCACAGGGAGCGCACACAGAGAACGCACACAGAGGGCACAGGGAACACGCACAGAGGGCACAAGGAACACGCACAGAGGGCACAGGGAACACGCACAGAGGGCACAGGCACAGGGGGCGCAGACAGAGGGCAGAGGGGTTGCACACAGAGGGCACAGGGGGCGCGCACAGAGGGCACAGGGAGCGCGCACAGAGGGCACAGGGAGCGCGCACAGAGGGCACAGGGAGCGCGCACAGAGGGCACAGGGGGCGCACAGAGGGCACAGGGAGCGCACACAGAGAGCACAGGGAGCGCGCACAGAGGGCACAGGGAGCGCACACAGAGGGCACAGGGAGCGCACACAGAGGGCACAGGGAACGCACACAGAAGGCACAGGGAGCGCACACAGAAGGCACAGGGAGCGCACACAGAGGGCATAGGGAGCGCACACAGAGGGCACAGGGAGCGCACACAGAGGGCACAGGGAGCGCACACAGAGGGCGCACACAGAGGGCACAGGGAGCGCGCACAGGGGGCGTACAGAGGGCACAGGGAGCGCGCACAGAGGGCACAGGGAGCGCACACAGGGAGCGCACACAGAGGGCACAGGGAACACGCACAGAGGGCACAGGGAACACGCACAGAGGGCACAGGGAACACGCACAGAGGGCACAGGGAACACACACAGAGGGCACAGGGAACACGCACAGAGGGCACAGGCACAGGGGGCGCAGACAGAGGGCAGAGGGGTTGCACACAGAGAGCACAGGGGGCGCACACACACAGCGGGCGCAGGGAGCGCACACAGGGAACACACACAGCAGGCACAGATGGCAAAGGGAGCTCACAGAGGGAGCACAGGGGAACCAGGGAGCTGACAGTGGGAACTCACAGGTCAGTGGCCATCAGTACTTGAGGGCAGTGCAGGGCTGCTACAATGTGGGACCCCCCAGCAGCCCTGCATCCCCCTCATCCACAGACACTTACTGGATGGACTTACCAGGGGCTTTGATAAGAGGGTCCTGGGAGACCACTGCATACAGCAGCTGAGGTCAGATGCAGCATAGGGTCCAGGCATCCCAGTCTGATGTTTAGGCCTCCAACCATGAGCAAGTGCAGGCAAAGGATAGGGGGCGGGGCTATGTTAGCTCTGCCCATACAGAACATCCCGATGCCGGTCTGTGGAAGGATTCTAATGCTCTGCTGTCAAGGAGGTCTGGGGAGGGGATACTGTGCACGGGACAGCAACTGCAGGTGTTTACAGGGGAGAGAGGCAGTCAGGGAGCATGTGGAGGAAGAAAAAAAGCCTCCCACCATAAACCTACGTAACTATAAACAGCAGGGGCCCCTTCTGGAAAGAGGGCCCTGGGCAATTGCCCTGTTTGCCCCCCCCCTAACGCCGGCCCTGGTAATTTACAAGCAATGGAACTTGCTATAATTATTCCAAAATTGCATATAGAATTCTAGTGAAGAAGATGTAATAGGTAATTTATTGAACGTACCTTGAGAAATGAATGTACCTTGAGAAATTATGATAGAGGTTGAAGGAAAATCCTCTCTTCAGCTCTATGATGCATGACTGACGGACAGGAAAGGACTGCAAGACACAGTATATGAGCTCACAGGAGAGAGGAGAGGAGGAGTTATAGGATGAATGACATAATGAAATACATCTATAGATAACTTACATAAACCGAATACAACAATGGCCACTAGATGGCAACAAAATACACTTAGTAAGTGGTTAACATATATCATAAAATACAATACTGAATTCTAGTTGAAAGCTATAGCTGGGGCAGTGCAGGAGCTGAGCTGCGATACCAGATACAAACCATGGACAGATGTGATGCAGTTTCTAGAAGAAAGCAGCCATATTTTTTTCAAACTTTGCACAATGCCTTTAAACTTAAAAGGGTTTTCCAGTTGTACAAAATGGATGACCTATCATCAGGATAGGTCATCAATTTCTGATCGCTGGGGGACCAACACCCACCCATCACTGGTACTGATCAGTTCCAGTGAGCAATGTAGCCTCCTCACAGAATACCAACAGCTGATCAGTGGGGTGCTGGGTGTTGGACCCCTACCGATCAGATGTTGGCGACCCATCCTGAAGATAGGTTTTCAATACTGTACTCCTGGTAAAAACCCCCTTTAAAGGACGCTCAAACCTCAAAGAAACAATCCCTAGGTCATGCCCCGCCCCCTCAGGCCCTGTAATATTCATAACTCAATGTATCAGCATTCCTTTAAGCATCAGTACTGATTTGTATTAATAATATTCTGAGTAGGATCAGAAATAAATTATCCATGCAGGCTCTAGGTTTCAATCAGATCTAATAGAAAGGAGAGGGATTTGTTACAGGGAGGAGAGAAATTTCGAATAAGGAGGCAGATGACAGAGGAATCTTTATGACTCAATTTAATAGTTGAATGTGAATTAGCAGATGTGAATTAAATTGCTGTTTTCCCCACATTCGCCTATTTATTAAAGCAGGAATCTCTAATAAGTCACAGAAACTATCAATTTCAATGTCAGAAAATAGGTTAAAGGCGCAACTAAAATGTCTTATTATTATGAAGTCGTTCTTCCTGGGATTGTTCCATCAGAGGAAGGCTATAAATTGTTAACAAGTAAGATTTATTTTCATTGGGGTGTTTCATGAATATTTGGAGCCCCATGTGGATATTAATCCTTTCTTATCGCTGTACATATGAATAGGACTGTGGTGAATTCATTGAAGAAAACAACAAGACAGTGACACCTGGTGGCCAAATGTTCATGAAAAATAGAACAAAATCAACTTAATATGAATGTGCTGAACTATCAGGCTTGTTGAATTACTGGAACTTTTTAGAGCTGTTGTATGCCATTAGAAAACACGGCTGCTTTTTTCTGAAGCAGCGCCACACCTGATCATTGTCTAAATGTGGTATTGCAGCTCATGCTTATTCATTTATATGGCTCTGAGCAGCAATATCAAACATGACCTATGGTGCTGCTTCGGTGAAATCAAGATTTATTGTTCTCAAAGCATGAATACAATTCCATCCAAGTATTGAATACAGGAACCTTGATAACCTTATAAGCACAATCAAAAGATCAAGTCAAGAGACCTGGCTTTACAAAATAAAATACAAAAACATAAAATGAACAGGATGAAACAAACAAAGAAGATGAAAGGCACCAACATACAAGGAAAGGAGACAATCAGGAAGAGGACAAATCATGGATGGAAGAAAACATATGAAAAATTGCTAAGAATGGTCTAGAGGCAAAACACTGATAGGTCAGAAGACCCAGGGGCAACCCAGGAGATTAAGGAGATAAAGGGGGACAGATTTCAAGGGGTTGACCCATCTCAGACTTTGATGGTATAGGGTTCATGAGAATAGGGTTCTTGTGCACCAATATGAATGAAGAACCAGGTCGAACATTCACTCTCTATGAGACCGCTGGATCTGGTCTATTCATTCTCTACAGAAGTGCAGGAACACACCATACAATTGCAAGTACATAGTATTCCCGGCAGTCTCAAAAAGAATGAAAGCATAGGGGATAAGTTGATATCTCCAGAGATTAATATTCAGTTGGAGAACCACAACTAATCAGTGGCAGTCTTGACCACCATGCAATTGTAGGGGGGCCTCGTAACAGGCAAGTCATACAGCACCAGTTGATGGCGGGTAGAGATGAGCGAAGTTTTGAAAAATGTGATTCCCTATGAATTACGTTGTCACAAATTGCTTTCAATTGAATGGATCCGGCAAAATGACAGGGAACAGTGATTGCCCCGCCCCCATCATTTAACCCCCTCAGATGTCATGTTGACCACTTATTGCTGCATATGTGACCAGGCTTGGACTGGCCCACAGGGGTACAGGTGAATCCCCCGATGGGCCCCTGAGCAAGGAGGGCCACTAGTCTCCCACCCCCTGCACAAGTAGCACATAACAAAGTAGACCTACTGCACTACCTATAGATAAGCAGTGTACAACACCTCACCCAGCCTAAACGCATATAAAAATCTGGGTAGATTAATTAAGAAACTGCCCAGTTTATTACTATAGATGTGATCAGGTGGCTGAGCAGTCTTATAGGTAAAAGGGCAAGTCAGCCAGTATCCTCTTTTCCAAGTGACCTACCTTCTCAAAGTTGCTGCAGGGGCCCCATAATCAATCATCTTGTAGAGCCTTGCTGCTGTCTGCAGCTGTATGAGCAGGTAATATTTGAATGTATCCCAATGGAGGGCCTTCAAAATAAATTTTACTGGTGAGCCGTAGGCAACCCAGTCCGACACTGCTGGGGGCACTACAGGGGGCATTATAAATACTGAGGGGCACTACAGGACACAGTATAACTATCCGGTGAACCTATGCCTGTGATGTTAGGTTAAAGGCAGGACGTGTAGAGTGCAATGGCCAGCATATGGTGTAGGAGTCAGAAAAATAGGCCATAGGTAGAAAAATAAACATCTCTCTTTGCTGTACAGAAAATGGGAATTGTAGTACATCTAACTGTAGAAAAACACAGTACCAACTGTACACAGTGCAATTCTCTCCCAGATAGCGGTGTGTGCGTTTAGGCCAGGATAGGCATTATGGTCCTCTTTGTCCACTTTCTTGCCAAAGTCTCTCTCAGTGGAATCTATGGCTGGCAACAGAACTTTGGCGGTAATGGCTGTAATGTCCATTGCAGGATACAGGGTTTTGAAGGCACGGGATATTATAATAATACAGGGAGTACTATAGAGAGCAGTACAAAGGGGACGTTATGTATACAGGGGGCACTGCATGGGGGCTCTACTGAGGGCCGTACAGAATGAGCAGTATAAATATAGGGGGTATTGCTGAGGAACATCATAATAATACAGCTAGTTGTAGAATTGGGAGAAATTATAAATACAAGGGCTGGGGGATATTAAACATACTAGGGGCAAAACAGGGTAGGGGATTATAAATACTAGCGGTGCTACAGGGGGCAATTATAAATACTGGGGAAATTATAAATACTATAGGGGCCATTACAAAAACTGGTTGCACTAAAAGGAAGCACAAAGGAAGAACTATATTATTAATGCTTGGGTGCTTTGGGGATATTACTATTGAGCACAATATGGAGGGCATTGCTATTAATAAGACACTCTTGGGGAGCATAATAACTATTGGGGATTATTCTGTATTGCACTGTTATTTGATAAGTAAAGTAGTTGGAACACAGTGGGCACAGTATTGTATGTAGCAGCAGGATAACACTGTTGGGGCACCAAGAGGGTGAAGTTGATGGAAAAGTGAAGAACGAGAGAAAAGACATGGCTAAAATTGAGGGATTGAACTGAGTATATAGCACTTGAGGGGGGGGGGGTTGAGGGGTTTGGCGCCATTTCAATGAGAGTTCTTAGGAAAATTTCAATTTTCCTAAGGACTCTCATAAAGTTGTGGACAGATGGGGAACTGCTTCCGGGATTAGCACTTCCTGATGGCTGTCCTGATTACCCCCAGACAGGGGCATAGTTAAAGGCTCAAGAGCCCTGGCGCAAGAGGTGCAGGAGTTCAGCTTGGGCTATCCTTCCCCTTGTGGCAAGGAGCAGGGGTGCACCTAGCCTTTCTGCTGCCTGAGGTAAAAATTTAAGCAGCACCCAATAGTGCCACAAGCATAATGTCCTCAAAAATAATTGTGCTGAGCCGATACTGTGCCAGGGTACCCCCACAGCAACTACTAGTATTCACTTTATAAGAAAAACGGTGTCTTATAAAGGGAAAAATACCGCGCCACTGGCAAGGGGGGCCTGGTCACAATTGGGACCACTGCAACCCCTATAGCTATGCCACTGCCCCAAAAATAACTTTGCTTGGGGCTCCAAAAATACCAAGTCCACCCGCCACAAATAGTTCTTATAGATGGCAAACTTATCTCTGCTGCATTGAGCAGCTCTGCCGAACTATATCTGTAGATATATATATATATATAATTTCAGCTAGATGTCGTGTTTCATGACTAGTAATATAGATAGATACTTTATGGCTTGCACAGAACATGCTGTCTCCTCCTTCCCAGCAATTATAGTTTTATGTATGAGCATGAGCAATCATACGGATTATAAATGAGGAAGAAGACCATGATGTCATCATACTGCATACTGCTAACATCCAAGATTGCTACCATCTATATGCAGCTCAAACCTTTAACTGAACGTCCGCCATGGTTTTCTATTTTTTAATCAAAACTGGTTCAAAATTTTGTACTAATAAATTTCCTAATAAATCTTTATCCCTATAATGTTCAGAACCGTAATAGTACATCACTAAAGAGAGAATCTAGGAGAGAGAACCTGGAAGGTGTCCTGGACTGAGAAACAGCAGAAACAGAGTTATCTACAGGCCTAGAACGTGTGACTTGCTGAATTCAGAGAGAAAGAGCTGCACGGCAAAGACACAGGGGGTCATTTACTATCATATATATGCCAGTTTTCTGGTGGATATCTGTCGCAGATTGCCGCGCAAAGGTTATTTGCGCTGCAATCTGTGACTTTTCCTCGCTCACGCCAGGTCTAAAAAAGGGGACGTGGTTTAGGTGTAGAAAATGGTCTAAATTTAAGCCAGCGAGGAAGCTCTCTTACATTTAGAGGCTGACGCCTATTCATAACTTCGGCAGATCCATCGCCAGAGCAGCGGTTATTAAGACCGGTGTCTAAAACGCTTATCTTAATAAATGACCCCAACAGTACAGAGTAGAGCATAATCATATAATCATATCATTATCTTCAGTAAAGAACTGTTAAATTGCACCACCTGCCGCAGTATTATGTCACCATTATGTGCAATGTTACAATGTCACAGGCTCAGAAACTGTGCGCATATCATCAGTTGCAGGTGTGATATACAGCTATCACCCTACTCTCACTGTTGGGATCAGCGATAAATCCAATCTTAGCAGTTTAATTCCTCAGATGCTGCAGTCAATATCGACCATGGCATCTGAGTGGTTAGACAGAGGGTTGGGGTTCCCTTTTTCCTACGATGGACTCCCCACAAACACAATTTCAAGTTACTGAGTCATTGTCATGACAGTCAGGGGCTTTCGAAGGTCTTATTACCGGCCATGTTACTGTCTCTATAATACCCTACCTCTGGCAGGATGTAATAAAAAGCTGTTAAAAATTCCTATACACTTTAATACAGACGTATTGCAGTATATAGTTCAAGCAATCAAACTATGACTTTCCGACTCCAATCAGACAATCAGAATAACCCCCTGGATCAACGGCCCCTCTCTAGTAACTATAACCTGTAATATTATTACCCTCCAGAAATACATCCAGGCCCCTCTTGAACTCTTTTAGTGAATTCACCATTACCACCTCCTCAGGCAGAGAGTTCCATAGTCTCACTGCTCTTATTGTAAAGAATCCTCTTCCATGTTTGTGTACAAACTTTCTTTCCTCCAGACACAGAGGATGTCCCCTCGTCACAGTCACAGTCCTGGGGATAAATAGATGATTGGAGAGATCTCTGTACTGACCCCTGATATATTTATGCATACAGTAGTTATTAAATCTCTCCTCAGTCGTCTTTTTTCTAAAGTGAATAACCCTCATTTTGATAATCTTTCTGGGTACTGTAGTCCACCCATTCCAGTTATTACTTTGCCCTCCTCTGAACCCTCTCCAGCTCTGCTATGTCTGCCTTGTTCACAGGAGCCCAGAACTGTACACAGTACTCCATGTGTGGTCTGACTAGTGATTTGTAAAGTGGTAGGACTATATTCTCATCACAGTCATCTATTCCCCTTTTAATGCAACCCGTTATCTTACTGGCCTTGGCAGCAGCTTCCTGACACTGGTTTCTACAGCTTAGTTTGCTCTCCACTAAAATTCCTAAGTCCTTTTCCATGTCAGTGTTACCCAGTGTTTTACCACTTAGTACTGGTGACTTTCATTATTCCTTCCCATGTGCATAAGCTTACATTTGTCAGTGTTAAACCTCATCTGCAAAAATTTATATTTTACTGTGCAAGCCTTCTACAAGATCATTAATATATATATTGAAGAGAACAGGGCCAAATACTGACCCCTGTGGTACCCCACTAATGACAGTGACCCCTCCAATACTGACCCCTGTGTTATCCCACTAGTAACTCCAATACTGACCCCTGTGGTACTCCACTAGTGACAGTGACCCAATCTGAGTGTGTACCGTTAATAACCACCCTCTGTTTTCTATCACTGAGCCAGTTACTTACCCACATATAGACATTTTCTCCCAGTCCAAGCATTCTCATTTTATTTACTAACCTTTTATGTGTTACAGTGTCAAATGCTTTGGAGAAAAAATAATTAAACAAATGAAATATAAAAATTTAAGGGGAGATTAATCAAACTGGTGAGAAGTGGAACTGGCTTAGTTGCCCATAGCAACCAATCAGATTTCAAATTTCACTTTTCACAGCTCCTTTGGAAAAATTAAAGGTGGAATCTAACTGACCCAGTTCTACTTTACATCAGTTTGAAAAATCTCCCCCATCGTGTTATATTTCATACACTGAATGGTGTAAAATAAAAATACCCAATGTCACCTAATTTCCCCAAAAAAGCTGAATAAAAAATTGATGAAATGGTTGTGTCCCCCAAAATTGTTTCAATAAAAAAAACTCAACCTGCAAAAAATGAGCCCTCATACTGCTCTCATCTGCATTCAATACCCCATAATGAGAAAGTTTTAGAAATATTTGCAAATTTATTATAAAGAAAAAAACTAAAATTTTGCATTGACATAAGTATTCAGACCCTTTGCTATGACACTTTAAATTTAACTGTGAAGGCTTCCTTTTTTTCTTGATTATCAGTATCACTGAGATGTTTTTACATCTTGATTGGAGTCCACAAATTCAGTTGATTGGAGTTGATATGGAAAAACACTACCCTGTCTATATAAGGTCTCACATCTGACAATGAGAGCAAAAACCATTAGAAGTAGACCATTAGAAGTAAAGAACTTCTTGTACAGATCAGAGACAGGATTGTGTGTAGGCACTGACCTGGAGAAGGGTACTTAAAGTTCCCAAGAGCACAGTGGTCTCCATAATTGTTAAATGTAAGAAGTTCACAAAACCAAGACTCATCCTACAGCGGTCTGTCCCTCCAAAGTAAGTAATCGGGGTAGAAGGGTCTTGGTAAAGGTTGAGGGAAAGCTCAATGGAGCAAAGTATAAAGATATTCTTAATGAAAACCTGATTCAAAGTGCTCTAGACCTCAGATTGGGCCAAAGGTTCACCTTCCAACAAGACAATGACCCTAAGCACAATGCCAAGGCAACACAGGAGTGGCATAGGGACAACTGTGTGAATATCCTTCAGTGGCCCAGCCTGAGCCCTGACTTGAACCCAATTGAACATCTATGGAGACACCTGAAAATAACTGTCCACAGATAGTCCCCATACAACCTGAAAGAGCTTGAGAGGATCTGCAAAGAAGAATGACAGATAATCCCCAAATCTAGGTGTGCAAACCTTGTGACATCATACCCAAGAAGAATGGAGGCTGTAATAATTGTAAAAGGTGCTTCAACTAAGTCCTGAGTATAAAATACTTATTTCAATGCAAGATTTTAGTTTTACCTTTTCAATGAATTAGCAAGTTATTTATAACATTTTGTTCTCACTTTCTCATTATGGGTTATTGAGAGTTGAATGATGGGGAAATTTTTAACTTTTTTTTTATTTTAGCATAAGGCCATAACATAACATGTAAAAAAAAAAAAGTAAATGGATCTGAAGACTTTCTGAATACACTGTAAATTGGATACCTCTATAATACTGACCCACAGAATAAATAACATGTCATTTTTATTGTGCAGTGAACACTGTAAATAACAATGGCCAGGTTTACTAGCATAGTAACATAGTTTATAAGGCTGAAAAAAGACATCTGTCCATCCAGTTCAGCCTGTTGAAGAAAAATCTTTATTTGTACCCAAGTGAATTGACAAGTATGCACCAACATTGGAAATGCGTAGAAGAGACCTGAGAACAGATTTTGGTCAAGATATGCTTGAATCTGATCAAGAGCATGCCCAGAAGGATTCAGGCAGTGTTGAAAGCCAAAAGGTGGATTTACAAAATAATAAAAATTAAAATTTAGAATTTTAGGAGCAAAAAAGTAACATGCAGTTACATGACAAGAATCTACATAATAAATCATATGTTAAATAGTTGCAAGACTAATTTATGTATGAGAGAGCCAATATGCTTGTCTATAAAATTATGCTAGTCTCACGTTCAAAGCTGTAGTAGAAGGTGAGATATAGAGCCTGAAAGTCAAAAGTTCAAAACATTGTTACCCTTTTCCTCATCAATATATTCATACATAGTTATTAGATCTCCCCTCAGTCGTCTTTTTTCGAAAGTGAATAACCCTAATTTTGATAATCTTTCTGGGTACTGTAGTCCACCCATTCCAGTTATTACTTTAGTTTCCCTTCTCTGAACCCTACCCTAGAATCTATCTAGAAAGTGGTGCAAATTAGCGCAAATTTGGCACAATTGGCACAAATAAGGTTTCTAAGCTTTTTCAAACTTACTTGAAAAGCAGTCAAGACTGTAAAGGAGCCAGAGCTTCACAATGAAGGGAGCAGGATCTACAATGTCTTACACCAAAATTGCACCACAATTGTGATGTTACATTCTGTCTCAAAGTAAGCCAAACAATAGTAGGTATAAAGTTGGAAAGTGTCTATCCCTGCATAATATTTATTATCCAGCCTGAGCTCCTGTGATAAATCTGGTGAAGGTCTAAAGTTTATACCATTTACAGGATAAGTAAATCTGGTCCAATATCGGAATTGCTGTGTTTTTTCACACCAAGGAATTTTGTAATTAAAAATACAACTTATGCTACTGAGAACAAGCTCTCGTACCAATATGTCAGTGGAAAAATATAAGTTATGGGTATTGAAATGAAAAACATGAAAATGAAGAAAAAAAATGAAGAAATGAAAAAAAGTATTCGGGGTTGGGGGGGGCATTTACCATGGCTTTTATGCCAGAATTCTGGTGCAGAAGCTGTATTTGTGGTGAAATTTACAACATTTTGGCTCTCACACCTCTTTTAGTGGTGTGAAAAGGGGGGCATTGCGAGGGTGGGGATGGGGCCAGAAGACATGACACATTTATCTTTATTCACACCAGTTTTCTGGCATAAATAAAGATAAAGCTCTACGGCAGCTATGTTGCTGCCGTCAGGGTTGCCAAACGTCCAGAAATTTATGTACAGTCTGTAAAAATATGTGACTTTTTTCCTGTATCCATGAAAACCAAAATAGATGTGTCCGTGACTTTTTGAGGCTGATGGTACTTGACTGGATTATTTTGATGGTAATTATCATCATTTTACAGCTCACAGTAAATGCTGGTAATGAGTTCTTAGCAGTACACTGAGCTATATACATGTATTACTTATAATCTTTATCATTCATTATGGTTTTCTGATTTGTCCCTACAAAATGTTAGCTGATTTTGGGATAAGTTGTCCAGGCGAAAGAAAAATTTTGTTTGGCAACCCTCTCTGCTGTACATATAAATGGGTCACACGGCCTGCGAGAAGGATGCGACAAATTCATGAGAGGCCTGCTCCTCAATAAAAATATGTTGCATCTTCCAGCACATTGGTCTACAATAGCCAGAAAGTGGCCAAACCCTTTAAGGTCCCTTTACATGGGACGACAGAGCAGCAGATTGTCGGGAAGGAAGCAATTTGCTGCTCACTGGTGGATGAGACCGTTACATTTACATGCAGCGATCTCCTCCAGAGTATGGGAGGAATGATCGCTAATGCCCTCGCTCTTCCCTATACTGATTCATTGTTTGACAGCAGCAAATTGTTTTTAAACAGCACAATCTGCTGTCGGCAAATTATTTTTATGTGTGCACAAACTATTGGATTAACCGATGAAATAGCTTTCGGCTCGTTCATTGAGTAATAGACACTACATTTACACCACCAGAAAATAGCTAATAAGCATTCCTTTGAACACTCATTAGCGATTATCTTTAGGATTTTCGGCCCATGTAAAGGGCCCTTTAGACATCTATGAAGAGGGAAGGGATTTGAGAACCAGTGAGCTGCAGTGAGAGAGAGGCAGAGACAAAAAATAACTTATTTAAAGATACAGATGCACACATGCTGCTCATAAAAATCTATGGAGAGAGGAAGAGTGAGCTGCTAGAGGGAGAAAAAAAAGCATAACATATATTACAAAGTTTGTTATATTCACCTAGTATATTGATGTATGCAAAGTTTCTTGAAACGACAGTTACCATTTAAGTACCAAACCAGGCTGTATTTTTAAAGTGAATGTGCTTTAATTTTTTTTTTCTGCCTGATAAAACAAGATGGTGACACATCTTATTTTTTCTAATCTGTTTTTATTTTCTGACTATGAACATAATTGTGGGGGCTGCTATCTGACCTCAGATGTTGTTAACAACAATTAGAAATATGCTTTACAATGCCATCACAATGGGCCATAGACACAATAAACTACAGAGAACTTATTGAACTCTAATAGTTCTGTTAATACTAAGAGAAAAGAGGCGGAGAGCAGAGAGGAGGAAGAAGGAGCTAGATAAGGAATGGGAGCTAATTGAAGAAAATACATTTTAGAGTGAAAAGTAGTTAATGGCAACAGAGATTAAAAAAAACTCCATCATCTGAAATTGCTGCAGTATTGTATAAAATATCAAATATTTGACGTGATGTTGATCAATCCTTATTATAGGTCAGCCATATCAGATTGGCTGGGGTGCAACTCCCAACACCTGTCTACACCAGCTGCAGCCGATGGCAGTAAAACCACGCAGCTGTGTATACTGTATAGTGGTTGTGTCTTGTTACTGATCTGTTGCTACCTTTCACTTCTATGATGTATGAAGTTGTGTTGTTCATGTACCTGGTTGCAGTGGCATAGCTCCTGAAATTCTGATTTGTTCACTTGCCACTAGAGGGAGCTTAAGAGCTTACAACTTATACATTGCAATATGTTTCCCTAGTGGTGGATGCAGAAAGCCAGAATTCTTCCTAATGGTATGTTAATGCTGGGGATCTGAAGTTCTGTGTCAGAAAAATAGAGCTTTAGGTGTTATAAAGTACAGTAAGAAATTAATCGGCACAGAATCTTTCCCATTAAACAGGTTGTAAGTATCATTCGTGAATCATTGGGTTGAGGTTGTAAAAAAAACCTCTACTGGTGGAGCTCATTTCCACTGGGGCAGCTACACATATGTTCTCCAGTGTCTGTAAAGTGCTGCATAGCACAACCATAATTATACAATTGTAATACTTAATTCAAATGAAGGAATAAAACCCTATCTAAATATAACAGTTTATTGCAATGCAGAGATCACTGGTTCCTTCCTCTCCATTCAGCCAGGATTTATGAGATAACAACTTCATATGAAAAGATACATACAAATGGTTTATACTAAGAAGAATACGGTAATCATGTTTGATCTCTTCATTTGCATATCCTCTTGTGTGCTTATGCCCTTCTGTAAAAAATTTAATAATGCACAGCATGTAACACCACAGATAAATCATCACAGGAAAATACCAGGGATGCAGAATAACCAACCAAGTTCCCTTATGTCTGCACGCCACAGGTAGAAAGAAAATGAAAAGACTGTGGCTGGCAAATATATATTTCCTGATCATCCTTGGCAGCACACACCAAAGGGTTAAGTCCCCTAGGTACAACCAGAATAGAGACCAATTAGTAAGCAATAGATTAATTAATTAGCTTGGAACCTCCCAGTATAAAGCCCCATACAACACAAAGAGCCATGTATTTTATTTTTCTCTAGGTTGCCTTGAAGAGACCATCACCCACTGTTATCCCCCCCCCAGGGTTGATACATTTGTCCCTCACCCTGAAGATGGAGCGAGTGTGTTGTCCCCAGTGCAGTAATGCAGCACCTCTCTTCATTTCTCTGCTTGCCTCCCTCTATGGATGTGGGCTGAGGTCAAGGCAGCAGAGACGCTCGCTTTAGTGGACGGCGCATTCGCGAGATGATGCTGGAGATGTCTCACGCACACGCTCTGAAGCTGGCACATCTTGGATACATTTAAACTCCGGTAACCAGGCACCTTGTGCGCTTGCCAGGCCGCTACTCCCGCTGCTTGCCAGGGTAAGTAAGGAGAGCGTTGGGGGATAAAAATTATGTCTGGCATGTCTGGCATAGGTGTGGGGACGAGGCTTTCCTCTGGTCACTTTTCCTGGTGTTGGTAATTGGAGCATTCATACCTCCGCTCGTTATATATATTATATTTATTAGATGTCTGCCTCTCAAGAGGAATCCCTTAAGAGGAAGAGGAAGTCCAGACATCGCTCCTGCCGAAATTGTCATCAGCCTATGTCAGACGATTCTCCCTCTGATCTATGTCAGTGCTGTTCCTCTGTGGAATCTGAGTCTCCTCCCTCTCAAAACAGTGGCTTTTTGGGCTGGTTCAAGGAACAGTTGTCTTCTATTTTTGATTATATCAGGGCTGCAAATAAGAAAGTTAAAACATCTCATAATACTGCCTTGCCACAATATGTATCCTCATCTGATAGCTCCTTGTCTGAGGGGGAAATAGACTCAGGTTCTGAAGATTTGGAGGATATCATGCTGTTCCGTAAAGAGAAACTAGAGGGTCTTCTTAAAGCTGTCAAGGACACTGTTGAAACTGACAGAGATGTTTCTGACATATCAAATTGTGACAAATTGTTTCATTTTCCCAAAACGGGGGCTAAAGCCTTTCCTGGTCACCCTCTGATAAATGAGTGGCGGAAGCAGGACTGGGACAGATCAGATAAAAAATCAGACCCGAATGCTAGATTTAAATGTACATATGAACTGGCGGATGATAATTGTAAGGAGTGGATGTCAGTTCCTAAAGTTGATCTTCCTGTAGCCAGATTATCTAAAAAAGCGGTGTTCCCCTCTGAAGAGGCTTCCTTGATTAGGGATCCTGTGGACAAAAAGTCAGAATCACTTCTTAAAAAAGCGTACGCGTCCACTTCTGCTTCCTGCCTACCTGCTCTAGCCTCTGTACATGTAGCAAGATCCCTGTGTATCTGGCTGTCTCAAATATCCCACGATTTAGAAAAAGGGGTTCCAAGAGAGGAAATGTTGAAATGTATTCCAGTTATGAAATACGCATCTGAGTTTTTGTGCGATTTTCCATTGGATTGTTTAAGATATGCCTCCCGCTCCTTGGCACTTATTAACGCCTCCAGGAGATCATTATGGATCAAACAGTGGTCGGGTGACCTTATGTCTAAGTTCCACTTCTGTAACCTTCCATTCCAGCCCACATCTCTCTTTGGTCCACAGCTGGAAACATTTTTAGAGGCTTTAAATGATGGAAAAGCTGCAAAATTTCCTGAGACTAAGAAAAAGCCATTCAGATCCTTTCACTCCCAAAGAAGAAGATCCCCTAGATTTCGGAACAGGCAACAGTTTGATAGGCAAACAAGATTCCGTAAAAGGCAAGACAGACCTGATTTTAGAAAGAAGGACAAAAAGCCCTCAGAACAGGGCCAGGCCTCAACCCCTGGTAGGAGCAAGGCTAAAAGAATTTGTCACAGCATGGGAAAATACGTGAAGTGATACCTGGGTCTTCTACATTATTCAAAGAGGCTACGCTTTGGAATTCACAAGGTTCCCTCCAGACCAATATCTGGTGAACAAGATCAACCCAATAATCCCTCAATTATTAGAATAATTCAAGGGCAAGGCTGCCTTGGAACCAGTGCAGTTTTCAGAAATAGGGGTCTATTCAAAGATCTTCCCGGTACCCAAACCTGGCAACAAGTGGAGGCTAGTGGTACCTAAACAAATATATTGCCAAAAAGAAATTCAGAATGGAATCCATTCGCTCAGTAATCTTGCTTCTAGAAAAGAACAACTATATGGCATCGATAGATCTTCAAGATGCTTATTTGCACGTCCCTATTCTTCCAAAACACCGAAGATATCTGAAAATAGCGGTTCAGTTGCGTCACAGAATTTCTCATCTACAGTTCACCTGCCTCCCGTTCGGGATATCATCGGACCCCTGGGTATTCTCGAAAATAGCAGTGGTTCTGACAGAAGCTTTACACCTCAAAGGAATATGCTTTATACCGTATCTAGACAGCTGGCTACCGATGGCAAAATCGTCAGCTCAACTGACAGTGGATCTAAAAGAAACACTACTATTACTCCAAAATCATGGGTTCCTGGTGAATTACAAGAAGTCTCATCTTGTTCCCTCTCAAGAAATAAAGTATCTGAGGTTTGTGCTAAATTCAAATGTCATGAACGTCAAGCTATCCTCCAAGAGAGTAGCAGCTATCCACAGAAAAGTGTTGCACCTAATCTCTTCTCCCAAAGTGTCATTTCGGCAGGCCATGTCTGTATTGGGGCTATTAACGTCCTCGGTGGATGCAGTACCTTGGGCAAAAACCCATTTCAGAGGTCTTCAACATGCCATCTTGACAGCGTGGGACAAAAATTATCATTCCCTGGACAGAAAGTTTGTGATTCCAGGATCAGCGCGTCAAGTTCTCAAATGGTGGCTGTCACCCACTCGCCTGGAAATGGGGAGAAGTCTTCAACCTCAAACCCAGATTCACCTCACTACGGATGCCTCCTCCTGGGGTTGGGTCGGCAATCTCTAGGTACAGAAGAAATGGAGTATCTCCGACGCCAAGGGGTCCTCCAAATGGAGAGAACTGAAAGCTGTACGTCTAGCGTCTCTTAATTTTCAGCACCAACTGAAAGACCACAAGGTCCTGGTTCACTCAGACAATATCCCCACGGTATACTACATAAGCAAGCAGGGGGGAACAAGGAGCAACGATCTCTCCAGGGAATGCAGTCTTCTCATGGAATGGGCCGAGACATGGACTCAAGAAATAGCAGCAGTCCACATAAAGGGCTCTTTGAACACCATAACCGACCACCTCAGCCACAAGAAAATTCACCCAGGAGAGTGGAGTCTCAATCCAACAGTATTTACGGAAATTGAGAAGCGATGGGGGAAACCTCATATAGATGTTATGGCGACAGAGCAGAACAACAAGACCAAGATGCTCTGTTCCATTCACCATTCCACTCAAGCTTATGCAATCGACGGGTTATCAATCAATCGGGGAAAGAACCTGATATATGTGTTTCCACCACTTCCAATGATTCCGAACACCCTCAGGAAGATTCAACAGGATCAAGCAGAAGCAATTGCCATCCTGCCCTATTGGCCACGGAGAACATGGTTTTCTCTGGCGCTTCATCTCTCCAAAGGAAGGATATGGAAGATTCCACCCTGACAAGATGTCCTCAGCCAGAAGGGTCTTCTCCATCCGAACCCCAACAGCCTCAAATTGATGGCCTGCAGACTGAGCTGGACTCTTTAGCTCATTTGGGTCTTTCCACAGAAGTAATCAATACTTTATTGGCAGCATGAAAACCGGCTACTGTTAAAGTCCATAATAGAGTCTGGCATATTTTTAAAACGTGGTGTCAAAGCAACTCTGAAGATCCAAATTCCCTGAATATGGTCATACATTTTCTCCATGATGGCTTGAAGAAAGGTCTGAAAACTAACACTTTGAAGGTGCACTTTACAGCTATAAATGCACAACAACAGGGAAGATTTACAAATAGTCCACTTATCCGCACTTTCTTCAGAGCCTTGAAGAATATTAATCCTTCTTTTCATTCTCCAGTACCGTCCTGGGATCTGTCGGTAGTTTTGTCCGCCTTATGTAAATCACCGTTTGAGCCTCTTGAAGAGGCTTCTTTAAAACATCTTGCAAAAGTTTTGTTTCTAGTGGCAATTGCGTCAGCAAGACGTATCAATGACTTATAAGCCTTATCCTGCAGAGAGCCCTATTTGAGGGACCTAGGCCATTGTTTGATCCTACCGACTATGCCAGGTTTTTTACCCAAGGTTGCATCAACAACTAATATTAACCAAGAGATATCTCAACCAGTGATTCAAATGAATGTACAAGACCAAGATCAGAGTCACCTCCTCGATGTCAGAAGAGTAGTTCTGAATTATCTACAGGTCACCTCATCATTCAGAAAGTCCGAGAATCTCTTTTTACAACACCAGGGCCCAAATAAAGGCAAAAAGGCCAGTAGAGCAACCTTGGCAAGATGGATCAAGCAAACAATAGAATCAGGCTACACTATGTCTAACTTACAGTGTCCGTTGCTGTTAAAAGCTCATTCAATGTGATCCACAGCTTCATCCTGGGCTGAACTGGCACAAGTTCCGTTGGACCAAATATGTCGAGCTGCAACGTGGTCAACATCATCAACCTTCATTAGGCACTACAGGCTAGACATCCAGGCAGCAGACGAGGCTTCTTTTGGCAGACGAGTGCTACAGTTGGCGGCCAGTGCTCCCTCCCTTTGAGTACTGCTTTGAAGTCCCTTTGGTGTGTGCTGCCAAGGACGATCAGGAAAACAAAAATTTACTCACCAAAATTTTTGTTTCCTGGAGTCCGTAGGCAGCACAATATACCCTCCCTTAAAATAAATTATTGCTGCATACAATACATGGCTCTGTGTGTTCTATGGGGCTTTATATTGGGAGGTTCCAAGCTAATTAATTAATCTATTGCTTACTAATTGGCCTCTATTCTGGTTGTACCTAGGGGACTTAACCCTTTGGTGTGTGCTGCCTACGGACTCCAGGAAACAAAAATTTTGGTGAGTAAATTTTCGTTATACTAGAAAGTCTGCATGAGGTTTATATTTCATTAAAAAAATATTTTTTTTTATGGATTTTCTACTTGTATTGTTTAGTTGGTCTTCTAACATTATGGCTCTATCTACAGTCATAGAGGCCATAAAAGCTGCTATGGGGCAACAGAGACAGAGAGGACCCACTCAGATATATAAACTTTTCGTTTTGTAGGGGTAAAAAAAAATATTGTGGTGGCTTTCTGTTATCTAGTGAGAAACTGTGACCAATCCAAAAAAGGAGATATTTGTATATTTCAGTTGGTCTTTCTTCCTCAGCATACTTTTTGGAGTAATGTTAATCTAAAGTGACTAGAAATCCCAGTTCTAGGCAGTGTGATGGTGATCGTCAGAGAGGAAAAGCCTCCCATAGCAAAGAAGAGAAGTGACTAGCCACACCTCTGTGGCTACTCACTTCAGATTAACTTATAGGATGTGACAGGTCCTCTTTAATGTGGATTACACAAGGAACTAATGTACCCTTGAGGCTTTTTAAGTGGTTCCTATCACATATCATAATATTTAATACAATTTTAAGGATTATGGATTAAACCTTAATTTTGCAAAGGTCACCAATGAGAACTTGGCAGAAGAACCTCCTTTATGCTCAACAAGTTGGGGAGGTGCATACTGCATCCCTGCCTTCCGCACCAAAAGAACTTGGTTTCCAAAGGTTCTTAGTCACTGTAAATCTGAATTTTTAGAGAAAAACTCTGAGTTCTAAAAGCTCTCAATTCTCCCATAGAAATTCTGGAGGTTATTAGGCCCTAAATGGGCCTCCAAATTAATTCAATGGAAAGTTTGTCTATTGAGGTCTGGCTTCAGGACTGACATTCTTAAGACTATTATAAAGGTCCAGTCATCAGACCGTGCCGTGTGGACAGTGTCTTTAAAGTTCAGTAGAAATGTATATATGCTTACTTTAATTTGCTTGACATCTCCAGATTCAGAAACCAATTATCTTGAGAAGCTGTAAACCGGAGAGCCATATAAAACAGGATGAATTCCTTTCTGCTTTGGTGATGGAACATATTCTCCATCATACACAGTAGGTATGCATTCATATCTGGAGAGATCTGCTTATTTTATAGTTAGATATAAATGACAAATGTGCCTATGCTGAACAATTAAGCTGAATTTTTTTTAAGTTATTTTTATTGTCAAAAAAATAAAAATGCTACTTGCAGCATACACTTAGATAATATGGGTAACAGCAGAGTGGCCAGGAAGAAGGCTATTGTTCATGTTATGTGCAGTTATCCTGCACACTGTGGGGGGAATTTATCATTTGTGGGGGTTTTGGTGTCAGATTTAAATCTGCATTTGATTTGTGAGGTTGCACAATTTTTTAGTTGCACACAGTAATCAAATAGCACACAGTAATCATTTATTTGGCACAAGTGCCATGTGGTGTACTCCTATGTCTCTAAAAATTGCTTCTCGGTTTTTTGGCTAAGATCAAGTGTAGTATCTGTATTAGGTCCTGGTGATATAGTCTGGGTCACCAGGATATGGAGAACTGCCTGGAGGACCCTAGGCTGTACTCCTTTGACCATTAGTACCATATGGTAGGTGACCAAGGGCCTCCAGATTAATGCCATGGGCTTAGATATTTGAAAGCCCGAGGTGCAGAAGTGCCCCAGGCGCTGTGCCCCTTGAGTGCATAAACTCACAGGAGGGAGTGATGGCACATTTGCAAGCACTTCACTTTCTCAGATTTTGAGCATACGTGCCTGTCTTTGCCCGGTTTTACGGCCTGGTGTAAGAAGAGGAATTTTTCATAATTCTGGCTGCATATTAGGACCCTACCTGGCACACATTCACTTATTTATTTTTTGTGCTCACTGTGTGTTTACTTTGCACATTGTTTATCACTAGGACTATTCAGGGTTGCAGCGTCCTTTTGGGTACCTCTTCCTGTGGTGGTGGGGGGATGGGGGAGTATGGCCATCTGGTTTCTCACCCCCCTTGCAATCCCCTTGGCCTCTGCCTTCAGGGACAGGCCAGACCTAGACTTCAGCTCTTGGCATCCCGGTGGAAGCCTGTGATAGACCATCACCTTGTGCACGTTTTTTGAGGGGTACGCTGCACGATTTTGTTACATGGGTGTAGAAAGCACGTACCTTGGGATTTAAAACCAAAACCTACTGTATGTCTGTAAAAGTTCACCATGTGGTTGCCTGAACCATAGTCCACTTTGGAAATTAGTGAAGGTGGAGGCAAGTAAATGTCGCAGAAAAGACCTACGACAAATAACCACCCAAAAAAACAGACATACATAGAATGATAAATGTCCCCCTGTATGTTTTAAAGGATTGAAATTAAAAGATTTTTATACTGGTGAGTGTCACAGATGCATTCTTCTCTCCTGTTTTACCTCATTTAAACTTTATTATACTTGCTTGCTGAGCACCACCGTTGTATAGTGGGACTATGTCGTGTGTATCTCTGTGATTACATTGTTTGTTCAACAGTTGTTCAACCATCAACCTAGCTTTATCTAATGTGTATGACCAGCTTAAAAGGACTGTTACTTCCATGGCTAAAAGCTTCATCTAAGTCTTCTTCAAGGAACAAAATATTCAGCACAGTAAAGAACTAAACAAAGCTGCTCCTTTTATCCTCAGGAGCTACAATTTCTTGGACCTTCGTCAGGCCTGATCAGATTGCATTCTGATCATGTAATGGACATTGGATGTTGTTTAGCGCATAAAGTCGGCATTGGACATCTAATTTTCCTTTCTTTGGTCAACCCTATAAACAGACTCAGAGGTTTAAAGAATTGATAAGCATTAGACAAATGATTCTTCATCCAACAGCTGTCTTGTCGATGGCCAGTTTTTGTCTATGTCTATAAAGGTTCATAAACCTGACCGAAATATTTTCCCCCAAAAGAAAGATGATCATTGTTTAGTCCATTCCCACTGGCAAATTTAAAGAAACAATCCAAGAAAAATGTATGCATTGTGTTATGTCTAGTGCATGACCTGAGTGAGATATGGGGATTCATGATCTGTCCCCTCACCCCCACATTATTTACAATACTGTGTGTTCCCTTAAGAGAACAGTGTTTTGTTCACCTGCTCGATTCACCTGTTGTATTTTTTTTTACAGCAAACTTATGAATTTGGATAGATTGGTGAGTATTGAGGAAATATTCCTCAAAAGTGAATTACTAAAATGTTCATAAAATGCAATAAGACCTTATCCCTTAAAGGAATTTGTCACCAGTTTTATGCTGCCCTAAACTAGCGACATATGCCCTTACCAAAATACTTCCCACTTTTTTGGGTCACTTTCCAGCTGTTTTGCTAAAATCTTGTGCACGATGATGAATTCTCGTTTTCATGAGCTCCTAGTTCTCCCCACCCCCTGCTGCTGATTTCAATAGGAGAAAAGCTGTCAATAAGCAGTGGGAGGCAGAGAGCTGGGAGCTCATGAATATCAGGACTCGCCAGCATGCGCTGTAGAACTAGGTCCTAGACGTTAAGGCAGTATAAAACTGGCAACACATTCTCTTTACAACACATCTTGTACACTGGCTCCTCAGCCACAGTGGTGGCAGTAGGGAAAGTGGCACTGAGAACAAATACAGAGCAGGGAATTGAGAGGAGGGCAAAGGAGCCCACAATGACATATCACAATCTGCTAAAAGTGGAAAGTGATTGTGTGTTGGATAGGAAATGGGAGATGAACTGGCGCTGAGGAGGAGGCAGCAACAGAGGAGGAGGGTGGTGGAAGCAGCAGCAATAAACAGCAGAGGCAGCGTATGCCTAAGACCTACCAAAAAAACTGTCAGGGCCAGATCTGCTTGTATTTTGGTCAGCTCAGGAACTGGTGATGCCGCTGATACTGAGAGTGCAGGCTAAAAACGTGTTAGCCCTAAGCCAAGCTTGGCTGCAGCTAGCTCAGTTTTGACAGAAGACAGAAGCATTGTTGTGTACAAGATTTGCAGATTTAAAGTAAGCCATGGGTGTTAAAATACAAATGTCGGCACCGTGGCTCTATCATCGCATATGAAACAACATCATCAGATCCTATGGGAAACTGTAAGTGGTTGCAAGCTAGAGATATTAGGGTGTCCTCCTCCTCTCAGTCTCCTTTACAGCAGCCAGACTGTATTCCCAAGCAGGACAGTGTCCTTGCCATCGTCATCATCAGTTACTGCTTCTCCTGCTCAGACTACTCATTCTCTGCCTTCTCCGCTCCATTGTCAGCTATCGATAATGGATTGTGTGGCCAGGCAACAACTCTACAAACTCAGCTACCTGCTGGTGCACAAGCTTAACTCCCACTTGGCCAAGTTGCTCGTAGTGCAGTCACTGCTGTAAAACATGACTTTCATGGCCCACTGAGTCAATGTTTTTCACGGTGATACAGCACCCCAGCAAGGAGGTCCGGTCTTATAGACACCTCCATGTTTGTGGTGGTCTGGTAAGCACACCAGCTGCTTATCCACCTCCTCCTCGATGGACATCCTTCAGTTCCTAACAGAAGACGGGCAGAGTGTCGCTCCCCCTACCCCCCTAATCAAACTGTATGTGTAAAGTGAAGCGTTGCCATGCCATGTTATAACTGATCGCCCTGTGCGAGACCATCTCACTTGCTAAAGTGCTTCAAGCAACACATATGCTGCTGGCTGTCCCCCGACCAACTCCAAATGGGCAAGGTGGTCAGCGACAATGGCGGGAACATTGTGGCCACACAATGGTAAAAAATTTTTAAAAAGTTCAGTGGCTTGCAGAGGTTGCTGGCCATGTCTAGAAGACTATCCTCGCATTTCAGACATTCTTATCTGGCAGGGAACACCCTCTTGGACTTGCAGCGACAGAATGGTCAGGCACTGCAATGCTTGATCTGTGACATTCCAACTTGCTAGAATTCAACCTTGAATATGCAAGACCATCTGTATGAGCAGTGTAAAGTGGTAAATGATATTGTCCTGTGCCAGACCACCTTAGCAGGGAACATGTGTTGCTTCAAGATCAGGCAGTGGCAGCTCATCAGAGATGTCTGTCGCGTACTTGGGCCCTTGGAAGAGGCAACCAGATTTGTCAGTAGGGACAACTGCGGCATCAACAATGTCATCCACCTGATATTTATCTTATAGCAGACAGTAATTCTAATGTAACACGGGATGGCGGAAGAAGAACAGCTTACACATTTGGCTTGCCACCATTTAGTTGTTGCGGGGCCACACAGAGAAAGTACCATTGAAGAGGAAGTGGAGGATCAGCTAACATTAGAGCAGACAGAGGAGAAGTCGCTTGTGCAGGAGGACAAAGCTGATGATGACACAAGCCATGATCAATCATCTCAGTGGGAGGTGGAGCTGGAAAGAATGGCACGCTGTATGCTTGCTTGCTTAATGATGGATGTATCTTTACCATCAAGCAATCTGATTACTAGATAGCCATGCTTTTAGACCTTTGCTGTCAAAGCAAAACGGGGCAATGTTTTCCTGTTGCCAAAACAGAGGCCAAATTGCTTTATTTCCAGGATACATTATATACAGGTTTCTACCCACCGACATGTCTGACTGGGAAGCCCCTCCCTGCCCATTGACTCACCACCTCCCACCTTCTCCATTACCACAAGTACCATAAGCCTCAGCAGTAGCCAGTTCAGTATCATCAACATGATGGAGCCATTTTTTTTTGTGCCACCCAAGGCTGATGCAAATCAGCAAACGGGTGGCACAAACCCAGGTTCAGACTTCTTGGCTGCCAAATTGGAACAGTGGCTAGAACTGACCCAGTATGCTTTCCCTGTACTGTCTTGCCCAGCCTCCAGTATCATCCTAGAGAGGATTTCAGTAGAGATGAGCGAATCTATTCGCCGCTTCATAGATTTGTATCGAATCTTGGAAATTTTCAGGTGCGAAGCGAATACGAATTTCTTTGGATTCGCTTTGTATTATTCGTAAATCTTTGCAAAATTTTAAACGCTAAGAAACGTACGCATTCTGCGTGAGGCGGGACAATGTCGATACGCCCACGCAAGAGCAGGAAAGTGAAGATACGCCCCCCTCAGAACTGGAATAAAACGGCCCAACCCGCGGGATCTAACTGTTTTGCACGTATAGGGAGTGAAGACTCCTCCCTCAGTACTCCACCCTCCTCTGAAGTCTGAACCAGTTTAGACCAGCACTGACCTCATGGCAAGAGGCAAGCATTATGGCAAAAAAACAGCTGCATCCAAATTGGAACGAGATGTATTTTGGGGACGACTTACCTGAACCACCACCCGCCCAAGACATCAGGGTGTCACAACTGCCAGAGAAACTCAGCTTCAGTGCTTGTGTCTTCCTTACCACCTGCTGAGGTTGCTGTTGCTGAGACTCGTGAGGGGGCTGGAGCATCTGCTGTGGCTCGTGCGGCTGGAACGTCTGCATTGGCTAGTGCGGCTGGAGCATCTGCTTTGGCTCGTGCAGCTGGAGCGTCTGCTTTGGCTTGTGTGGCTGGAACGTCTGCTTTGGCTCGTGAGGCTGGAACTGTCACAACTGGCAGAGAAACCCAGCTTCAGTGCTTGTGTCTTCCTTACCACCTGCTGAGGTTGCTGTTGCTGTGACTCGTGAGGGGGCTGGAGCGTCTACTGTGGTTCGTGTGGCTGGAGTGTCTACTGTGGCTCGTGCGGCGGAGGCGGCTGGAGCGTCCACTTCGCCGCCCAGGAGGAGATCCACCCCTTCCATACACCAGAACCCAATTGTTCCACCATCTGTGACGGCCCATGCACAGACCCTCATACAGGTACTTGACCACCCTAGGCCAGGAGATCCTTCATTGGAACGCCAAACGGGAACTGTGATTTGGTTTTCCGTTGGGAGAGGGTCTGGCTTCCTGCAGGATGAAGAGGAAAGGAATATTTTGTGAGCCGCAGGTCGGTGAAACGGCCATACCTGCCACAACATCGGCATAACCTGTTCACTTTCCAATCCACGGTGGTCCACCAATACCAGCTGCCGTGGAAGATGAAGCCAGCAGCAGCTGGGGAAGATGGGGCTTCTTTCCTGGATGCAACCTTTCCGGAACCGCTGCAGCCAGAAGTCCTTACCCCTGCTGTCCCGGCAGGAGCATCCGGAATTTGGGCAGGAATGTTCGCAAAAAACGTGTATTTTTTTAACGTAGATTCGATGAATAAGTTCGTTTAAATACAAATCTTGTTAGAAATTCGGCGAATATTCGGCGAAGCAAATTTTGAATGATTCGCTCATCTCTAGTTTTCAGCAAGACATGTGTCATCATCACACTCAAATAGACAAGGTTTTCCTCAGCCAGTATACAAAATATCACTTTTGTCAAAATGAACAAGGCATGGATGTGTGAGGATTTTCAGACACCTCCAGCTGAAGCTGATGATTAGATCTGCCCTTGCTGACAGTGCCCAATAATGCCACTGCCACTGTCTGCCTGTCTACCATCATATTTCTTATCATATGGCTGCTGCTGCCGCCATTATGCCACTGCCACTGTCTACCATCATGTCCTGTACCATACCATATGATTCCTGCTGCTGCTGCCATCATGGCAGTGCCGCTGTCTGCCTGCCTACCATCATGTACCTTACCTTATGTCTGCAGCAGCTGCCACCACCTCAGCTGCCACTCCCTCCCGCTAATCCACCTACTGCCACTTCTGTCGCTGCTACTACCACCATTACCACTACACAGTCATGACCACTACTACTACTATACCTAAACAGTTGCACATGAAATTACTGCTTTGTCTGTTTCATGCAGTGCTGCTACAGCAGCTGTTACTACTGCGGCCATATGTCACTATTACCCTACCCTTTCCACAGCCACACTGTACTGCTGCTGCTCCAAATTAAAAGGGAGAGTTTTTCCAGGCTCGTTCAGAACAAGCCACTGTATGTGTGTAGATACTGACAGGCATTTTTCACCCATTAACGCCTAATTTTTGGATGCTTGTGCAGAACAAGTCACTTTGTTATGACATTAACATGTGTGTGTGCCCCATTAAGGCATAACTTTTTGACTCTTGGTCCCAACAAGCCACTGTTTTTCTCCCATAACGCCATGTGTGTTTAAACACCATCTGCCTCTGATAAGGGACAATTTTTATAAGATTTCTGATAATTGTTTGTTAACATAGTCAACCATGTACAAGAGGTCAGTCAGGCACTCATATCTGGAATCAAATGTTTTAGTGTTTATTAACACATATATTAAAACCTATATATAAAAAAACATACTTAAAAAACATACATAAAAAACAATGAATATAACATATATATCCCTTGGTATTTATACTATAGTACAGATCCAATATATCATGACTGCAAAGACTGCACCATCTGCCTACTAACATCTCAGCTAAAAAGATAAGAAGATAAAGCAAATAGATCGCGATTCTATATCTCCGATTGCAATCCACCTCGGCAAGCCTAAACCATAATCTCGTGAGACTGAACGGGACTGAATGGTGGATATCGGCGTATACTGAAGGCGGCACAGCGGGGTTCGCACGTGCGACGCCGAACACATTGCGGGAATCCAGGTGGGGAGACATCCATCGGAGACACCCATCAGGAAATCCAATTGTATACAGTACAGATTCAAGCCGAAATCAATATTAAGGTACCCCCCAGCTTCGGAGCGCTGTAAGGGGTAAGTACACACACTTAATAGGTGGGACGCCACCATAAGTGTGTTATAAAAGCTAATGAACTAATATGGACTAACAGTATTAACGATATTGAGAAGGCATACCACGTTATATATAAATATTATAAAGAAAGCATTTGGATGAACCATAGCACGAATATAATACTAATTACGAAAGTACTGGAGACAATATATTGACTACTTATAAGTCCAGATATAACATTTGGCAACACAACAAGAACATAGATTTGCAGTCATGATATATTGGATCTGTACTATAGTATAAATACCAAGGGATATATATGTTATATTCATTGTTTTTTATGTATGTTTTTTAAGTATGTTTTTTTTATATATAGGTTTTAATATATGTGTTAATAAACACTAAAACATTTGATTCCAGATATGAGTGCCTGACTGACCTCTTGTACTATATTATATTCCTTCAAGTGATAGGGTGTATCACTACAGCCAGTGCACCTATATCCATACTCAATACAGGGTGAAGCCAACCTTCCAGTATATATAGTCAACCATGCATTTACCCATAGCGATATATAGTATGTCAGTTTCACTCAGACACTATTTGCTACTGCTTAAAAAGGCGGGAGGGAGGCGAGCAAACATTAGTGAAAAAAGAAAAAACAAAAAGATATTTAAAAAATCTGAGTCCTAGGAGATCTCAGAGTGTCATATGCTAATTTTCGGGTCAATTGGAGCATATTTGATTCATGTAGAATTGATTCGGATTCAAAGCAATTTTTTTTTTTATTCAATGTATTGAACACGAAACAAACAAGAAGTTCACTCATCTCTACGCCTGGGCAATTGCCTAGTTTGCCCCCTAATAAAACCTTGCTAAGTTTTTTTATAAGTATGCCCGCAGGGAATATATGAAGGTGCCTCCCATTTCCATATGTAGATATGTGAATCTACCTGCATAAGACTTATAATTTTGTGTGGGCATGACCTGAGTGCTCAGTACTGGAGAGCTGTCTCCATGGTTTTCTGTGCATGAGGTGTGCGCAGTGTTAAGTTCCTTGGCTGCAGCCGCTGGAATATCCCAGACTTGGTCAGATGATGTCAGTGATTCAGCAGAAACCTCTCACCACCTCCTTGTGCCCAGAGACCTAGACAGCTGAATACACAAAATGCAAATACCCCTATTATACATCTGTGTTTATGCCCTGCAAATATAAACTATGCATCTCTCAGTAAATCATGTGCAGCCATTCACTATGTGCGTGGGCAGCTTCTGGCCTCCGAAAATGATGCAGTGACACATTAATGGATCATCCCCCTGGAGGAAACAAAAAAAAATCATGAACTGTCTAATATAAAAAGGACACAAGGACACAATTACAGAGAGTTCCCTTCTAACATGAGCTATGCCAAGGCCAGGCAGATGTGCTTGTTGGGAGGGGGCTGCTACCCACTGATAATGGGAAATCATATGTCGGTCACGTTGTTCTGGAGACATACCTACTGTGCCCATCTGTTGTCGATAACCCACATCACCAGAGACTCATGGCTTAATGATCACACCCGCTTAGATCTGATGTCTATGTTATTGATGCTCTGTACTATTGTATACTGTATTCTGATGCTAAATCTGTCAGTCTATGCCAGCTCATATTGCATTGTGATGCCGTAATGCCATCTGGTGCCACTCTATACTCCTCCGCGATCTGCTATTTGACCTGCTGTGTTAATACATACTGTACCGTCATATCCCATAAAGCTCCATGACTTCATGTGGGCCACTAACATTAATAATGTCATTGGTGTCATCAGTTCTAATATACACCATACCAGGCATCACCAGCCTCTAGAAAAATCCTGAGTGAAACATGTCCATCCTGACAAGCAATTTTTAGATTTGCTCTAAGGCAGCTAAATTTTAAAAATGAAGCACCTTCTAGATTACAAATCTAATACAGTATTATGTATATTGCATTACATCCTGTAGTATAACTATGTGTCTCCCTGGATAAAAGTAGAAAAAGGAAATGGCACACAATATCAAAAAGTAGGGTGTCCATCTTTGTGGCATGGCTCAGTTCCCCAAAGGTAAATAGGATAAAAATTGGCAGTGCTCCAAACATGAGTGCTCATTTATTCACCCATATGGTCACATGTTTCAGCCTACCATCTTTAGCCTTGATGGTTAAAGCTCTGATGTGTCTCCATGGTTACAAACAAACCATGTCATAGTTGTCAACAGTCCCACATTTCAAATTTCAGAGACAATTCCAACAAATTTGGGTTGTCCCATGTCAGAAATGGGGGTGACATGGGTAAGCCCTGCCCAGACATGGGTGGTCCAGGGCAGATTTGGGACTTTTTCCAGGGGAAGAGCTTAAACCCTGCAAACTTTCCTACAACAATGTTGAAAGTATGACCTGTGCATAGTCTGATCTTGCAATCATACTCCAACAAAATTAGCTTAGCAAGAAGTTGGAACAGATGGAAGGAAATGCGACAGCAGTATCAGACGATACATGGCTTGTTTGTAGTCTGTAACCATGGAGACACAAAACTATTTACAAAGACATTCCATTTTCATTGTAGATGCATTGGAGCCATAGACAATTGTTTGCAGAAATGTAAATACCCTATACGTTTTGAATGAGAATGGAGATGAAGATTCTCTGTGAAACAGGATCACTGATTGATCATGTATACTACAAATGGCATTTAATGGGGCTGTTTGCAAAAGTCTTGGTTTAATCCATTAAGGTTATACTGCAAATATCGATAATTGAGGAGCTCATTGCTCTGGAACAGCCATAAGAATCCTTCTATCTAGTAGCTCCCTGCACTACTCCCGTGCTATTAATTATCCACATCCAGTGGCATAGTAATAGGGTGGCAGATGTAGCTACTAAAGCCCACCACACTATACAAATATATAAATGCTTTGAGAATACAGTGGCATGTGTAGACATTGTGGTTATGTGCAGGGCTCAGGTATAACTTTTGCATTTGTACCCAAGATGCAGGTTGGGTGTTAGTGGTGGTTAATCACTTGGCAAAAGCACAGAATGTGGCTACATTCCCTGGTTTATTAATTAGGCAGTGTTATGTGAGCACTGCATGGTTGTACTATTTACGCATTACAGTGACATGCAAAAGTTTGGACACCCCAAGTTAAAATTACTGTTACTGTGAATAGTTAAGCAATTTGAAGATGAAATGATCTCCAAAAGGCATAACGTTAAAGATGAAAGAAATGGAAGTTAACAGGAGAGAGTTGCTCATAGGACAGCTAGAATGGCAAATCAGAATCATCTCTTGACTGCAAAAGACCTTCAGGAAGATTTAGCAGACTCTGGAGTTGTGGTACATTGTTCTACTGTTCAGGGACACCTGCACAAATATGACCTATATCGAAGAATCATCAGAAGAAAATCTCTCCTACGTCCTCACCACAAAATTCAGCATCAGAAGTTTGCTAAAAACAGCTAAACAAGCCTGATGCATTTTGGAAACAAGTCCTGTAGACCAATTAGGTGAAAATATAGCTCTTTGACCACAATGAGCAAAGGTATATTTGGAGAAAAAAAGGCTCAAAATATCATGAAAAGAACACCTTTACACCCATTAAGCATGGGGGTGGATTGATCTGCTTTGGGGTTGTGTTTAGCCACTGACATGGGGAACATTTCACAGGTAGAGGGAGGAATGGATTCAATGAAATTCCAGGAAATTCTGGAAGAAAACATAACACTAACTGTAAAACAGCAGAAGCTAAAAAGAGGATGGATTCTACAAATGGCTAATGATCCTAAACACACCTCAAAGTCCTCAACAGACTACCTCAAAAGGCACAGGCGGAAGGTTTTTACCATGGCCCTCATCATTAAAAAATCTGTGGATAGACCTCAAAAGAACAGTGTATGCAAGACAGCCCAGGAATCTCACAGAATTGAAAGACTTTTGCAAGGAAGAATGGATAAAAATCCCTCAAACAAGAATTGAAAGACTCTTGGCTGTCTACAAAAAACTTTTACAAGCTGTGATACTTGCCAAAGGGTGTGCTACTAGGTACTAACCATGCAGGGTACCCTGCAAGTTTTGCTTTGGACCCTTTTCTTTTTTTTTTATTTTAAAAAAGTAAAAAATGAAAATAAAAAAATGTTTTGATTAAAATACAAAGGGAATGTACCATCTTTAACTTTATGCCTTTTAGAGATTATTTAATCTTCAACTTCCTTAACTGTTCACAGTAACAGTACTTTTGACCAGGGTTGCCCAAACTTTTTCATGCCACTTATATAGCACATAATATACGGCACAGGGCACCACTGAAAATAAGATTGGTCCTCCCAGGATAATCAATGTCTGCAGCAACCCTTAGGGTACGGCCACACAGTCAGGTTTCTGCATGCAGTTTTGGAAACCAAAACCAGGAGTGAATTAAAAAAGAGGAGGAGTCGTACCTGTCCTTTATACTATTTCTTGTTTTATGATCTACTCCTGATTTTGGCTTCCTAAACTGAATGCAGAAACCTGACCATCTGGCCATACCCTTAGGGTGCCACTGAAGACCAAAGGAAGCTGGAATACAGACCCTAATAAATTGACCCCAGCCTCCCTAAATAATCCCAATGACCTGAACTATGTAACTGCTTGTCTCATGTTTCTACGTTTCCATTTTAATGCAATAAGGGTATCCGCCAAAACTAAAGCCACTCTGGATCTGCTCACACAATACTTTATTGACAGGTTGCTATTACATTATTGTACAAAGACTTCAACATTTTTTTTTCTACAGAGGTTTTCAGAAGTTGAATTCACTAAGTCAGGGTTACAATTCAATTTTTTAATAACAGTTTCTTTTTGTAAATTGTATTATTGCACTGTGTAAAGTATTATTCCTTCTGTAAAATATTGAGTAAAACAATTATAATGCCGAAATATGATACAAATTAATAGGCAACCTGAAATATATATTTGTATATAAGATACATTTTCCTGACTGTGCTCCGGTAAAGCCCCTGAAAATAGAAGAGAACCACTTGGTCAAGGAAATTTTAAGCAAATACCCCAAAATGCATAAACTGTTCTGAATTTGAGCAAAAAAAATTCATTCTACTGTAAAATTTAATGACGACAACTGAGCTAACCAGACCCAAATAATCCCGCAATACAGTATCCTGTTCTAATGTCCCAGATGCCACATTACAGTTCTCAATATATCCAGAGTACTCAATTAAAACCCTTATGCACAAATAGTCCCAAAACATACATCAATTAATGGCACCATACAGCACATACATACTCCACCCACATTGATGCAAACACATATGCTAGACAGACCATACAGCAGCTTAGATGAGTTGTTTATGTGACTGATGTTTAATTTGGGCAAAAGGCTGTCAGTCTTCTGAGTTGCTCTGCGTGTATTTCCTTTGGAGCTGGAGAGTGGAGTGAGGGGAACGCCACACAGCTTGGCGCATTGTCAGCAATTGACAGCAGTTTAAGGCACTGGAGTGGAATCCAACTGGTCAAATCCCACTCCTTCTCTCTCTGATGAACCTAGTATGTCCATCGACCGTCCACTGATATCAATGTGACCTAAGTAATATACTACATTCATCTGCAGTCCCACTATGGTGTCAAGCATTTGGACACCTTGTGATCATCTTAATAGGCAGGGATTTGTTAACCTATATGTACAGCACTTGGTACTGGGCTTTAATCTGTAGCACCATACTGTACATGCAATTTATCAGGAGCAGGCTGGGTCCCTGACTGTCAGTGAAAGCTGGGGACCCTGAGGAGGAGACATAAGTAGTTTATTACTGCTTCTGCCTTCTCCTTTCTTCTGTATATAGTATTCAATGAGTGCCACTGTGTCGGCTGTTCCACTTCCTCTATTGGGTATCTCAGTCATAGCAGAGCTGCAGGATTTTAGCAGACCCCGATCAGCATTGCCTGTGTGCAGTGTCCAAAAAGGGCTCTGTATTCCCCTGTAACTGTGGGTCCTTTAGATGCCCCAGTTATAGTGAATGGAAAGTGTAAAAAAAAAAGGGTCAGTGTGCCCCAGAGGAATTTTAAAGACCTTCTGGGGTATTTATTATGTGCCACAAATATATTAAAATAACACACAATATAATAAAATGCAAAGAAAAGAAAAATAAAAAACAGAAACACCCACTCCAATCAAAACCTCCATCCTTGTTGTCCAGTTCATGCAAAACTATACATATCATATGTAAAAACGACCAACACAAAATAAGGAATCCATTTTAATCATTTACTTTGGTGTCAGTTTATATATTAAAAAAAAAAGAAATTTAGTTTTTTTCCAAAATAACTTTTTAAAACATTTTTGCCGTTTTCCCCAAATAAAACTAAAATAGAAAAACAATTCTCTAAAAAACCATATTACTAAAACTCACTAGGCGTGATGTAAAAAAAAAAGGCGCAAAAATTACTTTGCAACTTTGCAGTCCAACAAATAAAAGTAGTGTCATTAGACCACCACAGGTCCTATGTCACATAACAGTTTCTGGTCATTAAGGTCTTTTGAAGCCTGATTATTAAAGGGTTAAGCTCCAAAACAACTTATAGCTGACAGACCCGAACAGGGTCTATGGACAAATTCTAAAGGAGCCATAAGACCTGGAGGAAACCTATATATGAGAACAAGCTCCATGGACATGTTTGGACTGTAAATTCATATTATTGAAAAGCTATAATAATAGTCAGGGTAAAAGGTCAAATATTCGCTGCTACTCTGATATCAGGCCTCATTATACTGATTGACACTGGATCCTTAAGAACATCATACCTTCTGGTGTAGAAGGCTTCAATGTTCTTGTACTCCTCATAACAAAGCTGACACTTCCCTTAAACTCTGGCCATTACAAGCTCTAGATTCAGTTTTTACACCAAGAAGAGGTGATGACTAGTTATAAAGAGAGTTGCTCACGAAAACCAAGCTGCCTTTTGAAGCTTCATAACTATTCAGAAGATCTAAAGGTTCTCAGATACCTATCTGATAAACATGGTGCTACTGTTTGAGGTAACATAATTTTGTATATTAAACTGTCCCACCAAAACACAGTGCACAGATTGATTCTACATCTCAAGTATAACACATAATTTGGTGAGGTTGTGACCCAGTGCCACGGCAGGGAAGGCCTTGTATGCCCAAATAATGAAATGGATATGTTAATGTTCTTAGTCTCTAAGTCAGCATAGTATTTATGGTAGACCATAGTGCCTACTGTATTGATTAGCATACATAGAATATAGGCAGCATATGGGAGTATTATTTGGAGAGGTATTATTTAGGCATTGAATGACAGTATTATTTAGGCACTGACTGGTAGCATTGTATAGGCACCACACTACAAGTATTTTATGTTATTGTTTGGCGGTTTTTGGGTAGAAACATTTGCAAAATGGAAAAAGATGGTGCTGACCACAGTGATGTAATGGTGTCACATTAAGGGGAAGAGAAAGTCTGAGGTGTTATTCAATGCTGAAAAGGAAGGGAAAGCATCTTTTTTCGGAGCCTTCCTCCCAGAGTTAAGCTGCTCATATATATTCAATAGCTGTCTCCTTCCCGACTTCCCCATACACATACAGTATCGGCTGAACATGTCTGTGTATGCTATGGAGAGAGCGGAGAAAGCCATGGCCAGACAGTTCTGACGGTGGCTTATCACCTGGTAGAACAAAAGGATCAGGTGAAAATATTAATTTCACCCGATCCTTGCCTCCCCCAACATCTATTGGGGGAAAGTCAGGAGCTCCCCACACACTGAGAATGGCGTGTTCGGTTGATAAAAGTATATTGAGCATAGGGTTGCCACCTGGCAGGTATTTTGCTAAGATTGCTGATACTGGTATTTATTTTTTCACCTGAAATAATAATTTCCTCAGCTTCAATGGTTCAACTTTAAGCGGCTGACTAAGGAAGTGGAAGGAACAGAGTGCAGCAGTGGGGGCATCTCAGCTGCTTAGGAGTCCCTGCTCTGACTCCATATATGGCTTAGGAGGCTATATGTCCATATATGGAGTCAATGTCCCCAGTGTTAAACCACACCCCCTTTTTTAACCTGTGTAACCTTGACCGATATTTTTTGTTGGGAAAAGTGGCAACCCTAATTGTGTATGGCCAGCTTTTTTTACTCTATGGGCAAAGACTAGAAAGTAAAGAGACATTGACCAAAAATAGTCTATATAATCGTACTATTAAAAATATGTGAAGTGACTAACTAGTGGTACTGTTTGCAGAGGTGTAAAGTATTGGAGAAGTAGAGTTTGATATAGATTGAGATTGTATGTGGGTTGGTAGTTTTGTCAATGTGATTTGGTAGACAGCTTATCTACGTTTGGTTAGAATGAAAAGGGAGCCTGAGTCCATGTTCACTTGTTTGCAGGGCTGGGTGGAGCTTAAGGACCTCCCCATTATTGTTTTATAGCACGTTAATTGCAGGGTAGGTTGATATTGGGTGGGACATTCCAACGGCTGGTTGGTTTCTTTAGTGAATTAGACAGTTGTAGTCATTTGAAATGTGTTAATATGTTTAAAGGTTAATAAACCGCAGTGACCACAGAAAATGGGGGCATTTCTGCTAGCACTAGGTTTGTAACTGTTCAGAAGACAGAGGGTGGGTGTGGAGGGCAGAGCAGATGGGGGTGGTGATTGAAAGAAGTTGAGGGTGAGGGTGGTTGTAGTCTTCATGGTGGCTAATCTCTGCTCCAGCCCTCCTCCCTCCCTCCTGCCCTTTGTGTTGGATGGGTAGTGGTGTGCAAGGTGGGAGAACAGTTGCAGGGTCTGTGGTTGGTGGAGGTAATGAACGGGCCTGCTTGGTTATAAATAAAGTCTCTATTACTGAATAGATGATGAGGGTTTCAGTAGAGATACAAGCAGTTGGCACAGTCTTCAAGTATTTCACAGGGCATTAGTTCTCCCCAAAGCTCTCTATAAAGGCTTGGCAGTATGATGTTCTCCTCTAAGTCTCTATCAAGATATACCATGCAATCTTCCCAAATGACCAAAGGTGTGCAAATCCTTTCTCTATATTTCTGCAGTTCCTAACCAAAGGGTGCTGTCCTAGATCTGATGGTCAGTCCATCTCAAAAGCCAGAAGCCAAAAGTAATTAACCCTAACCACGTGCATTAAGTCCAAAACTGTAAGCGTGTGTTACCTTTATAGTCCAAACATGGTCTTTAGGGTCCTCAACCACCTATAGAAATTCAATGCTTCTTTCCTCAGAGACTTATTCTCAACAGAGTTGCCTTTTTGGCAGCTTTTCTTCTCAGGAATAGTGTTTTCCTGGAGAAGAGTTCCCATTTGGTCTACTTGGCTGCAGCACACACCAATCAGGTCTTCACTGTAGCTTGACTCGCTAGGAACTCCCTACTGTACTCTAGTCAACGGAAATGTGACCAGCTCACTGCCCGATAACTGGTTACCAAGACCCCGAGTTTAACTATTTCCTCTCATACATAGCCTTTCTGGATCACAGAGTACATACCCTGTTTCTCCAAAAATAGGCCCTACCCTGAAAATAAGCCCTAGTGCTATTTTGCAGGGTTTTCGGATTAGGCTTAAAATATAAGCCCTACTCCAAATATAAGCCCTAGATACAGTGAGCAGCTCTGGCGCTAGGTTATGTCACATGACGTCACGGACAAGGAGAATAGGAATACGGTAGCCTTACACTGTGCCCAGGATGGTAGCAGGCACGGCAGAATTCACTCACCCAATCACAAGACGCGTCTACTGCCTCCTGTGTCCTGCCTCCTTAGAGGAGATACCATAGAGTGAGCACAGTGCCACTGCCAGAGTGGCTCCAGAGTCCTGCTTCCAAAGTGCAGAGAAGAGATGTAGGGCTCACTGCAATTGCCTCAGAGACAATGTGTGAGAGAGAGAGAGAGCCAGTAACACCCACTGAGACTACACCACCAAATAAGCCCTACCCTGAAAATAAGCCCGAGCCCTTTTTTTCAGAGAAAAAAATAATATAAGACACTGTCTTATTTTTAGAGAAACACGATAAATCACAGTTAGCATAACATTTTAAAGTAGTGAATCTGAATATTAACCGTTTAGCAGTGAACCATATCATTAACCCTTTAGCAGTGGAACAGTGGGTCACTGCAAACACTGTCATTGAGATCCTCTTATAGGAATACTCTTATAGGGGCACTGCTTTGGGGACACTTCTGGAAACACTGTTATGAGGGCATTTTGACAGACATTTGTCAATATTAAAGGGGTTATCTAGAAAAAGAGCCAAATAGAGAACAGACAGTCGTGAAAAAGTAATCACTAGTTCTGTATTGTCCCCTTATATACAGCGCCACCCTCTTGAGTGAAAATATATAGTCATATGAGATCTTATTAATTCAAAATGAGCCTCAATATTCAGGGGTTACTGAACTCCTTAGGCTATTTTTAATGCAAGAAAGAGCAAAAATATAAAATCCTATAATAGATAGGCTACCTATTTAAAGGGAACCTGTCAACTCCGAAACACCCCCTGAACTAGAGTAAGCAGTGTATAGTGTAAGTGATGCTGAAGTTTTATCTTCATACTTCCATTCTGACGCTGTGCTCCCACAAACCAGCAGTAAAATGCATTGAGAGGACTCTTCTTTGAGTCCTCTCCATTATGTGAGTGAGCACTGGAGTCCACTGAGTGCATTTTACTGCTGGTTTGTCAGAGTCAGAATGCAAGTGAGTATGAAGATAAAAATTACATAACCGGACTCGACATCATATACACTATACATCGCTTACTCTAGTTTGGAGGGTGTTTCAGAGCTGACAGGTTCCCTTTAAGGTGCAACCGTATAATCAACCATATTACTCACTTCACTGGGGGGTGGTCGTCAGGGTAAGCTCAAGACACCTGTGGCACCCACAACCTCCCTAGCTTGAATCGCCTGTAGTAGAATGGAATGGTAATTGATGGCAGCCCGGGAATGCACGGCTTCTGATCAATTTCCTTTATTACACAATGGTGTCCCCTCAGGAGCAAGAACACAGATAACAAAGACCTTTACAGAGACAATACAGAACTAGTGATTACTTTTTCACAACTGTCTGTTCTCTATTTGGCTCTTGGATTTACACATAGATTTTTTTCTCTATGGTAACACCCCTTTGGCCACCTCCCTCTCTTCTGTTTCCTCCTGCCTTCACTAGTTGTTTCTGGTGAGAAACTCACTATATTTATTATATGGTAAAGTAATCTCCACTGGCGCGTCTAGTTGTTCTTATCTTTAGAAAGTTGTCTTCCTTTAGTTTAGATTAACCCTCAATTTTCTCTTTCTCTTGTTATCCAGAAAAGATATTTATGACGTTACTTGAGGATAGATCACCAGTATCAGATCTGCAGGGGTGTGACACCCAAGACACTGCCAATCAGCTTTGAATCTTGCATCATCTTCCTAGGCCAATGACATCACTGTACATCAGTCACATGGTCTAGTTGCAGCTCAGCCCCATTCAAGTCAATGGGGCTGAGCTGCAATACCAAGCACTGCCACTATACAATGTAAGGCGCTGTCCTTGGAATGCTGCCAGGAGCCATTACAGCTGCTCCCTGAAACAGCTGATTGGGGTGGTGGTGGGTGCCAGGACTTGGAACCCACACTGATAAGTCATCATTATCTTCTGCAGGATAACCCCTCTAAGGGTGGGACTTATGTAAAAAAAATCCCTGTACACCTTTCTTACAAGCTGGCAAGTATATGTCACTCTCTTCACATAATAGTGCTCGTGTACCCAGCCAGCTTAGTTGGTACAATAGGCTGTGCATTTTTTAATTCTTCTACTGTATGCATCCTCACCACCCCAGCATGGAGAGATGTTTCCATGAATCTATCACCCCATCTGCAGAAATACAGAATTAATTAATTCTCCTTCCATCTTCAGGAGCTGGGAGAAAACATTCAGCCAGTCCTGTCATTATATAGTAATCACTCCTCGTCTCCTGGGAGCATGGCTGAACTGCTGCACAGAGCACTCGATCTGAATGAGGCGCAATAGACTTTTACAGATAAATCCCAGGTTCACTTTTCAAGTGGCTATTTTTTTCATGGAAATTTTGAGAAATACAGGTAATAAAGCAAAAGGGATATGTAAAAATGACCATGTACACTATTAGCTCAGCCTAGCTGTATCTCTTGTAAATACTCTTAATAAGAATAGTACATGCCATAGAGACATACCATGATGCACCTGCCATGGGGCCTTTGGAGAGAAGAGGCCCAGTCCTGGTTGGTCACATTCTCTTTGGTACTGGGTGGTAAAAACCTGTGCATGGCAACCCTCTAAACAGGAACTGCATTCATAGCAAACACAAGAAAAAGAGGATAGAAGGAACAAAAGAACAGGCCCCTATGCCCAGTGAGGGGCCACATTAATCTCTGAATGGGTGCAGCGACCCAATAGGCTACTGCTAGTAGATAGAACTGGAATATTTTATGAGATGTTGTGTCATGTGATATATTTGTAATAATTAGAGGGTGTGGAACCACTGTGTCAACAGCTGACCCACAGGGGCCAGAGACATCAGAGCACCGAGGCATCAGGCAAAACTTGTAGTCAAAAGCAGGCAGAGTTTGTCAGAATCCATGAAACAGGCCCAGCAAGAATCGGGTGTAGGTCGGTACACGGGCAGACAAAGTGAACATCTTTGCAGGGACTAGTACGCTGGATATACCTATTACTCAAGGACCCTCTCATATGGGAAGGTGCCATCAATATCCAGTAGCAGCAAAGGATAGGCTGGGGAAGAATTAGGGTGCTGCTGTATGGTAGGGGAGAGCAGGCCAGGCAGAGAAGTGCACAGGCTGCAGTTTGCAGTAGAAGAACCTGCCGCAGGTGAGGCAGAGGAAGGGGTAATGAGTCAGAGCTGCTGGACAAGACCAGGAGGGTGAGTGAAGAGGCACCTATGCCTATCTGGAGATGACAACAGCAGGCATGGGCCACTATAGTGACAATATTCTGAAGGTTTCAAACTGTGTTATTCTATCTCCATGCTGTCTTTGAGATGCTGTTTCAAGAAGGAAGGTGTAGCTTCAGCTCTTGGCCTTGGCCCTCCTTGCTGTTTACTGGTAGTTAAGACAAGACATCAGAGGGAGCAACTCCCAACCCTGTCACTCAGTATCAGTCATGTTTGACCCCAGGGGACTCTAGAAGAACCCCTAAAATTGTATGTAGCAGAAGAACCCCTGAGATTGTTTCATACCTCCTAACCGTCCCGGATCCAGCGGGACAGTCCCGGATTGCAGTGGCTGTCCCGCTGTCCCGATACGGGGAGCTATGCTTTCTGCTGCCTGCTTCTTTCATCCTTCTTTCATCCTCCGAGTCCCCCCTTGCCACTGTGATATCTCTGTGTTTATTATCCCTGTACTGTGACATCACTGTGTTTATTATCCCTGTACTGTGACATCACTGTGTTTATTATCCTAGTACAGTGACATTGCTGTGTTTATTTTCCCTGTACTGTGACATCACTTTGTTTAATATCCCTGTACGGTGACATCGCTGTGTTTATTATCCCTGTACGGTGAGATCGCTGTGTTTATTATCCCTGTACGGTGACATCACTGTGTTTATTATCCCTGTACTGTGACATCACTGCGTTTATTATCCCTGTACGGTGACATTGCTGTGTTTATTTTCCCTGTACTGTGACATCACTTTGTTTAATATCCCTGTACGGTGAGATCGCTGTGTTTATTATCCCTGTACGGTGACATCGCTGTGTTTATTATCCCTGTACGGTGACATCACAGTGTTTATTATCCCTGTACGGTGACATCGCTGTTTATTATCCCTGTATGGTGACATCGCTGTGTTTATTATCCCTGTACGGTGACATCACTGTGTTTATTATCCCTGTACGGTGACATCACTGTGTTTATTATCCCTGTACTGTGACATCACTGTATTTATTATCCCTGTATGGCGACATCACTGTATTTATTATCTCTGTACGGTGACATCACTGTGTTTATTATCCCTGTACTGTGACATCACTGTGTTTATTATCCCTGTACAGTAAGGGGACTGGGTGATTAGCTTATAGTGGGTGGAGTTAGGGGCGTGGCCTAGTGCTGAAAAAATTTGCCGCCGTGCGTGTCCCTCTTTGTCTCTTTACAAACTTGGGAGGTATGTTGTTTAGCAGCTGAAGGAGTGAGGGCAAGGATTTAGTTTCTAAGGGCAATGCATTTTTATACCCTTTAGACCTCACAATATTTCATTGGGTTTAAAAGCTTTCAGCTCTCAGTCATATCAGTTTGCAGCTAGAAGTGCTGCTTACTGGAGTCTGCAGCCGTAGTAAGGAATTGCAGACATTGCAGAAAAATTTTTGTGTGCACCGCAAGCTGGAATGGTATTATGGATTGTTATCTAAGGATTTGCATCCCAGAGGAAACTATGGTGGTGACTAGTGTTGAGAAATTGACTTTGATCCAAATTTCAGGAAAAATGTGATTCACCAAGAGGCCGATTTTCCTTGCGCTCCATAGTAACAAATCAATTTTTCCTGAAATGGCAGTAAAAAAAAATACATACTCGCATCCTCCATTTACTCGCAGAGAGGCCGTCACGGCCATGTTGATTGAAGAAACTGTGCAAAATCTCGCCCACGGTGACATTTTTTTCAATCAAGTTTTTTTACCACTGATTAAACCCTGAAAGGCCTCAATGTAATACGTAACCAATTGAATTTCTTTCTGAAATTTGGCAAAGCAGCCAAATCAAATTTTTTATAACTTCACTCATCAATAGCGGTGACCCTTGGTTCCGCCAGAGCTTTTTGTTAAAGGGGTTCCTGAACATTATATCAGACCTCAAAAAGTGGCTGACCCCCGGTGGTGATCGTACTTACCTGGTCCCCTCCACTGGGTTTTGGCTCTATCGCTTCATGGCTGGCTTTTCGTGTCCCTGGTGGCAAGACAAAGAGGAAAGAGGGCCATAAGTCCCATCCTTGCCTGAATCCATACACTGCTATCTGGTAGAGAATTACACTGTGTACAACTTGAACAGTGTTTTGGTATAATTAGATGTACTACTACTCCTATTTTACACTATAATAAAGAGAGATGTTTATTCTTCTCTCTCTAACCTAGTTTCCTGACTCCTACACCATACATTAGCCATTGTACTCCACACGTCCCACCTTGTACCCAGGGGCATAGCTAAAGGCTCATGGGCCCTGGTGCAAGAGTTCAGCTTGGGCCCCCTTCCCTCAGTGCTTTGTGGCCAGGGGCAGGGAAGCTCATAGTCTTTGTGCTGCCTGAGGCAACAATTGAAACGGCACCCCCACTTTCCCCCTCAAGCCAAATTCTTGACCTAACCCCTTCCCTCCAGCCAGAGGTGTAACTTTCTATAATACTGGTGTCTTCTTATACGGCACAAGGGTGCTACCTCTGCACCTCCTATAGCTATGCCCCTGCTTGCACCTATCCAAATACCTAACATCAAGGGCAACCTAGCTGCCATCAGGCAGGAGCCACAGAATCATGGTTTGCCCAGAGGGAAGAAACGGTGTCCCATCCTTTTACTGCACAGTCCTAGAGAGCAACAGTCTAACTACCAACACTCCCATCCTCCACTCCAGCTCCTCACAGGTCACAGCAACTGGCTGCGGTCATGTGCCCCCAACCAGCCTCCCTGCCTCAGTCATGGTCAACAATATGTTGATATCAGTGAACCATGAAAATTGAGAGCCAGAAGGGCAGCAAACATAGACTAAACCCAGCGTGGGGACAGGAAAGTGTGTTCACCACTGCAGATCTGCCACTCTGTGAGGTCTGACATTAAGATTTGTGCTTCCTTCTATCTTGTGTGGAAGTGTTGTCCATCTACTAGTCAAGTAAAGACTGCAAGTTACCTTGTTTCACTCCACTCTGGTCTCGTGAGTATCATTCCGCATCTCACCATCATGGACACCCCATCTTCCATCAACCGAGGGACTGCACACAGGGTGTGCCTCAGGAGAATCCACTACTGCTCCTATAATCCAGCCACCATAAGTACTGTGACAACTACTAACACTACTACCACTCCCATCCTCCTCTTTGCACTTCTGCTGGGTTGCTACATGGGGCCCTCTCTCTTTTATATATAACATTGGTTGTAAACCTACAGTTAAATATGGAAAGGTAAGGAGGCTACGAGCCACCAAGGCCAGCTCAGGCATTACACTACCATGAGTAAGGACACAGAAGCTGTCCGAAACAGGTAGGCATTGTTTTGCTCTTTGTGCAACCACTTGTTATGTATGGATTTCAAAGCCCTGATTTATGGATTCTGAGATGCTAGACTATTTTATACTTCAGCTTAGACAACACTTCTACACCAAAATACGCCAAAATATTCTTTTTAAACATATGGAGGTAAAAGTGTTGGAGAGTTCCCTCGACAGTCTGAAAATTGGTTTTCTAAACTAGATTAACACTTTAAGGACATCCAACTAAGCATCCTTACTAATGGAGTTATAAGTCAGATGACATATAACTTCATCTAAAGGACAATTATTCCCAGACTCCTTGAATTCAATCATGCAGTACTTAGTAGACGGCAGATAAGTTGTGGTGTTGAGGACAATCTGTTTCATTTCTGTTTGGAGTAGGTAGTCGCATCATTAATTAGCATAAATAATTATCTGTAGTCTGAGTCTTTCCTCTTGCGGGCATTGTTGATCACACCTTTTGGTGACAGCTCTTTAAATTTACATATAGTCAATTTTTTTCAGCCGTCGCCTACAGAAAGAGTAGACCTAATGATTTTGGATTTCATAGAAGGAGCCTAGGATTTCAAATGAGACCATGGCAAACTACACTTACGCTGGATTATTAGAACCATTACTAGGACCAGGACAAGTGGTGGAGCCACCAATATCTAGAAGGAATGGTCTACAACTACTCCATATTATTTAAAGGGACACTACCATTAAAAAAATGTTATCACAGCTTAACAGGCGATATGTGAATATTCTATTTAATCTTACTTTTTTTTTACAAAGACAAGGTGGATAGTTTTCTGGGTAGGATTTTTAAGTAACACTATGTCCTTTGTTTGGACTTTTAGACTTTTTAGCACGGCAAACAGCCTCACTTGACTTTTTCAGTTGGACCATTTATTGTGGCTAGAGAAGGAAGGGAGATTATCCACTGCAGCCAGAAAGGGCGGGAGAATGGGTGAATTAATGAAAGCAGGGCCGGACTGGGAATTTAAAGTGGCCCTGGAAAAAAAAAAAGAAAAAGTGGCCCCATGTTGTAGGCAGGTACAAATTGAAGGCAGGGCTAACACAAGTAGTTGGGGCCAGCAATACCATATTGTGGCACAAAATACCAACCTTGCAGAGCCAAATACCCAGCAGTATCAAGTAACAGCGCAGCACAAAATAATGCCCAAGCAGGACAAAATACCACCTCAGAAGCTGCCCCTTTGTAGTAGCCAGCATCAGCTGCCACATTCTGTCCACCTACACCAACTGCCTCAGGATGGCATTATAGTTGAATTCAGGAATCAGGTGGGCACCTGTGGTTTCTGGTCAGGTACATAACTATATTACTTGACACCACCAGCATTAATTAAATCTGGGAGTGACAGATCATTACTTACTTGGCTAGCGGCCATAAGAAGGGCTCAGGTGGCCACCTGGGCATTGGCCCACAGGGAAATTTCCCTGTAGAGTCTATGGCCAGTCCGCCCCTGAATGAAAGCATGACACGTTGCAATGATATGTGTAATATTCTTCTGTAAGCCTATCAAAAGAACAATAAAGCTACCATACTATTATCCTAATTGTACTAACTTATTATTATACTAACATATAAAATATTTACCTCACAGCAGCAGTGAACTGGCAATGGGTTATTTATCTGCTTTTTATAGGAGTTTTACCTCTCTGTGCTGACTGCTACAGAAGGGCAATATTTTATTTTTAATTTGCAATTGTATAGTACTGCCAAAATGAAAAACAGTCAACAATTCTTAAGAATTAGTTTTCTATGAATACTGAGTTACAAAATACCCTTTAATAGGGGTACAGACATAAAGCAATCCTCCAGTTCAAGAAAAAAAAAATCTCATTAACTGGGACTTACTTGATGACCTCCTTTTCATTTTCCTAGTTGCAGATCTGCTAATTCCCAGACTCCTCTTCTTCCATTCAAGATGGCCGCACCGCTTTTCAGGCTAATTAAAGCTACTTTCACATCTGCATTTTCCTTTCCAGTTTTGAGAACCGTCAGAGGATCTCAAAATCGGAGGAAAATGCTTCAGTTTTGTCCCCATTCATTGTCAATGGGGACAAAACAGAATGCATTCTATTCCGTTTTGTTGTGTTCCCATTCCGGACACAAAATTGCGGCAAGCAGCATTTTTGAGTGCGGCATGGGAAACTGAACATGCCGAATGCAGCATCAAAAACCATTTAAGTCAATGGTGCCAGAGATTTTTGGACACGAAAAAACGGATCTGGCGCCCATTGACTTATAATGGTACTTGATGCCAGATCCGGCATGTTAATTTTCTATGTTATACAACTGAACCGTTCTGAACGGATGCAGCAGGTTGTATTTTTCAAAGGGATGCTTTTTTCTGCGGTTTTGAGATCCTCTGTTGGATCTCAAAACCAGAAAGGAAAATGCAGATGTGAACTGTACATTGGTACCCCAAGACACTTCCTGCTTGTTCAGCCCTGCGCTTTGATTGTTCATGTGAGCAGTGCTGGCCAATCCATGAGCAGCCGGAAGTGTCTTGGGCTACCAAATGCACAGTATGCATCAAATATAACAGAATAGGAGTCTGGGAATGAATGAATTTGCAAATAAAAAGATGAAAAGAAAGGCACCAGGTAAACATTCTGTTTGTTCCTCAGTTAAGGTGTTTTTTTTTTCCCCTCAAACTGGAGGGTTGCTTTAGGACATACTCATCGCAGCTGAGGGTTTGCTACAATTGTGCTCAGTGTAGGAAATCCTATGTGAGGTAAAGGTACAAGATGATACATTTTCCCTGCACTGATACACTGTAACAACAACCATCAGGTGAGAAATTTGTACTAATGATGTATTAAAGAGGTTTTCTGGGTGTTAATAATGATGACCTATCCTCAGGATGGAGCATCAATATTAGATCGGTGAGGGTCCGAAACCCGGCAGACCTGCTGATATCCTGTGAGCGCAGCAGCCTCCTCGCGGCTTACCATGCACAGTGCTCTCCATATAGTGGCATGATATTGCAGCTCAACCCCCACTAGAATGGGACAAAACTGTGCTTAGGCCATCTTAAAGATGAACGTGACATCACTGGCTTACTGAAGCGCACCAGCCTCTTCATACAGTTGATCAGCGGGAATGTCAGGAGCCGGACCACCGGCAATTTGATATTGATGACCTATCCTGAGGATAGGCCATCAATATGAAAATCTTAGTCATATCCTTTAATAGAAAAAAGTATTTGGTAGTTTTTATCCTTAGGATAGGCCATTGGGGGAGTTCCTCTCCACCAATCAAGAAGCAAAACTGTAGAGTTTGCATAGGATGAAGTGCTAAGGGGCTCTGGTTCCTTCATTGTTCATCATAAATAACTTATCTTTACGTCTGCGGCTGTGCAAATCAGACAAATCTCTCCTGGCATGGCACATAACACTGACCCACTCTATAAGATATGATATAGTCAGGGGCGTGTGTAGGGTGTTTTGCACCCGGCGCGGGTCCTTTCTCTGGCACCCCCCCCCCAATATGTTAAAATATTGTACCCCCTTACAGTAGTACTGCCCTCATTGTACAAACTTCACGGTAATTTTGTACAGATGTGTGCCCCCTCACAGTAGTTATGCATACATTGTGCCCCCTCACACTTGTAATGCCCTCTTTGTGCCCCCTTCACAGTAATAATCCCCACTGTGCCCCCTTTATAGTAATAATGCCCACTGTGCCCCCTCCACAGTAGTAATGCCCTCTGTGCCCCCTCCACAGTAGCAATGAACAAAAAACAGCAGCTACTCACCTTGTCCCATTCCTGAAGTCCTCTCTTGTCTGCAGACACAGATCGCTCTGCAGCAATGTGTGGGCGGAGCTTATGCAGATTTCCGGGCTGCAGGCTCCGCCCACACATTCTAGCAGCGCGATCCGTGGCCTGCACCCTGAATGGTGGAGCAGAGAGAAGTCTCTCTGCTTCACCATTCAAAGCGCTGCGGGCCTGGGGGAGAGGAGGAGCGCGGGGAGGTGAGTGACAGGACTCAGCGCCTTGCGCTCCAGCAATGAGCGCTTCCATCTGTATTGATGGAAGCGCACATTGCTTCTGGCACCCCCTGAGAGCTGGCACCCAGGGCGGACCACACCCCCTGCCCCCACCTTAGTACGCCACTGGATATAGTAATAACAATGCCCTGTCACACAAACTGGAGTCACATACAACTGGTGCAGATTCATAATTTAAATATTCAGTGCCCCATGCAAAATCTGCACCCACCCTTCATGCGCCATTTATAATACTGATGTGTTCTCAGGCACTAGGCTTGGACATGACTGCTCCCTGCAGCTGAGCTTACATGAGGAAGACAGCGCATAGTTAGGGCTCATGCACACAAACGTATTTTCTTCCCATGTCCGTTACGTTTTCTTTGCGGACAGTATGCGGAACCATTCATTTCAATGGGTCCACCAAAAAAAAGAAGGTAATCCGTGTGCATTCTGTTCCCATATGTCCATTCCACAAAAAAATAGAACATGTCCTATTATTGTCCGCATTACGGATCTGTTTTTTGCGGACCGCAAAATACATATGGTTATGTGCATGAGCCCTTAATATAAGAACATAAATGGATTTTGAAAGAAAGTCTACTCCCTAAAGCACAAAACCCCCTTTCCCCCTACTGCAGCATCATCCTGTTATATTAATGTAAATGTGTTGGATATAAATATATAAAACTATAGGAATCAAAGAAGGCAAAACAAATAGAAGGAATCTGTTCTCAGGAAGTACTAAAAGCGACAACGTTCTTACAAGGAATAATACAACACATAGGCTATTACTTCCTAGGCAGAAGAAAGGGATATTGTAAGTGAAATGTGAGCCACAAGGTGGTGCTACATCTTCATTCAATGTTTTTGTCCCTTACTCCTATTTTTATGGGATTTCTGCAGACGGCAGACTTTACTGCAATCTTAAGGAGGCCTTTGGACTTCATAAACAAGTAACCTGTGACTCCATTTATCACATCTGACACTATTAGAATTTCCCTTGTTTCTCATGCCATCTGTAGGATCAACTATTCCTAATGGAAAGTTCTGATTTCTACGAACATCTGACAAGCTGGTATGTAAATAATGGGCTAGGTGTTCCACCCAGACCAAGAGTCATTACAAGGATACAATATACAAAGACGAAGAGAGGCAAAAAAAAACCAGTAGATGATGTTACTGTAGAAATTAGCTTACAATGTCTAAGGAGGGGAATCATTGAGATTGGTTTGGCTGGTACCTGCAAATGAGGTCAGATATATAAGGTGAGAACCAGGGATGAAGAGGTGGGTAATAAAATAGTGGAATTCACATATAGTTTTTTAGCTGTATTTTTCTGCACTTTTGTGTTTTGGGGTTTTTTTTGTGTTTTTTGCACATGCCTTTTTGTGTCTAAAAATCTCAGCTCCAGAAGTTAGCAGAAAGTCTATGGAATATATGAACTGTGCTAGGGACATTATTTTATCAATTTTTTTAGCCTTTTTTTCATCCCCTCCATATTTGCCTAAGGAAAAAATCACAAAAACTGCAAGAATTATGTAAGGAATTTTTTTTTGGCAGTAAAAAATGTCAGAGCAAATTTGAGCGTGAACAAAGTCTAAAGAACAAAAGGGATGGACTGCAGAAGAAGAATCTTGGGAAGATTTGATGAACTTGAACAAAAAAGAAAGAAGAAAGCTTGAAGGACTAGACCTGGAAGGAACTTTTATGAGTTATTGTGTTGTCGGGAGAGCAGACAGAAGGATTTTGTGGTAGTTAAGAGATTGCATTCAATAAAGACTGGAGTAGAGATGAACGAATCTATTCGTCGATTCGTTGATTCATATTGAATCTTGGAAATTTTCAGCTACGAAGCGAATCCGAATATTAGGTGATTCGCTTCGGCTTTGTACGCATTTGCTACGTAGTTGCCCTATAAATTATACGTTATTGCGTATGAATTCAATTCATTAGCGAACTTTTACTGTTAGTTCATTTATCGTGCACAAATGCCCGGGAAGAAAGTGGTCATCTGATCTAGTGGGCAGGGCTTGCTCTGATTGGCATAGGCTCGGTAAGCCAGTGACGCATCACTTCTGCTGCAACTGCTGAGACGAGCAGAAGCACTGTGTGTGAAGTTCTGAGACACTGAGACCTGTTTTGTGAAAATTGGGGTGTAATTGCTCTGGGAATCCATATTACACATATCAGGGATACTGCAGGGCAAGTGCAGGGCCAGTGCAGGGCTAGTAATTAATTAATCAGGCAGGGAGAGAGAGATAGGGAGATACAGGGACAAAGACCAGCTGCAGGGCCACAGAGTGAATTGAAAAATGTCTGGAATGGATAAGCAAATGGGGTCCAGTTCCAGCCAGACCTCGAGCTCTAAAAAAAAGGAGAAGGTGGCACAGCGCAGCAGTTCCAAAGGACCTGTAGCCGGAGCATCTACTAGTAGTATTTGCAATACTCACCCTGCCATATCTCTGCGAGGATCTCATTAAGCCGCTCTGGGCACTTGAACTTCAGATCGGACCGTTTCCGATCTGGCCCGGGGTCCGCACAGTGTTGAAACTATGGCGCAGGCCTTGGATCACCTGCTGGATCACCTCCTTATTATACTGGTTCGGGTAGTGGTGTGTGCCATCGTAACCCTGCCGGTCCATCAGCCGGATCATGTATTTCAGCTCTGCAGAGCTAAATGCTGATGATCGCCTGGATGCCATTTGTAAAACTTTGCTCTGCCTCTGAGGAGTGCGTATTACACTAGACAATAGTACTCTTAGGATTTGTACGCAATTTGTACGCTCATGCGTACGTGTTCAAAGAGATTGCGTACCTTTTTTACCTGAACGTTCATTATTAGTGCGCAAATGTTCGCTAAAAGCCATATAATTACTTATATTTTGTACGCATATTCAATGAATCTATTCGTCGAATATGCGAATGTTCGGCAAATAAAATTTTGCATGATTCGCTCATCTCTACTCTGGAGAAAGGAATAAATAGGTTTTGGAGATGTTGCAAAAGTTGAGACAAGACAGTTTAGAGACAGGTACAATGGTAACTAAACAAGAAGCAAGAAAGATAATTTGTTCGAATTTGTTCTGATTCAGGTTTCTACACTTCTCAGACATTAATTAGGAAATGACAGATGGGCAGTGTAGAATGTTAGAGATGAAGGGTGTTTAGGGGTTGAAATTTAGATTTTGGTGTCTTCTTTGTACAGTTAGTGCATGAGGCTAAAGGAGGTTTGTTTGACCATAGGAAGACCTAAAGGGAAATTGTCGTCAGCAACCTCCATATCCAATTGTATGTAATAAACACAGCTGTGGTTCTCTTGATTAAAAAGCTGTTTTTCTTTTGTTGAGCCGAGCCATTCCCAAGTTATGATACTTTTTCTTACAATGCAAATTAGCCTTTTGTGCCATGAGGGTGGCACCATTGTTTTTGTTGCACCCAAGCTCTGCTCCTTTTTGTGGCCAGCCCCTCCCTCATTGCTTTGATTGACATGACCAGGTGGTGGCAAAGCAGTAAGGGATGGGCTGGAAACAGACACGAGTGGTGCTCAGGTGCGAAGAGCAATGGTGACTTACTCATTGCACCAAGGGCCTACTTTGCATATTGAGAAAAAGCGTCATAACTCGGGAATGGAGCTGCAGATCAACAAAAGAAAAACAGCATTTTAATCAGATAATGCACAGCTATGTGTGCATGCAAACAGATGGATAGGGAGGTCACTGATGACAGATTCCCTTTAAAGGGAACCTGTCACCATGAAATTTTCTATTGATGGGAGTGAGAAAAATGTGATCTGTTTTTCAAGCCATCCAGTTTCAGTCCCTGAAGGCTGCCATAAGCAGCTGATTGGTAGGGGTGACCGGTGTGAAATCCTGATAGAGATCACCTATCCAAAGACAACCGCTTTAAAGGGGTTGTCCAGGCTACAGATGTTGATGACCTATCCTTAAGATAGGTCATCAATATCAGATTGACGGGGTCAACCCCTGGCACTCCTGTTGATCAGCTGTTTGAAGGGGACAAGGCACTCGTACAAGCGCTGCCTTCTCTTTAGTGTTTACCAACACTCTGTCTACTTTGTAATGGCGGTGCAGTGTAATTACAGCGGTTCATCCCATTATGTGAATGAATGCATGCATAAACACTGCTGCCCCTTCAAACAGTAGGTTGGGAGGAGTGCCGGGGGGTCGGATGTTGATGACCTGTCATGAGGATAGGTGATAAATATCTGTAGCCCATACAACCCCTTTAAGGAGTGCTCTAAATGACTAAGGGGCTGTGGGTACCCAAATAGCCAAATACCCAAATAGCCAGTCCACCCTTGGTCTATATAGAGAGGGGGGATTAGGCCAAAGAATGAGCCTTGGGATAAACCTATAAAAAGGGATATGGTAGGCAGGAGGCACCATAAACACAGACCATAAAGACAGAAGCTCCAAGAAAATGAAGCATTTGTAGAAACAAAGAGCAGCCATCAGAATCAAGGACAAAGAAGAGGTCAAACAGTTTCTAAGGGTGGTGGTATTGTGGCAATACAAGTGTTAAAATCGAGAGCGTTTTTTTATTGCTTTACTTCTGTGACTTTAAACACAAGGGAACTTCTGTTTATGTCACCTGTGTCGTTGGATATGTGCCGTGTCCCCACACCCCTTGAGCATTAAGCCCTGATGCAATTTTAGGAAACAAAGCATTGTAATCCTTAGAGAGTAAATGTACAGAGATACCAGTGCCCAGAATGCACTGCAAAGATTGGGCATGAATTTCATTACGTCATATGGAAAACAATTACTGGATTCAGTGTCTATGAGTTATAGCATAGCACAGAAAACTATGGCAGCAAAAGACCGAGATAAATTGTCTACATTTTACTAAACTTTTCTGCTTTTACAGCTCGTCTGTTAAAATGGTTTGTAGTGTTAATGTACAGTGTATAAGAAAGTCACCTCCATAACTTTTCCAATGACTCTTACTACTGTACATTATCATTGTTACTGTTACTATTACTCCTATAACCTATCTCTTCCTATATCTCCTCCTATTACTCCATATAACACCTCCCTATATCTCCTCCTATTACTCCGTATAACCTCCCCTATATATCCTCCTATTACACCATATACCCTCTCCTTATATCTCCTCCTATTACTCCATATAACCTTTCCCTATATCTACTTCTATTACTCCATATAACCTCTCCTATATCTCCTGCTATTACTCTATATAACCTCTCCCTTTTTAACTTAGGTTATTCCATATAACCTCTCCCTATATCTCCTCCTATTACTCCATATAACCTCTCTCTATATCTTCTCCTATTACTCCATATAACCTTTCCCTGTATCTCCTCCTATTACTCCATTTATCCTCTCCCTTTTTTCCTTTGGTTATTCCATATATCCTCTCCCTATCTCCTGCTTTTACTTCATATAACATCTCCCTATATCTCCTCCTATCACTCCACATAAACCCTCCCTGTATCTCCTCATATTACTCCATATAACCTCTCCGTATATCTCTTCCTATTACTCCATATAACCTCTCCCTATATCTCCTCCTATTACTCCATATAACCTCTCTCTATATCTCCTCCTATTACTCCATATAACCTCTCTCTATATCTCCTCCTATTACTCCATATAACCTTTCCCTGTATCTCCTCCTATTACTCCATTTATCCTCTCCCTTTTTTTTCCTTCGGTTATTCCATATATCCTCTCCCTATCTCCTGCTTTTACTTCATATAACCTCTCCCTATATCTCCTCCTATCACTCCGCATAAACCATACCTGTATCTCCTCATATTACTCCATATAACCTCTCCCTATATCTCATCCTATTACTCCATATAATCTCTCCCTATATTTCCAAAAATTACTCCATATAACTTCTCCCTATATCTCCCCCTATTACTCCATATAACCTCTCCCTATATTTCTAAATATTACTTCATATAACCTCTCCCTATATCTTCTCCTATTACTCCACATAACCTTTTCCTATATCTCCTCCTATTACTGCATATAACCTCTTCCTATATCGCCTCCTATTACTGCACATAACCTCTACTTATATCTCCTTTTATTACTTGGTGTAACATATTTTATATTTATACACTTTATACAGTTTTGCATATAACCTCTCTCTATATCTGCTACTGTTACTCCATATAAACCCTCTATATCTCCTCCTATTACTCCATATAACCTCTCCCTATATCTCCTTCTATTACTCCATATAACCTCTCCCTATATCTCCTTTTATTACTTCATATAACTTCTCCCTATATCTCATCCTATTACTCCATATAACTTCTCCCTATTTCTCCATATAACCTCTGCCTATATCTCATCCTATTACTCCATATAACCTCTCCCTATATCTCCTCTCATTATTCCATATAACCTTGCCCATATATGTCCTCCTATTACTCCATGTAACCTCTTCCTATATTTCCTCCTATTACTCCATATAACCTCTCCCTATATCTCTTCTTATTACTCCATATAACCTCTCCCTATATCTCCTCGTATTACTCTGTATAACATATTTTATATTTATACACTTTATACAGTTTTCCAGATATTCCTCTATAAAAATAATGCAAGTTCCTGCTCCTCCTTTCTTCATTATAGCTTCTATAAGTCCATACAGTTTGTTCATTGTAAATTACAAATGAACATAGAGCTCTGGGTAGCGGCTGGTGCCCCCTCTATTCCCTGGTACTAACACGCAGCGAATGAAAATGTCTGTCTAAACATCAATTTAATTGGAAAAGCCTTGTCTCTAACCTGGCATATTGACCCTGTGAATGCGGGAGAGATGGGGGAGAGAAAGAGACATGGATAATCAGGAAAGAGGCTGATAGAGCCTGCTAGTGTTAGGCAGGGACAAGGGTGGGGGAGAGGTGAGTATAAGGAATTGGTAACCTGGTCCAGTCTATAAAAATTTGCAAAATACTGTTCACTACCAGTTGTTAAAGGGGGCATTATATAAATTGACTTGGAAGGTCTAATTGTTGTATGCCATCCCTTAGTGAGACAGATCATGGGTATCACTCTGGGTGGTAAGAGAATAGACTACATACATAAAATAGAACAGGTTCAAGGATGATAGTAAGTAAAAGCACAGAATATAAAAGAGAAAGTGTGGTCACTATAAAGAAAAGGTATAGAGGTGGGCTAAAGGGGGAAGAGTAACTAATACAGAGGGATGGACGAAAAATGAGAGAGAGAGACAGACAGACAGTAGGAGAGTGTCTGAGGGGAGGAGAGAAAGAGGGAGGGAGATAGAAGGTCAGATAGAGAGAGAGGGAGAAAGACACAAGGAAAGAGGGAGGGATAGTCAGGAGCGGGTGTCAGACCCTGAGTAAGAGAGAGCCTTAGACCTGGCAGGAGAGGGATGACTGAGAAAGAGAGGGGACCAGCAGAGAAGACATGAACCAATGAGAGAGCTGAAGAAGAAGAGAAAGGTGTGTGACAATCAGGCAAGGGAAGCAAGGAGAGAGGCGAGCAGGTGGAAGGAGGCAGCCGAGACAGAGCAAGTGCCAAGAGCAGGAGAGAAGCAAGGAAAAGAGTAGAAAGAACCAAGGTGATGGTCAAAGAGAGTGAAGAAGTGGAGACGAGAAGGCAGTCACTTATGTAGGGGATGGGAGAGTAGAGAAGTGCAAGGCAAGGGAGTAGCACAAGTGAGGTGGTCAGGAGCATCCAAGCTGTGTGTATATCTCTAGCTGTGTATTCACAGCATACACATGGATGCTGAACGCAGGTGAGTGTACGCCTCAAGACTCAGCCACTGAGCAAAATGCAGCTCACACAATGCTGCTTTATATTCCTGGTTCAAGGCAGCATCTATCTGGTAAGTAGTACATGAAGGAGAACCTCTGTTTATATCCCCCAGCTGTGTCTGTGCCACCCTATACATGTGATGTGTTTCATACCCTTCTATGTGCCCTGTCTTATGCCCCTCACTCCTAAATGTATGTTCTCACACCTGCTGCTCTACTGGTCTACATATCCTGGGCATTCCTGCCTGCAGCAGTGGGTCAAATTAGATAATGACGGGGGTTGACTATCAGCTGGGTGGCTTATGTTAAACATTCCCTGTCTACCTGTTGCTGGTTGAAGTCACATAATATGATAGTATATGCACATACGATAGTATATAGGGGGCGTGTGGGAAATGTGAGATTGGAGGTGTATGTGATGTGACAAGAACGATGTAAGCCCCAGACAGGATAAATCTAATATGGTGAAAGAGAGATTTTCTTATAGGATTCTGGAAGGTGGATTGTAAAGGTGTGTGGGGTGAATTCTGGAGTCAGTGAGATGCTACAAGGGTTAAAAAAAACATCTCGCAGATGAGTAGACAGCTTTAGATTGGAGATTCTTTAGTAGGTTAAACAGGCTGGATATATCTTAATACAAGGACATGAATGATGAGATAAAGTCTTATGATAGTGTCCATCTAGACAACTGGATGTGCTATTCAGGGGTTAATAAGAGAATTGTATTTATAGATCTAATAGCAAGGTCTCGTTTGTAAAGCAGGACATTTTTTGATGGGTTAAAGAGCCAGAACCATGTATCAGACATTTCATGGGTTAAACTATCAATCCAGTATGAAACCAGGGTGCCGTGTATGTTTTTTATAGGTTTATTAGAGGATGGTCTATATGATCGGAGATGTTTATTGTGCTAAAAGGTCATTCTGGTAAAGAAGTAAAGGTCTACAGACAAAACAAAATTTCATATATGACTGGGTCATGTTTAAGGGGGTCTGATTCTGAGTAGAAAAGAAAGGTTTACAACCACGGTCATGCTACTGACTCGTTAAAGAGGCGGTGTCACCTATGATCAGTAAGATGTAACTGAGAGACACAGGTAAAGGGTTAAAGAATCTTTTATGGAAGAAGAGACCTGATGATAATGATGGATGCTAGGTCTCATCACATACAAAGTAACTGATCAATCAACTGGATCAAGTTGATCATTTATGCAAGTATATTCTAAAGATTACAATATAATACATGCTTAGATAGTCAGGGGGGCATTTACTAAGAGGGTTAGTCTACAGTTAGTCTCAACCCAAAAGCTAATTAATGGGTCATATTCCATATAATGTTATTGAGAGGGTAAACTTGTGGTAATCACCCTAATTAATTAATTAGTATGTCTTGACCTCAAAGATTACATAAAGGTTAAATTGTATGGGGGCTAGAAACCATTGACAAATGTGATTTATTATGAATGACTCTTCACTGGGCAAATTAGCTTGCATTTTCAGATATGAACATAGACTAGATCTGGTTAATACCTGTCAGTAGCAATGGGCCTTCAAAGACCCATCAATATTGACCTGGCCTCTAGGGTAAAACACTTGTTCTAACAGGAAGCCAGATGGACAAATAAGAGGCTTATTTAAAATTCAGGCCATTTATCCATGTTGTGAGTGTGTCCATTGGTATGTATATATTGGGTCAACCCTGTAGTCTAGATGATAAGGACAGTTATGAGAAGTTCTACCATACCATGACCTATTCACATAGAGGTACAGGTTGTGGCTTTCAATATCAAGTGACCTATTGATTGCAAGCTAAAAGGACAAGCTTAAGAATGATGTGGTTTCTGATGCTGACTTGAGTCGAGTTGTTTTTAAGGTTCTTTCAAGGTTTTTCCTAACCGTCCTTGCCCTTACACTGAACCAGTCCAGTTCTTGCTAAAACAGATCTCCAGAATACAGGGCAGGCTCATACATAGCTGCCTTTTCTACCTAATTGTGTTATTGTGTGACTGTGTATAACATTTGTAGGTCTCGATGGGTCTGTGGGCTCATTTAGCAGATGCTACCCTCTACGGTAACTGCCATTTTGTAGCTGTCTTCTTTTTTCCCTTGACTTCTATCATGATATTGTATAATTGGTATTTTGTTATTGGTTGAAGGATCTTGCTCTACATCTTATCTTTGTGAAGGACATTGTGATGCACACTACAGGGTATGTTTCCATTGCCATACTTCAGAAATTGTGGGGCAACAACCAAGATATTGATAGTTTTTTAATCTCTATTGCACTTGCCATAGTGTAAAATACAAAGATAGCCCCAAACCCAAGGAAACATTTGATGCTTTCATTAAACTTTCCAGGCCGCTATTGTCTTGTGAGATTATGCAATTCAATATCTGGCAATTTTTCTATTGTCACTAATTATTCATTGCCGTCAGGAGGCAGCACGAGCCTCATTATTTTATATTTTCAGCTTTTCACCATTGATCTGCAGTTCTGAGCCTATTTTGATGTAGCAATTAATTGCATATTAGAATTTATGTTTTACGATCATGTGTTGGGCTGAACTCATTCATGTATCTGCTACATTATGCATTCATAGGCTTGGTTATACATCTGTATTATTTCGTGAGCATGCATTAGAGTGTGCCAGACGGTTTAAGGTTGTCAGCGTGGTCTGTCATCATTGCAGGAGAACTATTGTCTTCTATTATTGCTGTCTGGTTGGATTTACCAGGCTGGTATAATCTTCTGTGTGATCTTAAAGGATCCATATCCCTGCGCTATTTTGTATCAAGATTCACTCTTGTGTATCTTGTGTGTTGCTCTCAATCAACGTAACTCCCCATGGACTTAACTCATTTACCAGCTGCCCCCTCCTATCTGTCACCATGGTTATCCCCCTTTTGTAAAAAAAAAAAAATTAACTATTTCAGTTGTGGATATAATTAGTCATGTGGCCTGTCCCACCTACAGAACTGATACTCAAACAACCATGTTGTTTACATGGTTCCCATTCCTGGAGTACCTTGATGTATTATTTTAATGGAACCCTCTTAACTGTAACAGCGACCCCCAGCTGCCATAAGCCCTGTACTATAGAATACTAGCATTTTCTTTTGTTGCCCTGGTGTCTTTGGGCTCCCTCAGGCAACAGGCCTGGGTTATAGCTACTTATCTGACTATATGTAAAAGTGCAATGTAAATAATCAAACACTTCCTCAGTCCAGGAGCGATGGTTCTAAAGAACCCAGCTGTAAAGTATTGACCCTTCATGTTGTCTTGTACTTAAAGGGGTTATCTAAGACTTATAATACTTCCCTTATGCCCCGGCCTTTCACACAGATTATAGTTACCTCGCTCCCCAGCACCCGCATTGCTTCTGATGCCGGCACGGACGCCGCTGTATCTCACCATCGCACGGATGAAAACATCCGGCATTGGTGGGGCGGCAATCAATAGCAGGCCACGACGGCGATAAGCCTCCCTAGCATCGCGGGTGATGCTAGGGAGGCTTGTTTCTGTCACGGCCTGCTATTGGCTTCACCCAACCCGCGTTACCGGATGTTTTCATATGTGTGCAACGGGGAGGTGCAGCAGCGGGTGTGCCGGCATCAGAAGCCATCCAGGTGCTGGGGAGCAAGGTAACTATAATCTTTGTGAAGGGCCCGGGCATATGGGGAGCATTATAGGTCTTGGATAACCCCTTTAAGGTGTACCCAGTGTCAGCTGATTCTTGCTGCCCTATCTGAGAGTAGCAAATGGCAAAGGGAGATAATTAGAGCTCTGTGATATATTGGTTTATATGATTTAGAGCAGGATTTCTGATTAAAAAGCAGAGTAAATCCTGAGAGGACTCCTAGATAGACACTGAGAGTCCTGATAACCCCACCCACACTGGATGATTGACAGCCCTCTGCATACACACACAGATACAGGGAAAGAGCTGTGCTCATTGGGAAATCAGGATTCTCACTGTATCTCCTAGGAGTCCTGTCAGGATTTACTCCACTATTTACACAGAAATCCTGCTCCAAATCATATAAATCTATATTTCACAGAGCTCATGTTCTTTTTCTATATTATATCCTCCTCTCAGGTAGGGCAGCAGAAACCACCTAATAGGTTCACTTTAAACCCTTTCAAATCAAATGAAATCCTCTGAAGGAGTCATTCACACTATGGCCTCTTGGGTCTCAATTAATCTAAATTTGTTTTAATGTCTTACTCTGGCTTTTCATGATACATTTTGTATATTAGTACATTGTCTGCTGGTTATATGTCATGCTGCAAGTGTGAACAGCAAGATGATATTTTACCATGAAGGTTTTAGCAGTGGAATAGTGATGTTAAGAGTTTGTGCCCTCTGTTGCTAAAAGCATATTCTCGTGACATCTGCAGTTACCACACAGCGTCTGTGAATTGTGTAGTGGTCTCTTTTTTCAAGTACCTCTTTGACATTGTGATACCCAGGGGGTGTAGGTCAGGTGGATGCACATTACTCAGCTCTCATTAAACTGGTTACACTGATTAGTACTCAGTATCACTAATTATCAGCTGTAGCATCTGCTACTGCTGGGGATTTCAGGTGAGAGGCTATCAATAACAGCAAGGAGCGGAGGGAGATAAAAAAAAAAGTAGAAGACATTGATGAAGAAACAAAGGGGAAGGGACAATATCTGGTTGATTGAGGCATAATTTCATTTTTTTTCTACTGATATGTGTCTTTTTTGATCTTCAGGTAATCTGTGGCCAAGAAGATTCTTCTACTGACCCAGATGATGAAGACCAGACAGATACAAAGCCCCATTCCAGGCCTCGAATCCCTAGGAAACGGTCTTCTTCTCCATCCCGGTCTCGTAACTCAAGCCCCTTAAACTCCACTGTCCTTCAACTTCTCTCCAACTCTCCGGAATTCTGGGATGTCCTGAACAGCCTTTCAGAGCTGGGTCATAATTCAGAACCCCCAATACCAGCTAGGATTCGACGTCAGTCTGTACTAAGGTCAACAGGAAGAGCCAAGAAGGTCTTTGGTTGGGGGGACTTCTATTCCAATATCAAGACAGTAAAGCTCAACCTTCTCATCACAGGAAAAGTGGTGGATCATGGGAACGGGTCCTTCAGTGTCTACTTTCTCCACAATTCTACAGGCCAGGGGAATGTGTCTGTCAGTCTTGTCCCACCATCTAAAGTCCTTGATTTTGATTTGGAGCAGCAGATGTATGCAGAAGCAAAGGAATCAAAAATCTTCAATTGTCGAGTGGAATTTGAAAAAGTAGATAAAGCAATTAAGACAGGTTTATGCCCTCACGACCCGTCAAAAACCTGCCACCAACAGCAAACTCGTAGCAAGGTCTCATGGACATGCTCTCACCCATTCAAGATTGTTTGTGTTTATGTCTCATTTTACACAACAGATTATAGACTAGTGCAGAAGGTCTGCCCGGACTATAACTATCACAGCAGCTCTCCATACTCCCCTTCAGGCTAAAGATGAAAAAAAATGAGCTCACAGCTGTGGAATAGCCTAAATTGGGCTAACTTTGGGTCTACCTTTTATGGACTTCCTGTGCCTTGGTCTGGTCCATTGTGGTGTATGTATTTGTGGAGACAGTGGGCAGAAAGCTATGTAAGTGATGTGTTGGATGTGAAATTTAAACCACTTCAATATACACACAAATATAAATGCTATATTGTTATCTCCCTATAAAATGAACTCATAGATTCTCCTGGACACCAAAAAAGTAGTGGTCTTATGGCCTTACTATGTCTTCGGATACTATATCTTCTGCAAACCCTACTAGAAAGATTTAGGGTAACACCAAAAAATCCAGAAGTGAGGTTTCAAACATCAAAGTAAAGTTAAACAGCTGACTGCAAGTTATCTTGTCCATCCATCATAGCAAATAGCTTATATCTTGTGTATGACCATTTGGCCAATTTGCAAGTTGTGACTCCGTTTTATTATCACTGTTGTTTACCATCATCTGACCATCTTGTAGTTCAGTATTGTCTGTGTATCTACATAATGAGGGTTGCCTTAATGTGTAGTGAAAAAAACTCATATCCTACAACTATGGAGACTATAGAACTTTATGAAGGCACCAAAAACTTAGATGTTCACATACAACCATCATACAAGTTGAAGCCACCAAAACTGTTAACTTCCCATTCAACAAGTGATCGAAAGCAGTGGTATCGAGAGGCTGGCATGAAATACATATTGTTAAATCTAGCCAATCAAATCTGAGAAATAATAGAAGTGTATATATTACATGACAAAACAAAGGTTCCTCAAAAAATAATCAGAGGACAATATATTTAGGCTTAGCCCCCTGTAGTAAGTTTTATGGAGCTGATGCAACAATTCTAATTTACATTTTCCTGTTTTATACTGCACACATCACTATCCATCTGCCTGTCAGACTTCATAGACATGATCCCTATGATAAGGTAATTTGAACAGTCATGTAATAAGCTACGTCAATTATTTTCTTACCTCTCGCCTTTAATCAAAATAACGTTTCTCCACTGGGAGGTATTGTTATTCATTGTATTAGGCTTATATGTATACAGGTTCCTGTTATGCTACTGGAAAGCTTTAAGGAGTGGTACGTGTCTACTGTATACAGTGGACCATATGTTCTAGCTTTCTGCATGAGAGCATGGGAAGCAATGACATCTCTAAAGGAGGTGGTCTTCATTGTATTTTCATTAATTGAACTGCCTGATTCTAGAAATCCCCTTGCCATTATGTAATCCATAATGGGGGACCGTCTACTGAATACCACCAAATGACTCATTGTGAGTTCTGGGTTGTGTTGCCTGTCCTTGTTTGCTCATAGTACCGACCTGCTATGAAAATAAAGTATGACTTGGCCCAGTCCAATTCAGGAACACAATTTGGAACCATCTGTGAACTTAAGCTAATATGAGACTGTTAACTGGACAACCTCTTGAATATGTGGTCACCCAGAAAACTAATGTCTTAGCAATATTACTACTACCCAGCCATACACAATGTATGGATTCAGCCTCTCAAGGGTGACCTTCACTGTCTATAGATGAGTTTACCCGTTAAGGTGGTCATTTTAGGTCTTCAACCCACTGTTATTGACCAAGGCACGTCAGGCTGAAATGGTATTAAGGGCTGACTAATTCATTAAAGGTTGTATTGTCAACCATCAGCCCTTAGGAGGACAGGCGTAATGGGGAAAAAACCCATATGGTTTCTTTTTATCACCAAAGCGGACTTTATGGCAATATACAATGTGAATATACTGGTATATTAGATAGTGAGGAGCTTTCCTCACAAAAACGTATTTAAAAAAACAAACAAAAAAACGGGGCTACAGAATTATTACAACCTAAAGCTAAGACTCCATGGGTTGTGATAGTTATTATTGATATCATGTATGATGTGTATTATATACTGTAGATGAGACTTTATTTTCCAGATGAAAAGTATATTATTGGTTATAGGGGAGCAATAGGAAAAAATACACAAAATTGCAAAAAGGTTTCCCTCCTCTCTGGGGTCAACGGTGACACATCTGTGTTAACCCATTAAAAGTCACTGTCATGTTCTATCTGTCTCTCATGGGACATGTCATTGCATCATTCTTCAGGAGAAGGCCGATGCCATTAACTCCTTTCTTGCCAGATCAGCCTGCAATACCTTCAATAGGCCTAGGAGAGTCTTCTGTTAACCTTGGTGTTTTACGACTATACCTTGTGTAAGGGGGTGGGGGATGTTGGCTATATCATTATTGGGACTCTGTGCAATATAAAAAATATCTCTGTACCTTAATCGGAAAACAGAAAAATCTGTCTGTGATAAATAAATGATCCACCGACTGTATGTGTTTGTGTCTGAAAGTTTTTTTTCTTAATGGTGTCTTTATCATGATCTGTGCATTATCTCAGGGTCTTTAAATGTAGGAAGGGCATAAGGTAGCACATTATGAGACTCTATATACCAGTATATATAGAGTGTATATATATATATATATATACACTCATACATATACTGCAAACACATAGACACATAGGCAGAACAGTGTGTGTGATCCCAGTAGCTGCGCCTATTAATCACTAATTACCAGTCCGCACGTCCCCAGCTCAGCATCTTTCTGTACTGATCCCAACAGCAGCTGTTCTGCAGTAGCACAACATCCATCTTCAACCCCCCTCCCTCCTCTTCATGTCTCCCTTTTTCTATGTATTACCACTACCACTACTGTTACCTCACATCTTCTTCCATTCTTAAAGTGTACCTGTTACCTGTACACAGAAAACAGCCATTTTCCAAAATCAGCCAAAATGAATGTCTACCAGATAAAAATCATCCTGCTGTCCACTCTGATCTGACAGTCTATGCAGTCACCGAAGGTTGGGTGACAGGTGACAAGGGTGCCATGTGACGGACAGAGCAATGCATGATTATGTGCCTGTCACCTGGTCAAATGTGTGTGGCCAGATCAAGGAAAGAACTGGTTATTGAGACTTATGGCATGAACGCCGAGATGTTATTAGGGAGGGCACAAACATCAGTCAATCTTTATGATATAGGAAAACCAGACACTTGAAGACGTTGAACAGTAAGCCAGAGTCGTGGGATTCCAGAGCAAAGGTACAGAGATGTATGGAGTAATAGAATCTCTTACTTATTATTTCTGTGTTGGGGCAAATCTGATATATTTCCTGAGAAGGTGGAGCGAGGCACAGGCATTCAAAGAAACCAAAGAGGGAATTTCTGTATCATGCTCCATCCCCTCTAGTTCCACACTAGGCTTAAGACGTATCGGTTGGGGGAAAGCATGGGTTAATGAATGTAAAGAAGAAATCAGACACGTGACAGTTCAATTGCCAAGAAGCTCAAAGAATTACCGTATTTTTCGCTTTATAAGACGCACCCGATGATAAGACGCACCCCAGATTTAAGAGGAGGAAAATAAGAAAAAAATATTCATCAGGTCCCCATAAATATCAGGCAGGGGCGTCGCTAGGGCATTCTATCCGGGGCCAGGGCCCCGAATCAAAATACCACTGCCCCGAACCTCTTCTGACTGCACTGTTATTAAGGAGGTCGGCTGGGCTTACTTTATTTATTTATGACAATGTATATACATCACACTGCCTGTGCCTGCACAATACTGCTGAGCAGGGCAGCGTGATGAGTGCCCTGCATCTTCTAAGTTCTAACCTGCTTGGCTGGCCTGGCTCTCTTCGCTTGTTCCCTTACTAGTTCTCCTGTGGGTACACAGGAAGTCAGGCTGGCTCGGCTGCTCCTCACTCCTCTCATCAGTACTGGCAGCAGATACAGGAAGTGAGGCTCAGGCAGCAATAGCCTGAGTGCAGATAGGATTGGACCCAACAGCAGCAGTAGTGGTGGCATAAGTAACACAGCAGGCTGCTGGACAGTCAGTGTGACAGCTGCCAATCAAACAGAGGCAGTGTCCCAGTGTCAGGAACCAGCAGGCAGAAAGAAGTTGCCTGGACTTAGTTGGTAGGTTATTTTTTATTATGTTCTGGATCCTTGCCTCTTAAAGGGGTTGTCCAGGTTCAGCTCTGAACCCGGACATAAACAGAATTTCACCCAGGCAGCCTGCCTGACAAGAGCATCGGAGCATCAAATGCTCCGATGCTCTCCTTTGCCCTGGGCTAAATCGCACAGGGCAAAGGCATCTTGCCCAGTTCCGGTGATGAACCAGGCTCTGCCAGGCGGAGGCTTTGCCCAGCAGTGAGCCCTGTCACGTTACAGGCACTGATGGGTGGACTTTAGCGCTACCCTAGCCTGTAAAACGGCTAGGGCAGCACTAAAGTCGGCCCAACAGAGCCGGTGATGTCACCGAAGTCTCCGCCCGGCAGTGTGTTGTTAGTAAACAAGAAAGTCCTTCACTAGATCGTGCAGGGCAAGGGAGCGCATCGGAGTATGACATGCTCCGATTCTGTTCTCAAGCAGGCTGCCGGGGTGTAAAAATGTGGGTATGTCCGAGTTTAGCTCTGAAATGTGACATTATCATCACTGTATGACCCAGATTATAAAATTATTGTTACCACACAGTGAACGCCATAAATCAATTCCACAAAATAATGTAAAAAATGCTGTTTTATTTATCTTTCCCCTAAAAATAAAATAAAAGTTAATCACTACACTATATATGCCCCAAAATAGTTCCTAAAAAAACTTACAACTAATCCCGCAAAATAAAAAAAAATATAGAGGAAAAAATTAAAAAGTTATGACTACTAGAGGGGGAAAATATTATTTATCCTTAATGCTAAAATTAATGATGTCACTAAGGGGTTAAAATGCAGTTGTGTCCCCTGAGTTGTGCGCCAACAAGATTTACTGCAGACACATGAAAAAGCAACATTTTTGGGAGGGTTTTTCCAATTTTAACGGTACTGTTAAAGGTTAAAGGGATATTCTGTTTAGAGAAAGTGGGATTAGTGGGGGGATGAGGACATTCTAGGAGGGAATTACTATTGGTGGGACTATGAGGAACACTATTACTATGGGGTCACTATTATTTCTTCAGGACAGTATTTAGGGGCACAGCGAGCAGCAGGATAACGCTGCGGGGAGTCCAAGTTGGGTGATGATGATAGAAGCTAAGATGTCTATGTGTTACACTCTGCAGAGATAAGAGGCGGCGGAGAGAAGATGTCCGGACCGAATGGAGAAGATCTACATCAGAGGAGACATCACCTGGAGGCCCTGGATGTGAGGTATGTGCTGCTGTATAGCAAGTACAGCAAAATGCAATGTGCGGGGGGAGGGTCGATATAGAGAATTGGACCATATTCATTGGGGCATGGGCCCCGGATCTTTTGAGACCCTAGCAACGCCCCTGATATCAGGACATCAGATCAGACCCCATATCAGGACATAACATCAGCCATCCATGTCAGACCCCCATCAGGCCTCAGATCAGCCCACTCAGACCGCCATCAGACCTCATATCAGCCCATTCAGACCCCCATAAGACCCCCAATCAGGCCTCAATGTTAGACCCCATCAGACCTCAGATCAGATTAAAATAAAAAACCTCCTCTTACCTGTCCTGCGCCGTGGCTCCTCTCCACCTCCGGCAAAAGTCGCGCTCCCCTTCTTCCCGGCCTGAGCTGCTCTGTCACCTGACTGCGTGCAGCATCAGGTCACAGCGCGCACACTACGTCCTAACACTGTACGGGGTCAGGACAGTGAAGTGCCAGGAATATGGGGAGGGTGAGTAGCTTGCAGAGTTTGCTCCCGGCATCTAATACATACTCGTGAGTGCTTCCATAATGGAAGCGCTCATTAGTATTCGCTTTATAAGACGCACAGCCATTCCCCCCACCACTTTTGGGGGAAAAAAGTGTGTCTTATAAAGCGAAAAATATGGTACTAGTTATAGTATTGTAGCTGTGCTTATGCTCCAGCTAATCAGCCCACCCCTGTCATCAAAAGGATATGGAGCGAGCCCTTAAGGAGTTGGAGCTGAGGATGGGAGTGGCTCTGACTATAGGATATGTAACAGTGGTTTCCCTCAGGCCGTTGCTCCTTAGGGCCAGTGCAGTGAGCGGAGGGTACACCCTTTCTTCCCTCGGAGCACTCCCTGTAGTTGGGGCTCCTGCCTAATGGTAGTTTAGGGTGCCCTTGATGTTGGTGGTTGTATGGGTGCCTGGCTGGCACTGTAGTAATGCAATGGCCAGCGTATGGTGTGCTAGGAGTCAGCTAATCAGGTCAGAGATAGAAGAATAAAGTCTTGTTTTACTTGAGTGCAAAATAGGAGATGTAGTACAACCAACATTGCTCTGTACACAATCCTTTTCACAGATGTATTACTAAAGTCTCTCTCAAGAATCTTTGTAATCTGGTAATTATGGCTGTAGTGACCGCTGCCGAATACAGGTCTTGAGAGGCACGTCTGGCCAGGGAGTTGTTAAGTGTGATGGGTGTCTTAACTATAATCCCTCACAATCAGCAAATCCTGGTTAGCTGAAGTAACAGGTTACCTTGCTGACTCCTATTCTAGGCTAACCCTGTCTCTGTCAACCATACCATGTCATGCTGGGCATACATAAACACAGCATTAGATTACAATAGGAACAAATAATTTGCAGATACCTCCTGTACTGGGGTACTAAAGATATTCTTAAAGAAACAGCTGTGATCTGGTAATGTCAGGATAAACTTGGAGAACGGAGATAGATAGAAAACTTCATCAATATCAATATATCTGGCAAATAAAAGGGAAATCTATTTATCCAGTGTTTTCCTTGAATTTCACCTTTTTTTTCTAAAACTAGGCAAATTGCCCACATGAAGATGCATTCGAAGGATAGCTATAGGAAGTGCATAACTATCAGTACTGGTCCTGGTGTTCAAGGGTGCCCAAATAAGGCCACATAAGAAGATGCCAGCATTGTATATGACACATTTGGCAGGGGCCCTGTTACCGATTTTGCATTGGGGCCCTATAATAAATCTATATAGCTGTGGTAACAAAAATAATGATTATAGGTATATGTGTTGTTGTCAGATGATTGAAATCAGGGAGTCAGACTTTCTAGATGGCATGCCTGGGATTGCAAATAATACACTCAACTCAAAATGTATAACCTTTGCCTAGTTAGAAAATTTGAATTTATGGGAGAAGAAAATCACAAACTTTTTAATGGTTCTTTGTAGGCTTGAGCAAATCGATTTGTTCAAATACCTTGATTTTAATGCTGTTTCTGTACAGCATTAAAATGTATTGGCTCCGTGGAGCCAAAGTTCGTCTCGTCCAAGGTCACGCAAGACTTTGTTGAATTACTACTGTATTCATATCTGTGTATTTAAAAACAATTTAAAATAGCAATCCGAAGTGAGCTTTGGACACACAAAAAACAATATTTTAAATGTTAAGTGGTAGGTGAAGGGTCTTTTCCGGATATTGCATTGGGGCCCAGTTACACCTCTGCCCTTATCTATGCTTTCTTCCCAAGTCTTCATTTCAGGTCCAGCCTCTAAAACCGTGAGACCATTTGTGAGGAGGTTCTACACATTAAGAAAGGAGCTTTGCGTGTGTGGACCGATAATAGAATATGTTTTTTTTTTTTTTACTTTTTGGTAAAAATTTGTTAAGTTACAATTGTTTAAAAACCATGTAATGTCAGTGTGATGGTGCACTACATTGTCTATGTCAACCAAAAACACCACCTGACAATTTTTATTGCCCCAAAGTCTTTCCTAAAAAAATGAAAAAAACTGGAACATTGTAAATCAAAAATCCAAGACCAAAACGTAGACTTATAAGTTTATGTATCGCCACCTAGTAGCCATTAGTGGTACTGCAATCGCTGTCCTATTTTTTTTTTTAATATGCAAGCAGTGTTAAAGATTTCTAAAACTCTTAATGACAAAGAATTAATCTGCAATTCCAGTCCAAAAATGAGTGTTATAATCTGACTCGCTCCTATTGGCAACACCGTTCCCCTAACACACCATGTCAAAGTGTCTACTACAAGCCTCCTTCAAAGTGCAATGAGATCAAATCATTGCAGGTTTTTTTTAATCCTGCGTCATGGAGAGGCAGTGTACGGTATAATAGAGCAGATAGACTAGGCTGCAGCTTGTTGATTCTTAACCATTTCTGAGCCTTTTAACCCATTATTTTAACAGCATTTTCATTTATGCACTGAACCATATTGTGCACTGTGTTGCGGTTCATGTTGTGTGCCATATGTCAAACAATGTAAATCACAGAAAAAGAATATTAGTGCACAAAAATAGATGCAAACAATATATACTGTATAAACTAAGACCTCATTCTGATATGATAAAATCTGAGACTCTTAGCCAATATATTTTGATCAAACACATCTGTGCCCACCTACCCAGCGTCACGGTGGTCTTAGGTCAGGCAGGTCCTATGCTAAACCTAACTATGCCGTTGGGCATCTATATCTAGGAGCGTGGACGCTGCACATATAGGTGTGTTGCTCCTAGTGACCTCTATGTGCATACAGCAACCAATGAGAGGAGGAGCAAACACACCCATATGTACCACGCAATCAAGGTGCTCAATTTGATAGGAAGAGCAAAAGTGCACAAGAATGCTACTCAAGATAGGCTAAGAGCGCATTCACACCTGAAGGTGCCACTCCCTCAAGTACATGTTATAAACTAAGCAAAACTCACAGAAACAAAAGGATAAAAAACATCCTGCATGATGTAATAATAATGATTGCGGATGTCAGTGGCTATTTTTGTGCACTTATATTCTTTTTCTGTGATTTACTTTGATATATATAGCCACTGACATCCGCAATCATTATTATTACATCATGCAGGATGTTTTTTATCCTTTTGTTTCTGTGAGTTTTGCTTAGTTTATAACATGTACTCGAGGGAGTGGCACCTTCAGGTGTGAATGCGCTCTTAGCCTATCTTGAGTAGCATTCTTGTGCACTTTTGCTCTTCCTATCAAATTGAGCGCCTTGATTGCGTGGTACATATGGGTGTGTTTGCTCTAGGGTTGCACGATATATCGAAAACTCGGTACGGTTTCGGTACCTAGTGCGGTACCGAAGCTCGATACCGAGTTTTCTTGCAGTCCGATACTTAGAACATGGCGCGCGCATCACTTTAATGCGTTGCCCCATGTTCTAATATCTGCCTGCCGTGCTGCCGCGCTGCCCGGGCCCCCTGCACCCCCCTCAGATCAGCCCACCCAGGTCCCAGCCACTTAAAAAAAAAATCATACTTACCTGTTCTGGCCGCCGCTGTCCTCACTGGTTCCGCGCTCCACCGTCTTCCCTGGCGCGCACTATGACCTGACGCAGCGTCAGGTCATAGTGAGCGCCGGCAGGCAAGAGAGTGGAGCGGGGAACCTGAGGACAGCGGCGGCGGCCGGAACAGGTAAGTATGATTTTTTTAAAGTGGCTGGGTGGGCTGATCTGAGGTCTGAGGGGGGCACAAGACACTGACCGGAGGTCTGAGGGGGGGCACAACTCGCTGACCTGAGGTCTGATGGGGGCACATGGGGGCACAAGAGGCTGGTCTGATGGGGGCACAAGAGGCTGGTCTGATGGGGGCACAAGAGGCTGGTCTGATGGGGGCACGAGAGGCTGGTCTGATGGGGGCACGAGAGGCTGGTCTGATGGGGGCACAAGAGGCTGGTCTGATAGGGGCACAAGAGGCTGGTCTGATGGGGGCACACGAGGCTGGTCTGATGGGGGCACAAGAGGCTGGTCTGATGGGGGCACAAGAGGCTGGTCTGATGGGGGCACAAGAGGCTGGTCTGATGGGGGCACAAGAGGCTGACCTGAGGTCTGATGGGGGCACAAGAGGCTGACCTGAGGTCTGATGGGGGCACAAGAGGCTGACCTGAGGTCTGATGGGGGCACAAGAGGCTGACCTGAGGTCTGATGGGGGCACAAGAGGCTGACCTGAGGTCTGATGGGGGCACAAGATGCTGACCTGAGGTCTGATGGGGGCACAAGAGGCTGACCTGAGGTCTGATGGGGGCACAAGAGGCTGACCTGAGGTCTGATGGGGGCACAAGAGGCTGACCTGAGGTCTGATGGGGGCACAAGAGGCTGACCTGAGGTCTGATGGGGGCACAAGAGGCTGACCTGAGGTCTGATGGGGGCACAAGAGGCTGACCTGAGGTCTGATGGGGCACAAGACGCTGACCTGAGGTCTGATGGGGGCACAAGAGGCTGACCTGAGGTCTGATGGGGCACAAGACGCTGACCTGAGGTCTGATGGGGGCACAAGACGCTGACCTGAGGTCTGATGGGGGCACAAGACGCTGACCTGAGGTCTGATGGGGGCACAAGACGCTGACCTGAGGTCTGATGGGGGCACAATGTGTTGATCTGAGATTTATTATCCCTGTACTGTGACGTCACTGTTTATTATCCCTGTACTGTGACGTCACTGTGTTTATTATCCCTGTACGGTGACATCACTGTGTTTATTATCCCTGTACGGTGACATCGCTGTGTTTATTATCCCTGTACAGTGACATCGCTGTGTGTATTATCCCAGTGCAGGAAGAGGTAAGTGGTCTGTGTTTGTGTGTTTGTTTTCTATTTTTCAGGGTCGTGAATGCAGAGGACTACGTCGGATTCGGTGGACTACGTCGGACCAGCTTTTTATTTTTATTTTTTTAAATAAAATGGTCAAACAGGGGTCTGGGGGAGTGTTTATTTCAATAAAATGTTTTATACTTGTGTGTGTGTATTTTTTTTACAATACTACAGTTTTAGTAATCACGGCTATCTACAGACGGCCCTGATTACTAATACTGGGCTTAGTGCTTGCCGGTATGGCAGGCCAGCACTAACCCCAACATCTATTACCTCGGCACCCACCGCCACCAGGGGTGCCGGGAAGAGCCGGGTACCCGCAGGACCGGACCTTCTAAATTGAGGGTCTGGCTCTGGGGCGGCTGCAGGCTGGTACCATTAGGCTGGGAAGGGCCAATAACCGTGTCCCTTCCCACCCTGGTAGTGCCAGGCTGCTGCTGCTGGTTGTATCTGGCTGGTGAAGGAAAAAAGGGGGGGACCCCACGCCATTTTTTTTTCAAAAATTTCATTATTTAAAAAAAAAAAAGGTGTGGGGTCCCCCCCTTTTTTCCTTCACCAGCCAGATACAACCAGCAGCGGCAGCCTATGTCTATATTTTTTTTTTCATAACTCAGACAACCCCTTTAACATTACCATGATTTTCGGGTAGATTATCACATAATAATCTCATAACAAGCGTTCATACAAATGTTCGTTAACGACAATCTGCCTGTGTAAAGATGCTGCTGATTATCTGATGAATGAGTGAAACGCTCATTCATCAGGTAATAGGATCATTGGTGCAGACACCTAAAAAAAAACAAAAAAGGATTACCCAACGCATCCAATTCGTTTCATCACACGGTTGTATTGTGTAACATACAGCAGGTTATTTCGCTAGTAGTGGTACAATATTTTCCATACTAAAATAAGGTCTTAGACCCTGATTTTCAGTTATATTGTTATAGGTAGATTATCAGCTATTGAGTCTCCAAAAATTCATAACATTGTTCCTTCCTGATGACAGGATCTTTGCCCTGGGACTATCACTCTATTGTGCGCACTTTGCAGGTATCTGCTTATAGCCCAGATCTACAGTATGTATGAGCAACAAGGTTTGGGTCAATAGTCATCATTCATCAATAGGACGTCCACATATAATATGATAACCACCCAACTATGAAACTTCAACAGCCTCATTTTTCTTCCATGGCCTCAGCCATTGACTATCTCACACAGTCTCCCCCTCAGCCGAAACATGGCTAATTTTTGGAGCTCTGTGGGCACCAATGAACCTTTCCACTGATTTTGGCTACAGGTAATAGGCCAGATGCCAAAAGCGGACAACACATTTAAGTCCCAATGATGACTTCTCTCCATCATTCTCGAAGCTTCTTGGTAGCCATGGAGACTGGATGAGAGCTTCTCTTGCACACTAATGTGAAAGCGCAACTTGATAAAGTTATAACACGGAGAGAATAAAGAAAGAACATGGTCATTAAATTCAGCAAACAGATCTGAAGATGCGGCGGTCCATACATTCAGTATTTCCGCCGTAAAGAAATCCTGTCCATATAATAAATAGGAGACGGTACACACAGGATTGGACAGAAAATTCAGATTTCAAGAACCCATCCCCATCTGTAATGTAACAAGAACTCACTGGTGTATCTATAATCAGTCTGTCAGGATACAAGATCAGCAGATGTAAGGAAATTAATTTCATGCAAATACTCTGGGGGCTGAGATCCAAAGTGGAGGAATTATCTCCTTTGTAGATCGAATAATGCTTAGCATTTATAATATGTGTCCCTCACAGTACACTTCATTCCTATAGTCGTGTAGGTAAGGAGAGGACATGATTTCTAAGCAGTGACCCACTTAGGCCTTAAGACCTAAAGGGCTGAGCGTTCAACCTTAATTGTCTACTTTTGACAATTATTTTCTGTTATAAATGTTTCCCAAAAATAAGCCGATTACAAGAAGCCTTAGTATCAGATGTAATTTGTGGGGGAACCCGACAGCAAATGTTCACTTCCACTGATGCTCCATCACAGGGGAAATTAAAGGGGTTGTCCGGGTTCAGAGTTCAACCAGGACATACCCCCATTTTCACCCCTCAGTCCCCCTTGATAGGAGCAGCGGAGCATTTCAGGCTCTGATGCTTTCCCTTGCCCTGCGCCGTATTGCACAGGGCAAGGGTTTTTTTGTTTATGTTTTTACACTGCAAGGCGGAGGCTTCCGCCCAGCAGTTTATTTGGTGACATCACCAGCTCTGATTAGTGGCCTTTAGCGCTGCCCTAGTAGTTCTACAGGCTAGGGAAGCGATAAAGCCCGCCCATTAGTGCTGGTGACGTCACCGGGCTCACTGCTAGGCAAAAGCCTCCGCCTAGCATTCCCCATGGAGAGCCCGGTACATCACTGGATCTCCAAAAAAAAGCCTTTGCCCTGCGCAATTCAGCAAAGGAGAGCATCAGAGCCTGAAATGCTCCGATGCTCATAATAGGGGGGCTGCCTTGGTGATAAACCCCTTTAAAGAAGTATTTATGACATTAATGGCATATTGCTGTCAGATTGATGCAGGTCTCACCTCTGAGACCCACTCCTATCTCCAGGACGGGGCCCCAAAGTGAAGGAGGGCACACTGTGCATTGGATGCATGCTCTCCATTCATCGCTCAGGGCGTTCCGAAAATAGCTGAGCAGGTACACTTGGCTTTTTTTGGAAGTCCCATAGTGATGAATGGAGAGCACACTTTTCACTTCTTAGTAATATCCGTTTTTGATAAAGCTGGCTGACAACCAACATGGCTGCCATTAAAGAGGTTGTGACCCAGCTTGATAAATCCGCCTAGTTAAACACTAATACATGCCTTTGAATCAAATCGCTGCTGATTTATCACTTAAAACATTAGGAGCAAAGTGGGAGATACATCTAGCCATGAACAGCAGTTCTCTGCTGTAAAACGTTTGGCTATTTTTGTACACAACTTTTGAAAAAAGTTAGGAAAAGTGAGTATGGTTAGCTAGGTGAGTAGGTGTACACCAGATTTATCAAATGTGACATTTTCAAAAATTCCAAAAATTGTGCCGTCTCACTTCAGTAAAGAAGGTAGCAAGTAAACTGGAGTCACATCTGACAAAAAAAGTATTCTTTTTAAAGATGCACATCCGATATTTGAGAAATTTGTTGAAAATTACAGCAATGTAGACTCAAGAACAATCTATTTAAATAATTCCTCAACTGGTAAATCTTCCTCAATGGCTAGCAACCCTTGTAGTTGATGAAATAGCGGTCATATTAGTTGCCTCGTTATGTTTCCAGTTCTATTGGATGGCAATGTCATCAACAAGATTAACAGGGCATTTCCCCTGTCCCCCTATCACAATCCCTAATTTATTGTCATTAACGGGGTTGTCCCACAAAAAATATGTGGATCTGAATACCTCTGAGTTGCGTGTAATTAAAAATGTTGTATAGTCAGTGAATTTTTCAATAAAATGTAACTGTATAGCTCCACCTGCTGTTTGTTTATTTCCTGGTCTGCTCACTATCTGCACATGCTCAGTTTCATCCTTCAACTGCCTCATGAGCTGTGAGAGAGCTGCAACAGAAAGGGAACGGCCCCCTGAGCTGCAGCAGAAAGGACATACCCACTGAGCTGCCAGCTTGATACAATTCTAACAGAGCAATTGGAGCAATGAATGGGGAGATTCATATTTTTTAGAAAGATCAATTGACAAAATCACACGGTCCCCCTGTTATGACCTCCAGTAATCAGTCGTAACTTGTAGGCAGGCTCGGACTGGCCCACAGAGGAACATGGGAATCCCCCGGTGGGCCCCTGAGAGAGGTGGGCCCCAGTCCACCAGCACAGCATCTCAAATAACCTATATCAATACAAAAAACTGGGTAGACTATCCAGTTTATTATTATAGATGCATCAGAAGGTTAAGATGGCCTCTAGGAATAGAGGCAGGTCAGTCAGTATCCTCTCTTCCCTGGGACCCACCTTTTGAAGTTATTGCTGAGACCGCCATAATTAATTATCTTGTAGCGTCTTGTTGCTGTCTGCCTTTGTTTAGGTGCGTTTTTTGGTGCAGAAGTGCACAAAAATCTGGACCGAAATTTATGAGGATCTTCTGCACGTTGAATGTATGTTGTGCATTTAATACCGTTTTTGCATGTTTTTGTTTTTTTTTAACCAATGCTTTTTTCCTATACAGCATTACAGAGGAAATTACATTACAGGGGGCACATACTTTCATACTAGAACATAGTATATGGACAAAAATGCCTGAAAAAACACCAAGACCGAAATGACAGTTATCCACCACTCTACCATGATCAAGAGATGAGGATCCTAAGCTATAATTCCACTTTTGCCTTTTATCCTTCAAAATCACATATGAAGGTTCTCAGTGATCAACCACAGTCTTACCCTCCCTGCAAAATGGCCACCTGTACAGTAAGGACACATGACTGTATTTTAAGGTGATTAAATTAAGCTGGAAGTTGCTGCAAGCAAACAAACTCGGTGAATGTACAGCAAAGTCTAATGGGAGTCCCAGGACAGATCGAAAATACCTAATTAGAGGAAAGTAATTACTGCCGGACAAACACTTACACAGCCATAACTGTTTCTGTACGGAGCAGCATTTATACAGCTGGCTTGAAATTCTCATCTATCCCTCATCACTTAATGTTTATTACAGAAGTGTTTTCCAATCCATGGCCCTCCAGGTGTTCCAAAAGTGGAGCTGTCAGACCATGCTGGGAGTTGTAGTTTTGCAACAGCTAAAAAGTCACAGGCCAAAGAGGTATGCAACTGTATGTTTTGGGGGTTTGGCTCAGTGCATATGTCAAAGAGACTTTCCTAGTGGGTGTTCCAAGCATCTTTCAGCTCTGCCTCATAGACTGTGGTACTGGGTGGAGCCAGACCGACCTTCTATGAAGTCCAAATTCCCTAATCAGGCATATAGAAAGGATTTGTCTTGGTGGAGCAACTCCTTAAATGAACTGGTCAAGTAATGTTATGAAACCCTCAACCAAGTAGGTGGTAGTAGTTAGACCATCAAATTGAGATTTAGGGAGCTACATTGTGTGCACATAGGGGCACAGTCACTCCTCACTGAAGGCAGCAGGACCTGCTCTCCTAGCTCTCAGGGAGATGATGTCACATGATCATGCTGGGAATGCAGGTCTTGCTTTCTCCAGTGAGGAGCAAGTGTTCTGCTGTGTACAAGTGGTTAAAGTGATTTTTATTTTTTAATTTTGGTTGGCACTATACTGGGGGACACTAAGAGAAGCATTATATATACTGGGGGTCACTAAGAAGATCATTACTGTATATATACTGGGGGCAATTAAGAGTTGCATTACTAAGAAAAGCATTATATACACTAGAGGGCACTAAGGTGGGCATTTGATGTCCAGGCGGCACTATGAGGGAAATTAGGTACACTGAGGGCACTGCAGATTTTTGTTAAAAGAAAACAAACAAACAGTGAACTACTGTAATTTTCACTTTATAAGACGCACCTGATGATAAGACGCACCCCAGATTTTCGAGGAGGAAAATAAGAAATATTATTCTCCAGACTTCATATCAGATCCTCAGATCAGACCCCCATATCAGATCCTCACATCAGAAATTCAGATCAGACAACCATCAGACGGACAATGTCAGACTCCCACCAGACCTCAGATCAGACCTCCCTGTCAGACCCCCATTAGACCTCCATGTCAGACCCCCATCAGACCTCCATGTCAGACCCCATCAGATGACCTGCTTATCATTTCATCCTGCAATTTATTGAATGCCAGAGGCTACAAAATAATGAATCTCATGTAATAATTGTGTTACCAGTAAACCACTATTTTCATGGTTTGGCTTCCATTCTTGCCCCAGCAGTGTGGAGGTCGTAAATCCTTCCTTTTGGCACTATCAGGTCTAGAAATGTCCTTACTGGACAGTAAAAATACATGTTCTTCTGTAAAAGACAACGTTGGACATTGCTCTTTTTTACTGCTGTCTCGAAGAGTCATTCTCTGCTTGTTGTGTTAAGTGGCGAAAAGCTATTAGCATAAGTGAACAGGTCTCCAGACAAATGGTAACTTAGCGAGAAGCAAATGTACAATTAATCCTACACTGCCTCCCATTCAATCATGAGGACATACAGGAAATCAAATTGCAAATGGAAATATAAGAGTTAGTGAGCCTGGAAATACTGTTCCTCATGTGGTAATAAGGGATTCTACCATTACATTAAAGGCATGCGGGAAGAGGTGCATTGGTTTGCAGTAGGGACTAAGGATTTCTCACAATTAAGTGTCGTTCAAAAATTCAGGCTATAGCTCATACAAACGGGGTGATAAAACTCCCTAGTACAAAGTTGTACAGACTTCATCTGCTGTCACATAGATTTTATGAGGAATCAGATAATTTCCCCTAAAAACATTCCTATGGCATCCAATGGAACATATCACAATTTGTATGAAATCAGAGGCATAGTAAAGGTCCAGTAGAGGACACAAGAGATGTAAAACATAAATATGGAACTACTGATGTAATGCTTAGGCCATAGTCATACTGGTTTGCACCCTTGTTTAAACTCAGTATTCCTGCTGTAACCTGGGCTCCCTACAGTTCTACAGAACCAAACTTACAACTCCATAGGGATCTATGGGCCCATAGCAACCAATCAGATTCTATTTTGCACAGCTCCATTGGATTGGATGCTATTGCCAACTAAGCTAGTTCTACTTTACACCAGTTTGATAAATCTCCCCCACTGTCTCTTAAAGCGGAGTACTAGTCTTAATGCACCTGAACCAGAATGGAGCTAAGTAATACACCCTCCTCCCATCCAGACTAGGCTTCAACTCAATCTGTTCCACACGTCCATTGGATGTGCTTATTTTTGTGTTTTTGTTTCTAAAAAAAATGTCACTGTTCTGTAGAAAGTTGGAACTAGCTTCCAGTTCAGAACAACATTGTCTTTGAACAACACCTTACCTTGATGAGTCTCATGAGTTCCAACAAACGAAGTCCACAAAGAATCACAAAAATTACATTGATTTTTATTGTGTTCTCCAATAACTTTATGTTAGAATGCACATATGTTGGCTTCTCCAGTACATCATGTGAAAACAATCTGGGCATATCTGCATCTCTCTTTATAGGTTTTGAACTGAGATAATGTCCAATGAGCCAAGTAACTGAAAATAGATATTTGATTATCCATCATATGGAAGATATAAAATCTTAAATAGATGTTACATAACTAAGAAATATGGTCGTGCATAAAACATGAGCTCATCTGTAATCAATGTGTAGGCAGATCCTACTAGCTGTATGTTAAGATATAAGTGTATGAGACAACCTCTTTAAAAGCGTTTTCTCACCAGAGACATTGATGGCAGATTAGTGAAGACTCATTCAACCAGTGGCACCCCCACTGACTTTGAGAATAGACAGGGGAACATAGTTAAATTGGTGTGGGGGCCCCCATTGTAACACTCGGGTCAAGCATGTCATTGGAAGACAGCATTACTGTTCAGTAGCTGGGGAGAAGGCCATTTTTATAATGTTTCAAGGATTGGTTGAGCTCCTAGTTTCGGCAGGAATTTGGACTATAAATGCCCACACTTACTGGTAACCCCATGGAGGTTCATCAGTGCCGATGATGCCAAGAAGAAGATTCCGTTCTACCCACCATCGCAACATTTTATGTCTTATAGTCGCCCAGACAGGGTCAGAGAAGCTACTGCAAAGTTAATATATTTTTATGGAATATATTTATGAATGGTTATGAATATTTATTGGTTAAAGGGAGTCTTTCACCTGTTTTTCACCTATATAACTAACAGCAGTGCCCCCACAGAAGATCAGGAAAAGCACTTTTATTCTGCAGGAAAACAGCTCCCAAGTGCCTAGCTGAAAGTAAAAACAGCTTTCCCTCCCAACTCGATTTTTAACAGCTACATCATCTGATATACTGGATATAATGCTGTGATTTTATCATTATGATTATATCATTTGAAAGCTTTCAATGTCAGCTTTCATAGAAGGTCAAACCAATTTTTCTATTTTTCTACCAATCCCAAGATATGAGCAGTTAAAGCAGCCCTCCCATCTTCAGTCTGGTTTGTTTGGGCACTTGGGAGCTGTTTTCCTGCAGAATAAAAGTGCTTTTTGTGGACATGTAATACAGACACACAGTGCACACAGGTATGTCTGGGATGTGTCTGCAATCTTCTGTGGTGCAGTGCTCTTAGTTATATTGGTGGAAAACAGGTGAAAGACTCCCTTTAAGTGTTTTGGTAAACCCCTTAATAAAGACCTGTGGCCTAGTTTTATCCAAGTAAGCGGTCTATGTCTTTATTTAGTATTTAAGGATGGAAATTGACGAATGTCATACCATGAAGGTAGAGTGGCCCCTGCATTTGGGACTGTGTTGTGGTTCCTTCACAGCTCCTGGTCAGGAGTGGCACAGTTTTGAGAAAAAATTCAAAGGAGTGTTTATGTTTTTCAGAAATCATTTGACGGGGCACAGAACTAAACTCTTTCCATGGTATCAAATTTTTTTTTTTAAATGGCAGGTCGAAACTTTCTGACAACTATCAAACTGTATGATTTGTGGAATTTTCACACATTTTGTAAATGCTTTTAGCTAAAGGGTCCCCTGGAAGCTGATCACACTTGGTCCTCCTTCTGACCCCCAAGTGATCATCTTTGGGCCTCATGCACATGACAGTGATCCAAAAACAGCCTTTAAGAACAGCAAAATGGTAAATTTTTCACGGATGCCTTTTTAAAAAACTGCTATTCAAAACAGCCAACTAAATGGTACGGGAGCTGTGAAAACTGGAAAAATAGGACACTAGTTCCTATTTTTTAATGACTGGTATTCAAATTATGTAAAAAAAAAACATGACATTCCTGAAGCATTACAGGATTCCTGGACATGCATGGACATGTTGGGTCCTCCTAAAATGTCTTTTCAGCCACTCTCCTGAACGAAGGACTCCCTTCAATTTCAGAAAGTTAGGGTACGACTACACAGCACTGTCGCCTGGCGATTGCAACGTGTCCACACTGCGTTTGAGTACCACGTGGCTGCACCTTCAATAATGCGCAACCATTAATACATTCCGGTCTTATCCGTTTGATTAGAGCTCGCTGCAGCCCACACGACCACGCCATGTGATCATACTCTTATAATGGGGTATTTTCAAATGGGTTTGCAGTCAGGTTCCCCCCTGGCTTATCGTTCCAGGAACCTTTTAACAAAAAAGGAATTGTGTAAGGTCAATGACCCCTTTAAAGATACTAATAAGGAACTGAAAGAAACTTTTAGCTTTTTAACCACTTCAGCTCTGGGCCATTTCCCCCCTTCCTGACCAGGCCTAATTTTGCAAATCTGACGTGTCACTTCATGTGGTAATAACTTTGGAACGCTTTTACTTATCCAAGTGATTCTGAGACTGTTTTCTCGTGACACATTGTACTTCAAGTTAATGGTAAATTTGCGTCGATAAGTTTTAATTTTATTTATAAAAAAATCCAAAAGTTAACGAAAATTTGAAAAAATTCACTGTTTTCTAAATTTCAATCTCTCTGCTTTTAAGACAGATAGTGATGCCCCATAAAATCCTTTTTAATTTACATTCCCCATATGTCTACTTTATGTTGGCATCATTTTGGTAGTGTCATTTTATTTTTTTAGGACAGTAGAAGGTTTAGAATTTTAGACGCAATTTTTGCAAATTTGCAAAATCAACTTTTTTAAGGACCAGTTCAGTTCTGAAGTCAGTTTGTGGGCTTACATAATAGAAACCACCCATAAATGACCGCATTTTAGAAACTACACCCCTCAAACTATTCAAAACTGGTTTTAGAAATGTTATTAACCCTTTAAGTATTCCACAGGAATTAAAGCAAAATAGATGTGAAATTTCAAAATTTCACTTTTTTTGCATATTTTCCATTTTAATCATTTTTTTTCCTGTAACACATCAAGGGTTAACAACAAAACAAAACAATATTTATTACCCCGATTCTCCAGTTTGCAGAAACACCCCACATGTGGTCGTAAACTGTTATTTGGGGATACGCCAGGGCTCAGAAGGGGAGGAACAGCATCTGCATTTTCTAACATGGAATTTTTTGTCATGGTTTGTAAGAGTGATAACTTTTTAATTTTTTTGTAGACTGAGCTGTGTGAGGTCTTATTTTTTGTGGGACAAGCTGTGCTTTTTATTGGCACCATTTTGGGGTACATCCGGCTTTCTGATCACTTTTTAATCTAATTTTTGGGAGGTTAACTAAAAAAAAAAAGCAGTTTAGGGGCATTTTTCTATATTTTTTTTTTACACCGTTCACTTGATGGTGTAGATCATGTGATATTTTTGTAGAGCCAGTTGTTACGGACCCAACGATACCAAATATATTTTATATTTTTTTTTTTACGTTTTACACAATAAGAGCATTTTTAGAAGAAAAATCATGTTTTTGTGTTGCAATTTTTTAAGAGCCATTTTTTTTCCTTTTTCGGGCTATAATCTTGTGTGGGGGCTCATTTTTTGCAGGATGAGGTGACGTTTTTATTGCTACCATTTTGGGATGCATACGACTGTTTGATATTATGTTTTTTGGTAGGTGATGCGACAAAAAAAAAGCTGTTTTGGCATAATTTTTATTAGATTTTTTTTACGCAGTTCACTTGATGGGGTAAATCATGTGATATTTTTATAGAGCCGGTCATTTCGGACGCGGTGATACCAAATATGTCTATCTTATTTATTTATTTATTTTTATTTGTAACTTTTTTTAATGAAATATTTGGGGGAAAATTATTTTTTTTATATATATACCGTGTTTCCCTGAAAATAAGACAGGGTCTTATTTCTTTTTTTTCCTCTGAAAAAAGGGTTAGGGCTTATTATCAGGGTAGGTCTTATTTTTGCCCCCACTGAATATATACCAGTATTTCTTTTTTGCCCCCACTGAACATATATGTCATTTTTGCCCCCACTGAATATATATGTCATTTTTGGCCCCTCTAAATATATACTGGTATGTAATTTTTTTGGCCCCCGGGCCCCTGTGCACACACAGACAAAAATATACTTACCTCAACTCCGCTCCGGACTTCTTCTTCTCACCCAATCCTGTCATCCGGCATGTGCTGCATCATCCCATCAACCAGCGTGATCCAGCGAGACCCAGCACTGAAGTCACGTCTAGCGGGATCATCACAGGGGAGAGGTCTTGCAGCGCCGGATAGGGTATGGGTATAGGGGTGTGTATAGGTAACTAACTGCGCAGTACTGCGTGCTATAGTGCGCAGCATTGCGCAGGTAGCGCCACCAGCAGAGAGGCCCTGACTGGCCATTAAAATCACTTGCGGGCTGCGCCCCCCCCGGGCCTGGACCTATTCTCAGTGTATCCTCAATGTACCTAGGGCTTATTTTTGGAGTAGGGCTTATATTTTAGGCCTACTCAAAAAACAGGGCAAAATAGCACTAGGGCTTATTATCGGGGTAGGTCCTATTTTCGGGGAAACAGGGTATATAAGCCTATGGACTGGAGTGCCACTGATTCTGGGGTAAAAGCAGATCCTTTTTTTAATTAGGCCTCATGCACACAACACATGATCAAATTCTATGGGTCCATGCACACGTTCATATTTTTTTTTGGATCCATGTGGCAGTTTCAGAAATTACAGAACGTAATTCATATATATGATTTTTTTTTTTTTTTTTTACACTTTGTGTCCCCCATAAGGTCATACAAGACCTCAGAGGGACATTTAACTTCACTTATTTTTTTCACACTTGATTTCTCCTGTAACTGGGGCTGACATAGTAGCACCAGTTACAGTGGAAATACATCCCCAGAGAGGCTATACAGCATAATACTATGCTGTACAGCCTCAGTGCAGGGCTGATCGGGTCTATGAGAGACCCGGCAGCTCCTGCACTCACCCGGCTCCGGCGATCACGTATACAGCGATCTAGAAGGCAGGGACCCCTGGGAACGGTCCCTGCCTTCTCTTTGGGGTACCCTGCTGTCACTGACAGCAGGTACCCCACTGTGCAGCTGCACGATTAGCGTGGAGCTGCTATCTCTGAATGGACGTTCAGAAACGTCCATTCAGAGATAGATAACCACTTCCCGGACGTTTATAGTCAACGGGCGGACGGGAAGTGGTTAAAGACTATGTACTTTCTTTAACGTAATAGCATTCCTTATATGTTGTCTCGATGCAGCTCTGCCAGGGATACTGGTGGTTACAGGCAAACCCTTGTTACCATGGTGCCAGGGGGGTAGGTACACACGCCACAGATTATATTCGGCTCTATTGACTTGCTAAGGTAACAATGAGAATAGAAACTATTTTCACCAAACAGGAATGCTGCTGCACTAATTAAAGTATTATGTGACAAAGCCACCGCAGTGGGCTGCCGACGAGCGTCACAAGAGAAGTAATGACTCAAGGCCCTTTTCAATGTTTGTCAAAGGATCAATTCATAGCTATGTGTTTAATGGTCCGCATGATGTATAATGTGGATAAAGTAGGATATTTAGACTGCGTCCAATGAAGTCTGGTCACTTTTGCTCTCCAACTGCTATATTCTGATACTTAGCTTCCTTCACTTGAATGGTGTTAAGCTGCAATGCCTGACAAGAGCCTATGGACAGGAGTGCCACTGATTCTGGGGTAAAAGCAGATCCTTTTTTTAATTAGGCCTCATGCACACAACACATGATCAAATTCTATGGGTCCATGCACACATTCATATTTTTTTTGGATCCATGTGGCAGTTTCAGAAATTACAGAACGTGTCCTATTCTGGTCCACGTTGCGAGAATAGCCATTTTTATGGATGGGACAAAGGTGTCCGTATTATGCAAATCTGTGGTTTGTGGACCTAAATATGGACACATGCATGATGCTTGAAAAGAGTTTTCTTTTCAGACCCCCCCTCAGCATGGCTAGACCCACAGTGGTGAGCATACTTAACAGATCCTTGCCGTTCTGTGGCACCCAAGGGGGAGTGATGGAACCGGAACCCAGCAACGGGGATCAGGCCACGCTGGGAGGTTTGAAGAAAAACATACCAAAGGTGAACAGCTGCTTTAATCTTGGATGGCTCCTTAAAGGGGTTCTCTGGGGATTAAGAAAATGAAAATACTTAAATATTACTTTATTATAAATATATTCTCAAATACCTTTCATTATTTATAATGGCTCATTTTGTCTGGGGAGCAATGATTAGGAGAAAAAAAATGGCTGCCGTCCTATTAGTACACACAAAACCTGTCCTGATCACACAGGAGGACAAGTTACTTCACAACACTGAGGTAAAGAGCCGTCTCATCCTCCTCTCTGCTTGTCAGAGATTATGATCCTGTATACAGATCATAAGATATTCAGCTGAATCTCTGGGTAATTTAGTTCATGAGGAGACGAAGTACAGAGAGGACGGACAGGACAGACTGTGGTAATGGAGACTGTATACAAGTGCTGCTTTTCATTATCCACATCCTCACCTCCTCTGATGTCTCCTCATTTTCTCCATTCCCACAGAGATTCACCTGTATTCAGGATCATAATCCCTGATAAGCCGAGAAGAGGAGGATGAGGCAGCTCTTTACATCAGTGTTGTGAAGTTCTCTTGTGTGATTAGGACAGGTTTTGTGTGTACTAGTAGGACGGCAGCCATTTTATTTCGCCTAATGATTGCTCCCTAGACAAAACAAGCCATTATAAATAATGAAAGGTATTTGTGAATATATTTATTAAAAAATAATATTTAACTATTTTCATTTTTTTAAATTCCTGGAGAACCCCTTTAACATCAGACTTACGGTCACTAAAACAAGATCAAAGCATGGCCATACTATGGCGCAAATTTGGACGGAAAGAAAAATTGTTGCAATACTCACTACTGTGGTCTAAACTACCTTTGGAAGAAACCCAAGCAGAATAAACAGTAGCTTTAGGGATTGAGTTTTCATGGAAAGACAGCCGTACACAGGTCTAAGATCATCATGAACATTTCCAGGCCTTTAGACTGGAGTAAATATACCGTAATCTGACTACGGAGCACTGGAAACCATCTGAATCTGGGTTTTAGTGGTCCTAAAGATAACAGTTTTTGTCTCAATGCAGTAAAGATTCTGTTCTGAGTGACCTGCATCCTCACAATACTACAGCTTCGAGGACAAGAATTAATATGCTAAGCCCCTTATCTGAAAATCTGTTCTTGAAAAAAAAAATAAAGCCTCAAATATTCTATTAGGGTATTTTGACTGAATACTGTGAGAAAGTCCTACAATTTGGACATCAATGAAGTGGGATGCAGGCTACAAAGAACATATTTTTTTCTTTGGAGGTCCTATGTGTCTGGACATTACTTGTAAAGCCCACATATTTAAATGGTAACCATTACATATTTTATTTCACCTCTGGTGGTGCTGCAAGGAAATTGATCACAATATTCACATCTGTAATTTGTGAGGAAACCTAGTAGCACACCCATTTTGAAATACACTATTATGACATTGTGAGCCTCTTTTGGAGGACTTCCATCAGTTAGGTGGAGAGCAGCTAGAAATGACATCTCTGAAGGACCTGGCAATACAAGCAAAGGCTATTGATTGTTATGGTCACCATGTAATACCTAATTTACCCTGTGGTGGCACTGCAGAGGACTTGATCACAAGCTGCCTGGCTCACTAACAGATTATAGTTAATCACTGGGGGTCCCAGTAGTAGAATACACTGTGAGCAGTTTTGCTTTGGAGGATCTTTCTAATCAAAATGAACTGCCCAAAGTAGCACAAGGACTTTCAAGACTTTTTGAGTGCTTCCGCCTATAGTTGGGGGTGGTGGGGGGCTGATTTAATAATTAAAGAGAATGTGTTATCAGAAAATGACCTATTGATTAAATCACTTTTTATGAATCCACCATTCGCAATAGGTGATGGTCAAGACGTATATACTCCTTCCTTGTACAATGACCTCTGCACAGGTCACAGAGCATGCCCATAAAACTTCTCCATATAAATCAATGGGGTCCTCTCCAGTCACTTATGTCCATAAGGGCTGATGTAAAGCATATCTCTAAATGCTGTTAACAACCGCTCAGGAAAGATGGCTGCCCCCATACTCATGTACAGGAAATAGAACTTAAAAAAAATCTGTAATCAGAAAATAAAGTTTGGAAAATGTATATATGTCACTGTCGAACTAGCAGAAATAAGCGGCACATTGCCTTTAAAAGGTGTCTGCCAAATTTAGTATAAAGACCTTGACCAGACAGGGTCCTGACTTTTGACCACCTTTAGGATGACCTGGGATGGGATGAATGCAGGCCCAACCTACTGTTCTTGCATCCACTTATGTATGGCCATGAAGAGCATCAGCAATGGATTCAGTCCCTAACATATGCCCCTATCTGTGCAAACCTGAAATGAAAGAAGAGATCTGATATATTTCATCTCTAATCTGTGCAGAAAAGCAGAGAGCTAAAGAGAACATTATAAATGAGCCAAAAATTTTCCTGAAACAGCAAAAAAATCCATCGACTTCACATAGCACACAAGAGCTGAGCTGGCATCTCATATGTTTGATGCAGGGAAGGGTGCAGGCAGTTCATTCCAAACTGCTGTTATCCAGAGCAGATGGTGCGAACACGCGTATAGCAGCATTGTGCGAAGAGTGGGGTATACTGTTATGACAGACTGCAGCAGTCCTGGCCTCTGTTTCCTATCTACTTCCTGCAAGAACCTCACATTGCCAGGATACGAGCTGCCTACTATTAAAGTTTTAGATTTTACCCAGGAGTCTCTGCAGCTTAACGCCAAACACGAGGATATTTGTGGATACTCAAAGCAAAGTCTTATTATATATATATATATATATATATATATATATATATATATAATATATAGTAAGGAGTTACTCAGTTTAGAAAACCCATTTTTATACACCTTAGTAGAGACCTCTGATTTAAAGGGTTGTACTACAAAGACAACTTATCCCCTATCCACAGTGTAGGGGATAAATGATTGGCAGTCATTCCAATAGATGGGGCCCCCACCTGAGAATGGGGATCCATTCCCCCCCCCCCCCCATCTCTGGTGATCCCATAAAGAATGAAATGCATGCATGACCTCCGCTACATTCAAAAATGGAGCGGTGGTCACACATGCATTTCATTATTCTCTATGGGACTGCCAGAGATAGGTGAGTGCTTGTACTTGGCTATCTGTAGCAGTCCCATGGAGTGTTCATGTCTGCGATCAGGTCCTCAGCTTTTGTGATCGGCGGGGGCCCCAAACACTAATTCTCTATCCTATGGATAGGGGATAAGTTGTCTTAATGGGACAACTTCTTTAACAAGGTTTAAAGGGAACCTGTCATCAACTTTATGCTGACCTCACTGAGGACAGCATAAAATAGTGACAAATTCTGATTTCAGCTGTGTGTCACTTATGAGCTAAAAGTAAGTGGTTGCTGAGAACCAGCATCATAATTATTGCAGCTCAGGCCTTGAAAAGAGTCCAATCTACCTGAGAAGAGTCATGGTTATTCATAATCCCCCCCCCCCCTAATCTGCTGATGATTGGCAGTTCTCTCCTAGAGAAAAGGGGTGAAAACTAGGTAGAAAAGGTAGAATAACCATGAGTCTTCTCAGGTGGCCATGACTCCTTTTCAGGCCTAGCCTGCAATGATTGTGATGTTGGGTTTTCGGCAACCACTTACTTTTAACTTCTAAATGACAGACCTCTGAAATCACCTCACCTGTCGCTACTTTATGCTGCAGTTAGTATGGGCAGCATAAAGTTGATGACAGGTTCCCTTTAAGGTCCTTATCTCTTGGCCAGAGGTTGTAATGTTTCATTCCCCTGTGATGATCCTGCAGGGAAATTGAATATTTACTGATGACTGGTAGGGGTCCTAGCAGGATTCTCTGTGACTGGCCTATTGGCAAGTGACACTTCTAACAAGTGGAAAACCCTTTTAAGAGACATGTAACTTTGGACCCCTGCTTACAGAGCTTCCATGGTTTATGTGTCTTGACTGGCACTAAATATATGGCTCCTGCACCCAACCATAGCATACCTAACCAGGTTTTCTGCTTTGTACAATCACTCTTTTGTTAGGAGGGTCCCCAGATATAAGCTGAGCACAAGGTTGCCAGCTAACGCTGTAATGTGATTGGGAACCTGGTATCAAGTGTCCATTTCTCCTCTAGTACCAAAGCATGGGTGTTCATTGAAATCAGTGGCCTGTCCCTATAATGCAGAGAGAGAGAGACACACAAACATACTTTAGGACTACTCTGCTGTTAGGAATTGATGGAGCAGATGTGCTTGGATAGACACTGTAGTTGAAGAACTCACTAGTTACAGTCATCAGCTATGGTTTTAGGGACTGGACCTCAACAAACCTATCTTAAGGAGAGGTCATCAATGTTTTAGTCACCTTTAACCTTTGTTGCCCCATTTGGTGGTTTAGGCACAGAATCATGGTACATTAAAAAGGGCGTTCTCCATGATTGTGGGCTGCTGACATATGGACCAGTGTTGTTGTAGTTCACATAGCAATGAATGGGAAAACTTTGTACATTCTCAGTGCTTTCTTGTAGACTGCATTCCACCTTTATCCCAAAACTGAAAGACAGTTCAGTTAGCACTTGCCCCTCTATTGTGCTACTGATGCTGCCGTCTCCGCTGAACTCACACAGGCCGCGGGCTGTTCTGCTTGGGTAGCAATTAGATGCTTTCCCTTCTCTTCCTGTTCAGATGCACAGATCCAGTCAGAACCCAAGTGAAAGAACCGTCAGCCTATGTGAGTGCAACGGAGATTGTGGAGAGACAGAGGAGTAAGTACTAATTACATTGTCTTTCATCCACAAGACAGAAGAAAGGACTGATTTCCTAAAAAGCTCAGAGAACCCCTTTAAGACCTCAAAGAGGCCCATAATTGGAGAAGATAGTGATGTCTCTGTTATTTAGTCACAAATTACTCCATTAGCCATAAAATGTAGAAACACAGACCAGTGATCAGCAATTTTAAGCAGGGAAGCAGTAACCAGCAGTCTCTGAAGCAATATTCATGAGAACGCAGCCTCTGTATTTACCAGCGACCATTAATATCAGTGCGACATTTTATGACTAATAATGATGAGATACTGGCTCCTCATAAATTGATAGGATGCAAGCTCGTGAAAATTGATTCAGATGAACGTCTGCCTCCACTCCTGGTAGATAACCAGCAAATCCTGGCATTATCTCGTGTAGAGCTAAACGTTCCAGGCACCTGACTGATTATAGCAGAATCACTTGAGTCTTAAAGTCTGTTCTGGAATCTGCACAACCCAAATTATGTGCACTGAAGGACTGATGAAGAATCCTATGGGCCAAGCACAGAGTTCTTTATGTGATGCTTGTAAAACACGCATCATAAAAGTATCGTAAAGTGACACCAAGATATTTTTGTTGGTAGTGGTAAAGGGGTTGTCCGCGCTTTTTCTATTGACTATTTCCCAGGTGTCCTCCAACCTGCATGGTTGTTGTTCTTTCAGGTCTATTATTTAACATAGTTCTTGGGGCTTTTTCTATTGACCTATCCTCAGGATAGGTCATCAATATCAGATTGGCGGGGGTCCAACACTCAGCCCCTCCGCCGATCAGCTGTTTGAGGAGACGGTGCATGTGGTGTGCATGAGCTGTCTCCCTTCTCTCTTCCGCTGCTGCCGTCTCTTCATACAGCTGATCAGCGGGGGGTGCCAGGTGTTGGACCCACGCTGATCTGATATTGATGACCTATCCTAAGGATAGGTCATCAATAGGAAAAGCCTACACAACCTCTTTAACTAATAGGCCTGACAGAAATAGTAACCATAATATGATAAACTTCCAGTTGTCATTCAAACAGGTGTTTTTTCAGGGAGGCACAATATTGAACTTTTAAAAAAGAAAAATTTGATCAACTTAGAAAATCCATCGGCATCACTAATTAGGACAATGTCCTCAAAAATTGAAAGGCATCCTAAACTCATTGTGAGAGGGACCTTATGGAATTAAAAGGGTCAGGAATAAAACAGGGGCAATAAATAACAAAAAGAAATTATTTCAATTACTAAAACAGGAATGTAGTGAAGTAGCACAAAAAAAACTATAAGGAAAAATAAAGACTATGTAAAAGACAGACAAGTAGGAGACAGAGGAACATTGCCAAAGAGAGAAAAACTAACCTTAAAATGTTCTTCAGTTATAGAAATGGTAAAAAGGTTAATCCTGAAAGTGTTGGCCCTTTAAAGAGTGATGAGGGAGGAGTTGTAGAGGGCAATGAGAACACAGAACTGCCACTTTACAAATCACTAGTCAGACCACACATGGAGTACTGTGTACATTTCTAGGCTCCTGTGAACAAGGCAGACATAGCAGAGCTGGAGAGGGTTCAGAGGAGGGCAACTAAAGTAATAACAAGAATGAGTGGACTACAGTATTATCAGATTATCAAAATTAGGGTTATTAGAAAAAAAAAAGATGACCGGGGGGGGATATAATAAGAGTGTATAGATATATCAGGGGCCAATACATAGATCTCTCCCATCATCTATGTATCCCAAGAACTGTGACAAGGGGACATCCTCTGGGAGGCAGGTCTGCTTCTATGTGGTTGTCTCATCAGGACAACTCTCTGTTATAGCAACTCCACCAACAATAATGTGACTGTTCTTCAAGTTCCAAGCTCTTCCTCTGAACGTTCTCCTTTAACGTTGTTGAGTTCTGGAAATGCCCAATAGGTGAGGGTGGCAGAGGGACCCGCACCTATCAAGTAGTAGTGACAGAAGCCTCCAAAACAATACGAGGTATAACGTATGATATTGGGGGCACCCTTGCGCCTAACACCTATGTTGTATTTCGCTGTAAGACACTACTGCAACCAGCACAGATTATGTCTAAGACTAATGCAGTTGAAGTTTACGTTGATATGTTCCAATATCATCCACAGACCAAAGCTTTACTTGTCTATGACTTAATTGAACTATTAAGCAATGTAATGCATCCATGCTGTACGTAGTATTGAGATGAGGGGCAGGCTCAAAAATGTAAAAATGGAAGGTCTTATAAAGATAAGTTTAGGTATGGTCTTGGGTTCCTAGGCCTATGACCAAGACTGTACAGTTAGGTATTCCACTTACACTGACTTAAGGTACTATCATGGTACAGATCATGGTAAACGATCGAAGACGTAGCGACTCGTTAGCGATGGAAATTTTGCTTATTATACGCATCGATAATCGTTCATAAAAGTAGTCGTTACGCATTCACTTTTAAATCGTTCATTGTTATTATATGTAAAGATGGTGGACAGATGCTTGGTCAAGATGTTGGTCTTCAGGTGGAATGGTAGGTGTGACAACGGAAAAGAGCATGTAAATTTCAAAGTCACACCTATTTCCCCTCCCAAAGCCATGTATTAGATCGATAGTGACTAGACGACTCCATATTATACGAACGGATCTATTAACGAGGAACAATAATTTTATGGCATGCTGAAAAATCACGATGGATGAGGAACTAAAGATTTATCACTCATCTTTTAATTGTTCATACTTATCCTCTGCCATTTTCCCCTCGCATGCACGAGAAACTGTACAATATTCGCTCCGTGTAATAGGGCCTTAACTCCTAAAAATATTGGAGGCTGTGAAATGAGTGGACTGTAAACCACATAGAGCTCTGGATCCACTAGGAGAGCAGAAGGTCTTTCTACACAAAACCGAATGAGCTAGATAGTTCAGGGACAAAGGTGGATATGGAATCAATTACTTTTCTAGTGTTCTCCTCGCTGCTGGATACAATTGCTCACAGACTCAAAGCAACAATAAGTTACAGAACCGGGAGAGCCAGAAGCCCTTCACAAATACAGCACATAGGTCCTTGGGTTTGTAGGGTAAAGGTGCATTCTCAATGTAAGACACTGTGGGAGGGTCACCAACATTTCCTCAAAAATTAAATCTGAAATCCATTTTGTACATAGGTCTAAATGTATATGCTAATTAAAGGGAGTCTGTCACCTAATTTTCCCCAATATAACTGAGAGCACTGCCCCACAGATTGCAGACACATCCCAGACATACCTGTGTGCACTTTGTGCCTTTATTCCATGTCCAGGAAAAAGCACTTTTATTCTGCTGGAAAACAGCTCCCAAGTGCCCAGCTGAAAGTGAATGTAAAAACAGCTTTCACTCCCGACTCAAATTCTAACAGCTATATCTTCTTATATAGTGGATATAATGCTGTGGTTCTGGTATCATTTGAAAGGTTGGAATGCCAGCTTTCCAACAAGGTCAGGTCATATTTTTAGTGGCTACAACTCCCAAGATATGAGCAACTAAAGCAGCTCTCCCCTCTTCAGACTGGTTTGCTTTGGGCACTTGCAGCAGCAGAGCTTAGGATATGTTTTCCTGCATAATAAAAGTGCTTTTCCTGGATATGGAATAAAGGCACAAAGTGCACACTGGTATGTCTGGGATGTGTATGCAATCTTCTATGGGGCAGTGCTCTTAGTCATATTGGTGAAAGACTCCCTTAAATCCAACTGTTGCGTTTTTTCTCCAAATGATTTCCTCTGCCATATGATAAATGATAAAATTCTGTCTTCCAGCACCAACCACTAGAGGGAGCTTGAGCGCTTACTGCATACATTTCTTTTATTATCAAGCGGTGTAAGGCCCCATAGACACAACCATATCTCATTTTTCGATCTGGAAAAAAAAACAGATCTATGAAACATGGATAGCTTCCATGTGCATTGTTTTTATTTCATTCCCATCAATAGACATGGCTATTTTCAGCTACAAATACAGACAAGAATGAGACCTGTGACAAGATTTGCAGATTGTAGTAAATAGAGGAATCCGCAGCACTCCAGAAGATTACGAAGCAGAAAGATGTATTTTATTCACTAGTTTGCATCTCACAGAGCGACTTTTCGATTCAACAGAATCTTTATCAGATTCTGTTGAATCGAAACGTCACTCTGTAAGATGGCAACTTGTGAATAAAACACATTTTCCTGCTTCATAATCTTCTGGAGTGCTGCGGATTCCTCTATTTACTACATTCCAAAACCAGTTAGCCAAGGTTTTTTTTTTCTGCGAGCACCCACCCTCCAGCTGAACACCCATGGACTTATTGCCTCGTTTCAGGTAATGCAGTGCTGCTCTGACCCCATTAGATGCAAGATTTGCAGATTGGGCACACAGCGCAATAAAAAAAATACAGATGTGTGCATGGACTCATAGAAATGAATGCTCAGTGCGCTTGCAGGAAGAAAAGCTGATAGCACAACGAAGAGAAAAACCCGAATAGTAATCAGTGAGCGCTAAACTGCCCCTAGTGGTGGCTACTGGCAGGCAGAATTTTTATCATTTATCATAAGGGGGATTTTTAAGTCAGTTTTGCTTAGTGTAATTTGCATCAGATTCATAAATTTGGTGCATCTTTACAAACGCTTGTCGAGAGATGTCACTTTTTACTTTTTTTTCTTTTACGGCATCCCCTACTGGAGAGAGATTGCACTTTTTTATAAAGTTGCAGTGGCTATATCTAACAGTGCAGCTAATAAACATAACTAACCACATCCACCTTTCCACGCGGTAAGTGTGGACTATTTACAACTTTTTTACAGTAGAAAACTGATGCAAGTCAAATGATAAATTCTTTCGATGCCTGAAGGAAAGCAAAGAATTTCAGCCCTATAAAACTGAGCGCCGATCGATATAAAGATTTACTATGAAACCGATTCACATATAATTTTCAACCTTTATGGATAAAAAAAAAAAAATAGTGATCCAGTGAAGACACTGACTGCAAGGTTAAATGGGTAGCACAAGATTGAAAAAAAACATGACTGCTGTCTTCCAGAAGCAACTTCATGCCAGGTCTGATTCTGCAGCTGACGTCCATTTAAAGGGGATGTCCCATGAAAAATATTCTACAGTTTTCAAACCAGTACCTGGCTCTGAATTATTTCGTAACTGCATTTTTAATTAAATCCATCTGTATAGCGCCACCTGCTGTTAGCTTTTTCTAATTTCTCTGTCCTGCTCACCGAGATGGAAGCACATGCTCACTTCCATCCTTCAATTGCCACCAGCTGCACCAGAAAGGACACGCCCCTAAGCTGACAGCTTGAAATAAAACAGAACAATTGGAGCAATGATTGAGAAGATCTTGGGATCCATTTTTTATAGGATAGCCCTTTTAAAGGAGTTGTCTCACTTCAGCAAATGTCATTTATCATGTAGATAAAGGTACAAGACGCTTACTAAGGTATTGTGACTGTCCAGATTGCCTCTTTTGCTGGCTCAATTCATCACATTATACACTGCTTGTATACAGGGGTTACAATCACCCTTCAATCCAGCAGTGGTGGCCGTGCTTGCACATTATAGGAAAAAGTGCCAGCCTATCCCACGGTCCCAGCCACCAGAAAGGCCTACTTTACCTATAGTTTGCAAGCACAACCACTGCTGCTGGATTGCAGGGTGGTCTGTAACCATAGAAACGAGAAGTGTAAGTACAAGTGTAAGTACATTGTATTCACTTTCTTACTGAAGTGAGACAAGCCCTTTAAGTAAATGGGGCTAAACTGCAATACCACGCTAACCTGTGTACAGGTGTGGCACTGTTTTTTGGAACTGGGCAGCCATGTAGAACCTCTGTAACTTAAAATCCCATTAAAATGTTGTGCGTGTTAAATATATGTAAAGCAAGCATGTAGACATTACTACGCTTCAGCAGTTCAGCCATCACCTGCCTTCAACGAAAAGCCCAATCCTTAACCTCAATCCTCCCTTCAAGGTAGAAAGGTTTTGCTGCTGTAAGCAATCTAAGGAAAAACGCTCAGCTCCCAAGATGCCAGCATGGTATTCATAACTGCAAATTCACAAGGATGGCATTTTTTTTTTTGCACATGAGAAGAAAAAGAATGAACGGACCATTTCTGAAAACATAGCCACAAGTTTTGCTGTCCCCATCCATCCCATAGTGAGACTCGCCTAATGAAGGGCATATTTAGTTCACCGGCGCTCTCATAAATGCGTTTAAAGGATAGTGATGCACAATACAAAAGAGGACTTATTTATGGTCTTCAAAAACAATAGAAATCTACTGGCTTTGAAGCATCAGTGGCTGAGCCTCACGACATAACACAGTAGCTCCTGCAGGTACAAGAGGACAAGGTCAAAGCAAAGATGGGAACAATACAGTCATGTCAAAGGGTTTGTGGTTCTCGCCGCTGGATTCGGCATCTCAATGCCAGACGCGCTCTCAGAAAGGTCGGCAGAGCCCAAAAGTTTTTTTGTAGCAGTCTTAATTCATCTTACCAATTATTGGCCAAAAAACTGCATATATATTCACCTAAGTTACGACCCAGCCAAACTAATATTCCTGTTTTGTAACAAGAGGAGATGGGGAGGGGTAATAGAAGTTCATGAAATGAGGACTCGAAGAGGAGGCTGTATCCAACAACATCCCCACAGACTGACCGGTCAGCGATACTGAATTCGGAAGAGGTGAGTTTATAGTGAGGAGATGCTCTAATGTTATGGAAAGATATTAAAAGCAAAATTAAAAAGCTATAAAAAAAACAAAAAAAAAAAAACAAAAACAAAACAAAAGCAGCCCTCACAAAAAAACCTGGGGTCGGAGGGCAGCTGTGGAAAGCTCGCAGTCCCAGCCCTTGAACGTCTGAACTCCAACAGTCCTCCATGGAGATCGGGAATTCTCTCCAGCCCTATAAATTAAGGTAAAATTCCAATAGGGAAACACATCCGCAGGGAGGGCAAGTCTGTTTATGCTCCCTGCTCCTCACAGGATACGGGAGACAGAAAGCTCAGTCTGGCCACGTGGCAAAGGAGAGTAGGGTGGCAACACACACAATGTCGGGGAGGTAAAGATAGAAACCTCCTCTCTCAGCCCCTCCCCCACCAGAGTCTCTCATGCGATGAGGAAGAGGCGAGAGCGGCTCCAGATCAAAAGTGGATTATCTGTACAAGAGCGGTGGTTTAGGATTGCTTCAGGCGCTTGCGTGGTGGGCCCAGGAACGGGCACTGAGCCGATGCCAAGGAACGGTATGCTTCTGCCACCAAGTGTGGGTGGGAGACCACCATAGACTTCCATCCGGACGTCTCCATAACATCAGACGCATGGCTGCAGGAAAAGAAAAGGAGAAACACATCAGGCAGATGGCTTATCACAAGCGTTTGGAAAGTACATAGGTCTTGGCCAGGGTACCAACTTATATGTCCACCTTTGAAAACCATTTCATGCAGAGTAGTTTCTTAATAAATATGATTTGGGGGTAAGGGAGCTTCAAGTTCGCTGCATAGCAATAGAGGTAAATAATACAATTCTGGCTTCCTGCAGCCACCACTAGAGGGAGTACAATTTCATTACCAAGTTCAACGTATAAATGGTATGCAATGAGCTCTAATCTCCCCCTAGTGGTGGCTGCAGGCAAACAGCACTTCATCAAGAAAGTGAGAAACACATGAGATCAAGGTGGCCTATACAGCTATACATGGGATCTGCATATGGATTAATACTAATTCCCTGACCGCACCAGTACTTGCCATCTGAAATAATACCAACCTGACAATGACTGCAGGTGGACAGTACAGCAGGGCCGTACCGTGCACAGATACTTATGAGATGTGAACTCTAAACAGGCAAATAAAATCTGACAACTACTTCAGATTCGTGAACTATGTGCAAGGAGAAATATAAAAATTGCTCACTAGTTGATGAAGTCCACGGCCTGAGTCTTGAGCTGGTCCGCGCTGTGTAAGTCGGCCAAAATCAGAATCTCGGCAGCGTTCTCCACAGACAGATTGCTGCACAGAGCTTCCTCGCACATCACCTTCAGACGTTCCAGAGCATACTATGAGTAGAAGTCACAATTAGTTTAGAACCTTGTAACAAGGCAAGGTTTAAAGTGAATGTTCACCTTTTATTACCATGTTGTTCCTAGGCCCAACATCTCTGCCGATTTGAGCTTCATTACTCTGGTACAGACCTCCCAACCCCCTGTATAAACCTTTAAATTTTAAAATTTTGGCTACCCGCAGTCACCACTGGAGGGAGCTTAGTGAATTTTTTATAGGGTTCAATGTATAAATAGTATGCAGCAAGCTCCCCCTAGTGGTGGCTGCAGAACAAACTATAATGTCTGTAAAGGGGGAGTTTGAGCTATTAGAAAAATAAATCATGACGGCCATAAAGATTAAAAAAAAAAAAAAAAAACATTCAGCATAAAATTTTGAATCTCTTCAAGAGTGGACATTTCCTTTAAAGGAGACAACAGTTATCAAAGCAACCTCTTACACCACATTTGGTTGAGCGTACATGTTATATTGCCACATATACAGAAATTCCCAAATATATCATCAGAACTGCTCCATTTCAAGCAGTGTCATTGTAATAAGGCAAGATCAGTAGATGGAAACATTCTGGTTCATAGCCAAAGGTTAAAAAACTCTGCACATACCTAATACTTCGCACAGCTGGGTGTTTGCTACAGTTGTATTCAATCTACACAATCTTTTCTTCTGGTCTGATAACCTGCTACAACGGACCAGTGCAGGTAAGATGTCTCAGCCTTGAGGCCAGGTTCTAGACTGCACACAACAGTAGCAAACCCTCAACTGTGAAAAGTATTAGGTCTGTACAGACGTTGAGCCTCCAACAGTAAACAAGAAAGTTTCTATTCACAGACAGCAAGCAGACATCATGTAAGAGGTGCCCAGCATGCCCTGATAGCTGTAGGCTGTCCAGACAAGATGAGACTTGGACATACAGCAGCTTCTGCTTACTGCTCTGTCTGCAGATGGACCTGATCCATTATGAGCCCTGCAGGCTGATCCTAGAAGTATGTAAGGGAATTGCTATTTATGCAAAGCTAAGAAGCCACTGGCTCGGTGTCCCACCATCTACTCTTGCAGACCACTTTAGGGCTCTGGCTACAAGAACGAAGGTATGTCACAGTGGACTGTGCTGCCTGTATCTGATATTCCGGTCGGGGGAATGTACAAGCTTGACGAATAAAGAGAAGGTATTCTTATAACAAGAAGAGAGAGAGAGTAATATGTTTTTCACTCATTATTGCTCTTCATTATGTGGTGTGATACCAGCATCTACTATTGAACAGTTGGATCACAGTGGACTGTGTCATGTTCCTGTAACCTTGTATATAGCTGGTTAAAAGGGGTTATCCAAACCTGGAAAACCCATCCACAATGTCTTAAGCCCCTCATACAGAGAATACTTACCTGGACTCCAACGCCTGTGTCCTTCTGGATCCCTCCACGGCCATCGTTGCATCTCCCCGTTGTGTAGATGATAACATCTGTAGACAGGTTGGCGGCTGCAGCCAATTGCAGGCTGTGCTGCTGACCTGTAACCCTTGAGTCACAAGTGACATCAAATAGTCACAGTCATGGCCTCCTATTGGCTACACCCCCTGCCTCCAGGTTGACTGTTGCTGTGATCTGCACGACGGGGAGATGCAGCAAAGGTTATGGAGGGATCCGGCAGGACACAGATGTGAGGGACCAGGTTCTCTGTATGAGGGGCCCGGGCACTGTGGGTGGGTTTTTCAGGTTTGGCTAACCCCTTTAATGTGACCCCTTTGTTGTATTAGGTATAAGGAGTTGTAATGGGTTCCAATACAGAGGATCACTGTTGAGGGTTACTGGGTGCTGAGTGTATGAGGACACTACAGTAGATAAATGGGGGTGCACTGGATTTTTGTGGGGAGGGCTACAATAAAGTGGGTGCCTAGAGACATACAAAAGTACAGAGCCATCATTGTTGGGGGCATGGTTTTGTGGCACTAAGTAATGCACTATCTGTACACAATTACTTTACACATAACACTGGACCTCTCTTAGGTTGTCTACACCCGGTTAGAGCGCTCTTCAACGCATTCACAGCTGATGAGTTCATGAAAAAGGTTTGTCGGGCTGTCTCTCTCTCTCTCTCTCTCTATATATATATATATATATATATATATATATATATATATATATATATATATATATATATATATATAGTTTTTACAGCGAGTGCGCGGCGTCCCTCTGGCTTTCTAAAGACGGCTGGAAGTCTTCTCCTCAAAGAGCTGTAATTACTACAACTTTGTTGCATTATTGACACGGCCGCTAAAACCGTCTGTAGCTGAAATATATTCCCCTTTACGATCCCTCCTCTTATTTATAACCCTGTGGCATCAAAGACATAACGCCTCTCGCTTTATTACTCTGTGCGCCAGGATCAATCACCTACTCACTAAGCGAGATACAAACACTGGGATCTTGTGGCGTGTTACTTCCGCCTGTCAACTGTGAAGTGTCAGCGTGCTGACAAGGTGAGACAGTCGGAGGTTTTCAACTGTACGTCGAAACTGCTGTGTTCTCACTAAAGGACATAGAGTTGTGTCCAGGAGAAGACACAGGAGCTGCGTTAGTGCTACCAGACGTGAGTGTCAGCTGGAAGACGTAACCCGGATCCCGACCATTTGACCCTTAGATCAGGGATGTCAAACTTGTGGCCCGCCAGCTATTGCAAAACTTCAACTTCCATCATGCCTGAACGTCCTACAGCTATCAGGGCATGCTGAGAGTTGTATTCTTGCAACAGCTGGAGGGCCACAAGTTAGGTTGCATTATTAAGGTGGCACCCCTTCACACTCCGCTAATAGCAACCAATTAATGTGTCGCTGTGGTTGGTCACCGATAGGCAGGTCGCACAGCGAAGACTAAAAAAAAAATGATTAAAGGGGTTTGTCCCATTAAGACAACATATCTCCTGTCCAAAGGATAGGGCATAAGCATCTGATTGGCAGGGATCTGACAGCTTGGTCACGAGAACAGGGGCCCATTATCCCACGAATGGAGCAGTAGATACGCATGCAGTTCTACTGCTCTATACAACTCTACGAGACTGCCGGAAATAGCCAAGCGTTTGTACTGGACATCCACCACAGAGCTGAATAGAGCGACAGCCACGCATGAACGTCTGCTACTCCATTCATATGGGGAAACATGGTCCCCCGTTCTTGTGATCGTCAGAGCCCCAACAGTCAAACCCCCACTCTGACATAATGAGACAACCATTTTAAAGCCTGTTTAAAAAACATAAATACACATCTATGGTATTACTACAATCACAATAAGTATAAAAAGTTACACATTAGTTGGACAGCACAGTTAACAACAAAAAAGAAAAAAAAAAAATTTCTAAATTATTTTTTTTTTCATTCCCTCTCCAAAAAATAAAAATAAAATACAATAAATAAATAAAAATAAATATGTTGTATTGTATCTTTACCCCAACATGGTGCCACTGAAAAATGCTACGTATCCAGCAAGACACAAGCCCATGCAGCTCTTTGGCCAAAAAAAAAAAATAAAATTCCTGTGGTCCAGAATACCAAACTAAGCCCAGTCCTTAAAAGGGGTTATCCACTCTCTTATTTCCCAAAATGCACTGAAAATCCAGCCATCAGAAGCCTCCATTGAATAGCACTGCGCACAGTAAGGAAAACTAGCGAATGCGCAGTGTTCAATGGAGGCCGCTGAGAGATCATGTCACATGACCCTCCTTCAGCATCCATGATGGGATCAGAATGCCGCACAGCCATGGAAGAGAACTGGACTAAGCAGTTGGGCAGCTGTTTCTGAAAGCAGGGAAGCGTTGCAGATGTTCTTCATGCGTTATATTAGGAATATACTTTATCAGCTGTTTCCAACACATTTTGAAAAAAAAAACACGAAAGAGTGGCCAGCCACGTTAAAGGGTTAATAGCCACCTTTGTTATTGCCATGCATTTAAATTATTTGAACTGGGGTTGCCCTGATGAAACAACCCCTTTTAATGGGATTCTTAAAAAAGAAAACACGGTGGAGGAAGATTCCTAAAACTTAGGGCTTATTCACACAACCATATCCATTGTTGCGCTAAACACAGATACCAGGCACTTGCCCTCCGCATTTCGCAGAATGGAAACACCTCCTCCATAATAGAAGTGCCTATTCATGTCCGCAAAAATGGCCAAGAATAGAACATGTTCTATCTTTTATGCACGGCCACGGAACAGAGATACGGATGCGGACAACACCCGGTGTGCTGTCTACATCTTTTGCAGCCCCATTGAAATGAATAGGTTCGAATCTGATTTTTAAAGTTGCGGAATGGATGAGGAAACATACGTTCATGTGAATGGGCAAAGGAAAAGTAAAGCATTTTTGCCATACCAACCAATCAAATTCCAGCCCTCATTTTTTCAGAAGCCATTTTGAAAATGAAAGCAGCATCCTGATTGGTTGCTCTGGGCACTGCTTTTCCTTGGCACAAGTGATAATAAATCTCCCCAATGTCTTACGGTTAGGAAGTAGAGAACCTGCTCTAATCAGCTCAGCTCTGCCGCCTTAGCTTTCAGAGGCTCGATAAATGAGAGGTCCATGTAGCAAATCAAACAATAACGCGGTGTCAGATATCACCGGTTATACCCCTGAGGCTGGTGGAGGAGCGGGCCCGGCTGTCTCTTATTCCTGACTGGTGAGATTGTGGAGGATTACGAGCACGGAGAGGAAGAACATTTCTTCTGCTGTGCTTATAAAATGCTTACAAGGAGATGATTCACAAAATGGAAAAAAAAAAAACCTTGTACTTCTACTTGCGGTTGAAGCAGTGAAGATTTGTGCTTATAGGCTGGATTGTCACAGAGCGGGAGGATTCACGTTTATTCTGGCCAGGAGTTAACCATTTAATCGTCCACAACCAGTGAAAACCAGTAAAGCTTGGACAATCTGTCCCTGACCTGGCACGTGTTCTCCTATTATTCACTATTCAGACGCTGCTCATTAAAAGAGCTACACGCGGAATGGGGAAATCTGCAGACCCCCCTCCCAGCAATATGTGACTGGTAGGGGGTTTCTGCTGCCACACCATATCACCAGCAGGGCCATTTAAATGGCACAATTCCTTAGACCAGGGATGCTCAACCTGCGGCCCTCCAGCTGTTGTAAAACTACAACTCCCACCATGCCCTGCTGTAGGATGTCTGGGCATGCTAGGAGTTGTAGTTTTGCAACAATTGGAGAGCCGTAGGTTGGGCATCCCTGCCTTAGACTATTCAGGTCATATTGATGGGACCCCCCGTACTACCACTGCCCAGAAGTTTATGTAGACTCAAATGCTGAACACAATCACATAATGACAGCTAGGGTGCCAGGTTCCTAATGTTTACTTCCCATCCATGCATGCCACCATTTGGGGTCCTCCCCTGTGCACAGTGTCAGCCAGGGACCCCCATATGCATGGTACCATCCATCCAGGATGTCCACCCCTTTATACGCATTGTGCCATCGAGAATGTCCACTGCTTCCCCATATGCACTACGGCATCCAGAATGTCCACCTCCCGCCTATATTCACTACATCGAATATAAACCACCCGTCCAACCCAGTGCTATCCTGGGTGAGAGCTCCCCCTTCCCACATTCCAGGGTACGTCAAACCGCTGCCTCCTTCTAAAGCTCAGCGCCAATGTACCCCAATGTCATCCATAGTGCCTCCCCCCACGCATCCAGATTGTTCCCCTTCCAACTATAGATCTTCTAAGCTGGTGGGATGCTAAAACACTCATTTCTTTGGTTCCCTGTATAATTATTCTTCATTAATAAATCTGCTAGAGCTGGTGATAATCATACCTTGTCTGCCGCAGCCAGGAGATCATCAGCCATCTTGTCAAGGTTGGATGCTTTCCCAGTGTATATAAAGCACATCATTTCCTTGAAGACATCTGGTTCCACATCTTTAATCTCCACACGATTCTAGGTTTGAAAAACACATGGTAAATATTCCAAATCTTATTCATGTAGGATCGTCCGTCATCCCGCTCGTCATCGCCAGGCCAAGTGGACAGAAAAAATACCGTATGTCAACATAAATGACTGAAACCAGAACATCCACAGTGCTTGGCCAGTATGAATTACGCTGGGCAGTCGGGATGGACATATACTGTACCTAGGATAACGGCCGGCCTAAATTAACACTGCTAATCCCCTATTACAAGGAGCACTAAACCTCATACAACGGCTAATATCATCCACGGGTGTTTATGTAGATGCTTCTGAACCCTCCCTAGCAGGAGCTGATAACAGGGAAGGAAGGCAATGAAAGCAAAAAGCAATTCCAAGAAATCAAGACTTAGCGCTGGGGAGAAGCAGACATCTTGTTCTCATGTAACACAGCAGTGAGGAGGTCACAGGTGGCGGCAGAGGAAGGGAAGCGCCATTTATCACATCCCTTATGATTATAATGAGGGGTGCAGATTAACAGACGCTTTAAACAGCACCGGCAGAAGAGAGGCAAGGGTCCCCTTCAATGGTACGGCGCAGCAATGCCCATAAACATAGGCCCAGCTGCAAGACTGGACTTGACTTTTAAAAGGGCTGTCTGGGACAAAAAAAGCTATTTTCCTTGAAGAGGTAAGCCACAGTTTTAGCAAATTAGCTGATGGCAAATCTTAAAAGGGGCTGATTCCGCCCCCCCCCATCCCCCTCCCCGCCCCTTCCATTCCAACACTAACTGGGGTCTTCCTGGTCACGAAAAGCAGGAAAAAAATATTATACCACTAGGACAACCCTTTTAATTGTCCACCATCCATACTTATCCCCTTATCCATAGGACAGGGATAAGTATATGATTGGTAGGGGTCTGACTGCTGGGACACCCACGGATCTCAAAAACAAGGTGCCAGAGCCCCAGGTATGAATGAGGCGCACTGCTCATCCATTCAACCCAGCCTGGGATGCCTAAGAGAAGCAGAGTACAGCCCTTGGCTATCTCCGGCATGGTAGGATAACCCCATTAAGCGATAAAGTGCATGGACATGCCACATCCTGTAGGATGCCCTACAAATAACAGCAATAAGATAAAATATATGGCTAAATGGACACTTCTATCAGACAATTAATATTCATAGAAAACATTTTTTTAAGAATATTTGGCTGGTTTTCTTTTTTATTTCGGCAATACTACGCCATTGAAAACTGAATACAAAAAATGGTTCTGTAGCAGTCAACACAAAAAAGTGGAAACTCCTACATAGATAATCAAATATTTAGTTCACTGCTACTTTGAGAGGAAGATGTTATCTGCTAGTATAATAGTAGATTGCAGAATTGGGAGCACAGCTCTTTTGTTTTCTGGTTAGGCCTAGTTAAAGATAACCACAGGAGAATATTGCATTTATCAGCGGAATGTGTGATGTGAATGTGAGTCACTCATCCCCCTTTCCTCTGCAATGTGACAGTCTGAGTTAAAACTGGACAGGAAGTAGAATACATTGAATGACTTAAAAAAATGATATCCAGAAAACCATCCAAAAATTACTGTATTTTTTGTCCTATAAGATGCACTCCCCTATCCCCCAAAGTGTGGTGGGGGGGATGTCAGTACACCTTATGGAGTGAATACTAATGAGTGCTTTCATTATGATAGCACTCATTAGTACAGGAGGACTGGTGTTCCGCAGCTGCTTGCTTTGCTGTGACAGCACACAGCATAAGGACGTGGGCACTCTGTGACCTCACATTGTGCGTGTCAGGTAACAGCACAGCACACGAAGGAGCGGCGGATGACAGGAGCGGCGTCTGGAGCAGGAGAGATTATTTTTTTTGTCTGCTCTGAGCATGGGGGTCAGAATGGTTGTCATTCTCTGATCTGAGGTCTGAAGGGGGGGGGACTTTTATTTACACTGTGGCTCTGATCGGAGGTCTAGTGAAAACATTTTTTTTTCTCCTCTAAAGCCTAGGTGCGTCTTACGGGCAGGTGGTCTTATAGGACGAAAAATGGGGTACACAGAATATACACAGCTGTTAATGAGGGAAAATGTGATGATAGTGTTCCTCTACTTTACCACGTGGTGAAAACTGGTACTGCAAGCCAATGTAATCTGGATACTGAATCCTTCCCCTACTCCAAAACGGCCGTCCTCTTAATGGGAAAAAAACTTACCAAAAGAAATACTACAAAATTAAACATTTTTTGTTCTTCTTCTGATTGAAATGATACCCTACTTCAGATGGACTTTGTTGTGGCTTTCATAGACAGTGAGCTGAACACAGCCTATAACTAAATAAAGCTAAAGGTAATTCAATTGGACAAGTTTAAAGGAACACAGCCTATAACGCCAGTGACAAGAGGTTACAACTCACAATTCCAAATCTTAAAAGTCAATACTGTACCTTCTTACTCTCTTCCATCTCGTGCTCGAACATGGCGCTGAACACCGGAGAGCGGGCTACAGGAGGCAAAAAAACAGAAAAATGTACAAAATGATCTTCAGCTCATCATCATCCATTACACATTCAATACACTGACTAAGCTAATTAACATAGGTGCAGTTCTACTTGGCCAAGCATGTCTGTGTATATCTATATTAAGAAAACAGAAGGCTGATGCTTTGCCCGAAGCCAAATTGATGACTCTTATTAGTTGCCCGTGTGAAGCCAGACTGAAGATATTCAGTGGCTGCGATCCAAGGCAGCTGAATTATTGGTTCCCTCATTTAGAAGCCGCAGCCATATCCAGATAGCTGCCCACTATCTCTTACATCCACACCCACTTCAGAATTACGCCGCTTTTTATGAGTTTGCTTTCTGCATCATACAATTAAAGACTAAGGAATGAATGTCACATCAATGCTCATCATCCTCTGTAGATGTAAAGGAGCAAAGTGAAAAAAATAAAAATAAATCGCCATAAAATAAAGGTCAAGTGCTGTTACCTTCTACAACGTGCATCCACCAATATCACTAAAGGGAGTTTCTATGACCTATAAAATATCAATAGCATCTAATATTTAAGGGGGGTAGGATTACAATGGATATCTCCAGCGGGACAGCTCCCCAAGAAATCCAACATCTTTTTCCCACTGCGTCAAGTTCTGGCAATTTGTAGTCACGGACTGGCTCAGGTACCACATTGGTAAATACATTTTTCTTTTTTTTTTTTTTTAACTCATTTTGGAGTGTGCTGCCTATTTACCCTATAAATATATATATATATATATATATATATACGTAGAGTGCCTTGCGAAAGTATTCGGCCCCCTGGAACTTTTCAACCTTTTGCCACATTTCAGGCTTCAAACAAAAAGATATAACATTTTAAACTTTTGGTGAAGAATCAACAACAAGTGGGTCACAATTGTGAAGTGGAACGAAATTTATTGGATCATTTAAACTTTTTTTGTAATAATAAAACTGAAAAGTTGGGCGTGCAAAATTATTCGGCCCATTTACTTTCAGTTCAGAAAACTCACTCCAGAAGTTCATTGAGGATCTCTGAATGATCCAATGTTGTCCTAAATGACTGATGAAGATAAATAGAATCCACCTGTGTGTAATCAAGTCTCCGTATAAATGCACCTGCTCTGTGATAGTCTCAGGGTTCTGCATCATGAAGACCAAGGAACACACCAGGCAGGTCCGTGATACTGTTGTGGAGAAGTTTAAAGCCGGATTTGGATACCAAAAGATTTCCCAAGCTTTAAACATCCCAAGGAGCACTGTGCAAGCGATCATATTGAAGGAGTATCAGACCACTGCAAATCTACCAAGACCCGGCCATCCCTCTAAACTTTCATCTCAAACAAGGAGAAGACTGATCAGAGATGCAGCCAAGAAGCCCATGATCACTCTGGATGAACTGCAGAGATCTACAGCTGAGGTGGGAGAGTCTGTCCATAGGACAACAATCAGTCGAACACTTCACAAATCTGGCCTTTATGGAAGAGTGGCAAGAAGAAAGCCATTTCTCAAAGATATCCATAAAAAGTCTCGTTTACAGTTTGCCACAAGCCACCTGGGAGACACACCAAACATGTGGAAGAAGGTGCTCTGGTCAGATGAAACCAAAATCCAACTTTTTGGAAACAATGCAAAACGATATGTTTGGCGTAAAAGCAACACAGCTCATCACCCTGAACACACCATCCCCACTGTCAAACATGGTGGTGGCAGTATCAAGGTTTGGGCCTGCTTTTCATCAGCAGGGACAGGGAAGATGGTTAAAATTGATGGGAAGATGGATGGAGCCAAATACAGGACCATTCTGGATGAAAATCTGTTGGAGTCTGCAAAAGACCTGAGACTAGGACTGAGATTTATCTTCCAACAAGACAATGATCCCAAACATAAAGCAAAATCTACAATGGAATGGTTCAAAAATAAACATATCCAGGTCTTAGAATGGCCAAGTCAAAGTCCAGACCTGAATCCAATTGAGAATATGTGGAAAGAGCTGAAAACTGCTGTTCACAAACGCTCTCCATCCAACCTCAAAGAGCTCGAGCTGTTTTGCAAGGAAGAATGGGCAAGAATTTCAGTCTCTAGATGTGCAAAACTGATAGAGACATACCCAAGCGACTTGCAGCTGTAATCGCAGCAAAAGGTGGCGCAACAAAGTATTAATGCAAGGGGGCCAAATAATTTTGCACGTCCCACTTTTCAGTTTTATTATTACAAAAAAAAGTTTAAATGATCCAATAAATCATTCCACTTCACAATTGTGACCCACTTGTTGTTGATTCTTCACCAAAAATTTAAAATGTTATATCTTTTTGTTTGAAGCCTGAAATGTGGCAAAATGTTGAAAAGTTCCAGGGGGCCGAATACTTTCGCAAGGCACTGTGTAATATATATATATATATATATATATATATATATATATATATATATATATATATATATATAATACACACACACACACAAATCCCGTATTTTTTGGACTATAAGGCGCAAAAATGGGGGAAATGTTGCAGTGCGTTTTATAGTCTGAATGCTAATGACCATTTCCATTATGGAAGTGGTTATTAACATGCAAAAGACACAGGGAGGTGAGGGCAGCGCTGGTCTTCTTCCTGGTCCCTGTGTGGTGTGTCCTGACTGCACACAGCGGCAGGGCATAGTGGACCCTGTGCACCATCAGGTCACAGTATACAGCGGGACCTGGAAGAAGCGATGGACTGCGAGTCTTGGATCTGTGGCGCCGTCCGGAGCAAGCGAGGTAAGTTATTTATTTATTTAAAGGGAACCTGTCATGTCCGAAACACCCCCTGAACTAGAGTAAGAGGTGTATAGTGTAAATGATGCTGAATCCGAATATGTAAGTTTTATCTTCATACTCACTTCCATTCCGACGCTGTGCTCCCACAAACCAGCAGTAAAATACATTCACAGGACTCTTCTTTGAGTCCTCTCCATTATGTGAGTGAGCACTGGAGTCCACTGAGTGCATTTTACTGCAGGTTTGTGGGAGCACAGTGTCAGAATGGAAGTGAGTATGAAGATAAAAAATTACATAACTGGACTCGACGTCACTTACACTATACACCGCTTACTGTAGTTTGGAGGGTGTTTCAGAGCTGACAGTTTCCCTTTAAGTATTTATTTTTTTAACCATCCGATTTGAGGTCAGATGGGGGCTGTGTTGTGCAATCTGAGGCTAAGTGGGGCTAGGGGTCTGTCTGAGTCTGATAGGGGCTGATCTGAGGTTAATGGAGGCTGGGGGCTTTATCTGAGGCTGATGAAGAATGCGGGTCTGATTTAGAGGTCTAGAAAATATTTTTTTTTCTTATTTTCCTCCTCAAAATCCTAGGTGTATCTTTATATCTATATCTGTCGATATATCTATATCTATCATATATATATATATATATATATATATCTATCATATATATATATATATATATATATCTATCATATAATATGTGTGTGTGTATATAGAGAGGCAGTGAGGGCAGCAACAGTCAGTGTCAGTGGGGTACTAAGATGGGGGCTTTGAATGGTGAAGCAGAGAGACTTCTCCCTGCTCCACCATTCAGGCTGCAGGCTTGGTTCGCGCTGCTGAAATGTGTGGGAGGATCTGCATAAGCTCCGTCCACACATTGCTGCAGAGCAATCTGTGTCTGCAGAGAAAAGAGGACTTCAGGAACGGGACAAGGTGAGTAGCTGCTGTGTTTTTTTGTTTTTAATACAGAGGGGGCATTACTACTCTGGAGGGGGGCACAGAGGGCATTACTACTCTGGAGGGGGGCACAGAGGGCATTACTACTCTGGCGCTAGGCCTGCAGCCTATCAGAGGAACGGGAGGGGAGACGCCTCTCCCTGCCCCACCGCAGCACAGGCATCTGTATCGCCGTCCTGGAAGCGCTTATCTCCTTGTCCCCTGCCACCGCCGCGGCCCGGCAGACATCGATTCAGGGACCGGTCCTGGGCCGGGGCCCGGTGGTTGGGGACCGCTGATATAAGCAATCAAATTATTGCTAGTTATAGTTCCCTATGGGTACTATAAAAAAAAAAAAAAAAAAAAAAAAAAACTATAAAAAAAAATGTTTTTTTTTTTTTTAGAAAAAATTAAAAAAAACCCTTAAAGTTCAAATCACCCCCCTTTCCTGAAAATAAAAGTATTAAAAAAAATAAAATAAAAATACACATCATGGGTATCGCTATGTGTGAAAACGCCCATATTATAAAAATTTTAAAAAATATTTCCCATACGGAAAAAAGCGAAACGGAAAAAAGCGTCAAAATGGCCGATTCGTCATTTTTTTGTCCCTCTTCTTTTTTTAAAAAATAAATACAATAAAAAGCGATCAAAAAGTCATACACACCCCCAGAATGGTATCACTAAAAAGTTCAGATCGCCCTGCAAAAAATGAGCCCCCATACAGCTCCGTACACATAAGTACCAAAAAGTTATAGGGGTCAAAAAAAAAAAAAATGTCCAACTTTATAATTTTTTTATCACTATCATCAAAATGCAAGAAAAACTATACATATTAGGTATCGCCGGATTCGTACTGACCAGTAGAATGAAAGTAACTGGTCAGTTTTACGCACATTGTACGCCGTAAATAAAAAAAACTCGTAAAACTGTGGTGGAATTGCGTTTTTTTTGCAATTTCACCCGATTTGGAATTTTTTTCCCCGCTTCCCACTACACCATATGCAATATTAAATGGTGGCGTTGGAAAGTACAACTTGTCCCGCAAAAAACAAGCCATCATACAGCTATGTGAACAGAAAAATAAAAAAAGTTATGGCTGTATCAAGGCAGGGAGCGCAAAACGAAAAAGCTAAACCGAAAAAACCTCCGGGGCTGGAAGGGTTAAAGAGCATCTGTCAGCATGATCAACCTTATTAAACCAGTAACACTGCCTGGTAGATTTCATTGTACTGATTAGAACATCACCCTGTTTATATCTGTACAATGCAGAGAAAACTAAATCTCTACTAATATGCTAATTAGCTAGTTGGAGTACTGAGGGGCTGGCAGAAGACCTTGGAGCACCAGTTTGTGAATAACCCTGCAGCTTAAGCCACCCCCTCGTTTCCCTGAGATATCCAGCCCTATCAATTCAGTGGATGGGGAGAGAGGCTAAGGCTGCAGGGGTGTTCACAAACTGGTGCTCCAAGGCTCTCGCTGACCCCTCAGTGTTTCAAACTGCTAAGTCAGAATGGTAAAAAAAAATATATATAAACATTTAAGCTAAATTTCTATTAGTTTTACAAGGATTTTGCTTAAATACAATTAGGGTTTATGACCTGTCAAGGAACCAGAGATAAGGGCTACAAATCAGGCTGTCAGAGCAGATCTCTGACAAAATTCAGTGAGAAGCAAAAGTCAGCAGATGCAGGGAAATTGAAGGCTGCAGAACACAAACTGCCGACAATGTTTAATAGAGATCAACTACAAATTTTATTTTGAGCACAAAAATAAAATGAAATAATATTAAAAAAAAAAAAAAATGTTTCCCGCAAAATTGTCCATAACCTTTAAAAGAATTGTACCATACAGGGTCAGGTTTCCCAACAATATTTCTTGATTATTATTTGTGGACTTTCAGACACATGGTTGCTCCAAATTCCAAACTATGTATATATACCAGTTTGAGGTAATGCACTCCATTTTCGCAACTATACTGTCATTCAGTTATATTGGCCCTATTACAGACATGCATTAAATGGATAATCTAGATCAATCAATCATAAAAGCCATCAACACATATAGAGATGTCTTTTCATATTATACATAAGCCTAGAAATATTCAGAAGAGTCCAGATAAGCAAAGCCACACTTCAGCAATGCTGACAAAGTGAGTTCTCCCATATGCATTTTAGTATGTCATTTTTCTCAAAATCAACACAAAATTCAACTTCCCACTGTTTTCAATGGGAACCTGCACGCCAAAAAAAATAAATAAATAAATAAAGGAACATGTTCATTCTTGGTGGGGATTTCGCTTGGAAATTCCCATTGGAATCAATGGGAGGCCTAAAAACCACATACAAATCTGCGTCAAAGACCACACGAAAAACTATGTGAACATACCCTTACAGGGTGGTTTCAGGCGGCCAAAGTATGACTGCATGTCAGCTTCCATATCACAGCCACAATCCCCCATCCTCCCACTGTTCTGCTGTACATAATTTAGGTTGCTGTACAACCACATAGTGATCAAAATTTGGTTTCTAGGTATTATGGAGGCATTACAGCTTCCTGAAACCAGTCAAACAATCAATTTCCCCACTAAATATACACAAAGAAATTTGTTAAAGGGAACCGGTCATCTGGTTTGGGGCCACTAAACTACCAGCCTGCCTTTATACAGATGGGGTTAAGGGTCCAAAACATGTCCATAGCCAACCCATTTGCTCCTGTAAAGGAAAGTAAATAAAATTCAAAGTGGTGGGGGCTTGATTACGGTACACCGTTTCACTGCGCATGTACTACACATCAAGGACATGGGTAGTGATTAAAGATGAGCAAGCATGCTCGAGAGCAATTTTCACGTAATAGCGTACGCATCTTCTAATCTGTACGCATCTTGTAATTTGTACGCATTAGCGTACAAATTTATAAGATGCGTACGCATTAGTGTACATATTAGAAGATGTGTACGCTATTACGCGAAAATTGCTCCCGAGCATGCTTGCTCATCTCTAGTAGTGATGTAAGATGTATCATACCTGGCTTCATTGGTACATTGTTCGTGCCTCAGTAAGTATTTACCTTCTTTAATTGGGGACAGATAGGTTTGCTATGGACATTTTTGAGATCCTAAACCCTAGATATGTAACAGCAGGCTGGTGGTTTAGTGGCCTTAAAGGGGCTTGCCGAGATTTTGATAGTGATAACCTATGCTCAGGATAGGTCATCAGTATCTGATCAGTGGGAGTTCAGCTGTTTGAGAAGGTACCCGCCGCTCCTGTGACTGCCCCAGCATTCTCACAGCTTACCAAGCACAGCACTGTACATTGTATGGTGGCTGTGCTTGGTATCACTCTCAGCGCCTTCTCATAAAATTAATTGGCAGAGAGAGATACAATGTACAATGCTGTGCTTGGTAAGCTGCGAGAAGGCTGGGGCAGTCACAGGAGCACTGGGGCCTTCTCAAACAGTTGATGGGCAGGGATCCCAGGTGTTGGACCTCCACTGATCAGATGAGCTATCCTGAGGATAGGTTACCAGTATCAAAATCTCAGAAAACCCCTTTAGAGTACCGGAGTTTTCAAAAAAAAAGTTTGCATAATGGCTGTACTTCTAACAGTGAAGGAACAGTTATGTTTGGGCTTCCCTAAAATCTATTTCTGTCATATTATTCCCCGTTTCAGATACACTGCCAGATGCATTTCTCTAGAAGCAGGGGATGTATCCCTTCTGCCAGGTCTATACTTCTGTGCCATCCTTTCCCTTATTTCCCACTATGTTTGTTTTCATCTCTGTAACTCACAGAACAGATAAGAAAGGGGAGATCACACTTACAGAAAGGTGGAGATCTTGTGAATTCAGAAGCTGTGTAGAAGCAGTTCTTTTATCAGGCTCACAATGTCAGCTAGCTCAGACACACCCCAATTTTCTCTCAGCAGTCTTCGGTGTCTGTTACCAGGGACGGATCTAGCCTGACAACAGGCAGTGGACTGAAACTTAGGTGAAAGTGACAACCCTAGGGGCCATGACTTTATGGCGTTTTTATTTTCAGGGGGATGCAGGCAGACCTTTTAAATGAAGCGATTTAGAAATTTGCTAGTTACCCCATTCTCTTTAAGAATATTATGGCACTATTTCTAAGCTGTGGCAGGATAAACTGGGTGACAACCAATATGAGAGCCCCCATTGTGGTTGTCACCCAGCTTGTCTTGGATCTTGAATGGTGAAAGTGCCTTGTTATATAGTTATAGAGGAGAGGGATTCAGCTTTGCCATTCAGAAGCCTGGGAAAGCTGGGTTATGACCACTACAGGTCATTCTGAAATGTGGAGCATACTATAGCTCTTTCAAAACTTGACAACCACTGTAGGTAGGTCGATGAACTCAGAGCGACTTTCGCTCTACCTGTGAATCATTCCACTGTACATTTACAAGGGCTGGCAGCTGTTCCAACCTCCACATTATTACTGCAGAAAGGAATAAACCACATTATTTTGTGTTTGTCACAGAACATAAAGTGAAGGCTGGGATTATTTGTAGTTTTAAAGGCACAAGTTCGCTGTGACATTGAACTCTCAGCGGAGATCAATATTACAATGGTGTTCACAATGTCGTGCTGTTAGCGCGTTTCAGGGTCCTTGGCAATACCCACAGCTCCAGCAGTGCACAGACAGAGAGAGAAATAACACGCTGATGGCCAACATCAGCTCTTATGATGACTCATTTGTAAAGTTTGTGAAACCACAAACTGGGATTAAAAAACAAGTTGGGAATTTCCTTACAGCAGAAGTAACCAGACGACTTCACAGCAAAGCGAAAATAGAACTGCGGCCTGCTCGTAATCTTAAAGGGAATGCGTCCCCTACCAATAAAACCAGATAACATATTTTTTGTAATGTTTTTATTTTCTGATTGCAGATTTTTTAGTTAGCTTCCTGAACTTGATTATGGGGGCGGCCATCTTGACTGAGCTGATCTTAAAGAAGAACTCCCGCAAAAAAATTTTTCCATGTCCTGCTAGAAATGTACATGATGTAATCTGTAGTGAATGTCATTTTCTTACCAGTGTCTGTATTTTTGAGTTATATCTCCCTGATGTTTCTCATCTGTGTCATGTGACCAGCAATCAGACCCACCAACTCACACAGCATCTTATGTGTGGACAGGAAGTCTAATTCTCTATGCATTCCTATGGGATCCTCACTCTCATAGGAATGAATAGAGCAGTAACTGGCTTCCTGTCCTGGGTCAGTTGGAGGTCAGGAAGTTGGTCACATGACCCAACTACAATAAGAAGAGAGGGGATAACTCAGAATTACAGTCTCTGATGAGAATATTTCATTCACTACAGATTATATCATGTACCTTTCTAACAGGTCAGAGAATAAAATTTTTTGTGGGAGTTCTTCTTTAATAGCATTTAGAGTTATGCCACCATGGGCCAAAGACACAATGTAAGGGAGGGGACCCATTGACTTCTATGGGAGAGCTTTCTTGGCAGGCACTATTGACTTGTGCATTGGTCAGGAGGGAGTAGATAAGCTGTCATATCACCTATGGTGAATGGTGGATGCTGAGTTATCTATATATAGGCGATATTTGTCATCGTTATCACACCTGCCATAATGAGATGACTGCTTAAAACTGATCTGTAAACAGCAGGAAGTGGCGACAATTGTCATTCCTCGGATTAAAACATTATTAGGTAAAAATTTTAGTTTTAGACATTTCTGTGATTCATAATACCCAATAATCATTTAAGTACATGGGAGCAGTAATCAGCCCTGGCCTCTATACAATGGACGGAGCTGTGTAAGGCTACTTTCACACTAGCGTTTTCTTTTTCCGGTATTAAGTTCCGTCATAGGGGCTCAATACCGGAAAAGAAAACGCTTCAGTTTTGCCCCCATTCATTGTCAATGGGGACAAAACTGAACTGAAGACAAAGCATTCCTTTCCGTCTCCAGAACGGAGAGCAAACCGCAACATGCTGCGGTTTGCTCTCCGCCCTGGGCATCCGCACCAAGACGGATCCATCATGACACCCAATGCAAGTCAATGGGGACGGATCCGTTCAGTGTGAGACACTCAGTAAAAGGATCCGTCCTCCATTGACTTTCAATGGAGTTCATGACGGATCCGTCCACAGCACACCACACATGACAGACACATACACACAGACATACACATACTTACATGCTCCCAGCAGCTCCGCACATCACAGGAGTAGGAGGACTGCGCGCACATAGGAAGATTCTCCCTCCAGCAGAGGACGCTGTGGGGAATCTTCCTATGTGCGCGCCGTCCTCCTCCTCCTGTGCGGAGCTGCTGGGAGCATGTAAGTATGTCTGTGTATGTCTGTGTGTATGTCTATGTGTATGTCTATGTATGTGTGTATGTGTGAGTGTATGTGACACGTGTACTTGCGGCAGCACGGATCCGGCGGCACCCTTCACCCGCCGGATCCGTGCTGCTGCCAATGTGAAAGTGGCCTAATTCCGGTGCCAGGGCTACTGCAAAACGGCTAATCAGCAACAGGGCCGGCAGTCAGACCCCCCGCCAATCTGATACTGAGCACCCATCCTAAGAATAGGCCTTTGCAGAACAAGTAAACATGTCTGCCAGGACAGGGGCTGTGTGTACAGAGCTGTCTCCGTTTTGAGGGGATCTGGAGTAGGGAAGCCCCCCCCCTTCTATATCTGTGTGTCCTAATAAGGTATAAGGGCTGGGACTGTCCTCATGAGACAACCGCCTGTAAGGCATATGCTGATAGATGGGATTCTCACCTCTGGAATCATTCCCATCCTCCCCCAATAGAGAGATCGAAGAGACAACCAGAGACTAAAGAGGTGGCAATGCCTGTACAGTATGTAGCTCTCAACATTCAAGCTCACAGGTGTAAGGCTACTTTCACACTAGCGTTTAAAAAAAAAAAACGCTGCAGTTTTGTCCCCATTCATTGTCAATGGGGACAAAACTGAACTGAAGACAACTGAATGCTCCTGAAAGCATTCCGTTCCGTCTTCAGACCGGAGAGCAAACCGCAACATGCTGCGGTTTTCTCTCCGGTCCCGGCATCCGCACCAAGACGGATCCAGAATGACCCCCAATGCAAGTTAATGGGGACGGATCCGTTCGGTGTGACACAACAGTAATCCGGATCTGTCCTCTATTGACTTGCAATGGGGGGTCATTCCGGATCCGGCTACAGAGATACATACATACATACATACATACACACACATACACACAAACACATACATACTCACATACTCCAGCCAGGGACGCCAGCAGCATGTCTTCACGCGCCTCCTGCCCGCAGCTATGACGTTTCCCCACTGCACCCAGCAGAGGGCGCTGTGGGGAATCGTCATCACTGCGCGCAGGAGGCGCGTGAAGACGTGCTGCCGGCGTCCCTGGCTGGAGTATGTAAGTATGTATGTGTTTGTGTGTGTATGTGTGTGTATGTATGTTCTCTGTGACTGTGTCAACATGTGTGTGGCCGGAGCACATGTATCAGCGGCAGTACGGATCCGTCAGCACCCTTTAGGTGCCGGATCCGTGCTGCCGCTAGTGTGGAAGAGGCCTAAGACAAAAAAAAACAAGTACCACCACGCCAGGGGTCTGGGATGCTGTCCTGGGACCCCTACCTATCATATGTATGTCATATCTCTTTAAGCATCTTACAGGTATTAGATGGATCTTGAATTTCTAGACAATAAAGCATATAATGCCCCACCACCACCTGCACTCAGGATATGCTAATCCCTCTCGTGCCCACATTTCAAGACAATTCTCACCATAAAGTGATTAAAGCACCAGCTGCAAACTGCTACGATTTCAATGAAAATGATATTTTTATGGCTGATACACAGGTGCAACATTATACAGCTCCGGGACCAAGATTCAATGGGATTTTTCAGGCAAAAAATAAGATTTCTTTAAAAAAAAAAAATATCTTATTTGTACCGCAGTCTTATGTGACTATGCTGATAGTTTAGTGAAGAGTAACAGCGCCACTCTTGTCCACAGGCTGTGTCTGGTAATGCAGATCACTCCCCTTAGAAAGGTTGTTTCGCCAAAAAGCTGACACTGCTGGGGAGGTGGACCAAATGTATTATTACATGGTGGCCATCCATGTAATACAAGGATGGGTCAAGTCTGAAAGAACAGGAGCCGATCTACTAGAGTGGTCCTCCATTGCAACTAAGGGCTCATTCAGACGACCATATGACTGAGTCCGCATCTGTTCTGCATTTGCGCGGAACGGGTGCAGACGCATTCATTTCAATGGTAAGTTCCGTTCCGCAGCCCTGCAAGAAAGATAGAGCAAGTCTTACTCTTGCCTGCAATCGCAGACAAGAATAGTCTTTCCTATCATAATGCTGGCCATGTGCAGTCTGCAAAATGCAGAAAGCACAAGGCCGGAATCTGTGTTTTGCGGATCCGCAATTTGCGGACCGTAAGACACTACGGACGTCTGCATGAGTCCTTATAGAAGGGATCCAGAGCATGTGATGTCCATAGTGCTTAACAGGGCATATGGATAAAATTTGTCTTCATACAATGCCTTTAACTTGAATGGTGATGAGTTGCAATACCCAACACAGCCCACAGACAAGAGTGGCGCTGTTTGAGAAAAAAACAGCACACCTTGCTTTCTCATGCCATCCTTTAAGAAAGGATTCTTTACCTTTAAGCGGAGGCAGGAGGTTAGACACAGGTGGTGAAACCACTTTGCCAAGATTTTCTTTCGCTATTCCCCTTGGATCGAAACCCAAGAGGAAAAGTGAGAAAACACTCTGAGCACAAACATTCAGTGAATTAAAAAAATCCCTTCTCCTATTACAAGGGATGCAAGCTGGCAACAGAACTAGAGGAGCCACGCGGTATCAAGAGAGTGGGGCATCACGGCACAACTAGGTACGGCTGCCACCCTGGAGACTAGGAAAGCTGGGTGACTGCCTGGCTGCCGAATTGATTGTCACTCAGTTTCCAGAAAAACAGATCTAGATGACAGGGCCGGATTAAAACATTAGAAAACACAGATTTGACTCAGTGACATGAAAAGGAAAACCAAAAATGTGCAAATTACAGTTGTACATAAAATCCCCTTCAGAGAGTGAAAAAACATTACTCATATGCAATACTATCAGCGACTGAAGTTGGAGGTTATCTGTGCCCCCATGACAACACTTCCTGCCTTAAAGGGTTATTTTCAACTTAGATTTTTGCACACCAACGTACGTGTCGCATTTCTAAGCTATAGTTATAGTGGTGTACGTCTCCTCCTTGGTTACAGAAGGTCGCCGTCTATAACAATGCCATTCTGGCTCTATGGAAAGAAGGGTGACAACCCTTATCAGCATCTATAATGCTGTCACTAGTGGGTGTCACTTTAGACCGACATTCAACAATGCCGACCCCCCCCCCTCCCCAATATAAAATCCGCACCTCCTGATTATAAGCTTCTAATTAATTACCTGCTATAAACAAAGGGCGACAAGCAGAACAAAGCGGAGGATCTGAGACCTCGCTGCCATCTAGCACTTATTTGTCTTTACAATCGTGGAATAATTTAGCACTGCGTAGAATTAATTAAAAGCAAATCAGACACCAAGCAATCAGATGCCAGGAACCCACACGGGGGGAGAAACTTTGTGGAAGTTTTCTCAAGGGAGCAGCACAGAAAGACACTGTAGTCAGGATTCTCCATCTGGGTCACACAGACTGAATCTTACCATGATATTAAAGGGACTGTCTACTTTAGTGGGCAAGTACCTTATGAGATAGATTATGCTGAGGAGGGAGTCCCCTCAAACAACGAGCACCAGAAAAGATCACAAACTGCAAGTAATGTTGTAGGTCATAAGACCAATAAGAGGTCTGCGAAAACAGTGGAAAATAGCTAAACAGCAAAGGGACCTGATCAGTGCTGGAATATCAAATATTCTGAATTATCATACAGTCACAAAAAGTACATGAAACACAGAGAACCAGCCAATACCTCAGTCTGAATATCAGTTCCCTAAACCATCTACTGCAATCCAAAATCGCGTTGTATTTCTGATGCCGGTTTAAAGGAATGCTCCTAAAGCAGCTTTACAAGAACTAGGCTGAGTGTACAGATTTACCTGTAATTTGCTGCCCTTATGCTCATGTCATATGAAGCAGGAACTTCCCCTTTAATGGAATGTGTATATTCATTTGCCTGCCTTCACATGGCTGCAAGGCAACTACCTGGTCTACCCAGGATCACACAAGTCTGCACAGGGAACACAGCGAAGGCGGAGTAAAACTCTTCTCTATTTAAATTTTCTATTCATTCTTTGCTCCACAATGTACGTAAAAGAGATCGGCTAGTTTGCCTTTGATTGCATGGGCAGAAATCCCAAGGGTGAACATCCCCTTTAAAAAGGCTCTGTCACCAGTTTCAAGATATCAAGGTAGAAATATAAGCAGGTAGGGCTCAAAACACACATCACACACATACCTTTATTTCCCTTATTGAAGTAGCGATTATGCTGGAATATTCACTTTTATAAATATTCTAATTAGGCATCGGAGCACTCGGAGGCTTGCTTATAGCTTCTGAGCACTGTATCTCCGAGCTCTCCTGCCTGTTCGTTCTGCCCTGCTTGTTAAAAAAATACGCCCCTTAGATTATTGATTGACAGAGCTAGACTCGCTGGTCTAGCGCTGACATCCCGCTCGTGCTCTCCCCCACGTCTGACGGTGCATGAGCACTTTCCATGCAGTGCCGATTTCCGCAAGTCCATTTCCCCTAGTGCGCACGCGCCGTCACTTGGAAGTCAATTGCGAATCAATTGCAAAGCGTCAAGATTTTCAGTAGTAGAAACCTCTGAGCAGCACCAGAGGGGATATGCGCTGTCTATACCGCCCTAAAATTATTCCAGTTCCTTTATCACAGGTGCACATTTGACATATCAGAACATCATTTTTAGAGGAGTTTCCCTTTAAAGGGATTGTCCAGTCCTCAGGATAGGTCATCGATATCTGATCTGACACCCTGGTGTCTGGGAGTAGAACTACATAGCTCCATCCACTGTGTGGTGAGATTATGGCAGCGCTGTGTATGGAGTAGGGTTGTCACGACACCAAAATTTTGATTCGGTTTTGATACCATAAAAAAGTATTGCGATACTCGATACCATGCAAAAAAAAAAAAAAAAAAAAAAAACACCAAAAAAAGCCACGTGCATTCCGCATTTTATAAAACGTCCAGCCCATAATAGAACAGTCCTATCCTATATTTTGGGGGGGGACAAGGTGACTAAAAAAATGCCGAATCGTGCGTTATTTATTTATTTTTTCTGTTATGGCTTTGACTGCATAGGAGATATTTAATATTTTAATTTTTGGGACGTGGCGATACCTAATCTGTTTATTTATTTATTGTTTATATATTTTATATGTAATATTGGGAAGGGAGAATTTAAACTTGTTTTGGTGTATTTTGGCGTTTTTTTTTTTTTGTTTTTTTTTACTTTTATTTCCTATTAGCCCCCTTAGGGGCTAGAACCCTTGTCCTATGCACCCTAAAAGAGATCTATTAGAGTGCATAGGACTTACACTCTCCCTGCTGCCCTATGCTTTGTGCACAGGGAGCTTACCATGGCAGCCAGGACTTCAGTAGCGTCCTGGTTGCCATGGTAACCGATCGGAGCCCCGCGATTACACTGCTGGGGCTCCGATCGGAATCTCCACTGCCACCAATGAAGAGGGGGGCGTTTGTGGCCACTGCCACCAATGATTTAATACTGGGGAGTTGGGGGGTAATGGAGGAGGGCGCACTGCGCCACCAATGAACATTACTATCATTTATACAAGTACAGGAGCGGGTGCCGGCGCAGGATCACATAGCTGGCACCCGACCTGTCAGAAAGGGAGCTGCGATCAGCGGCAGGTGCCCCTGTACTTGTATAAATGATAGTAATGTTCATTGGTGGCGCAGCGGCCACAGCCCCTCCCCTCCTCTTCTCATTGGTGGCAGCGGCAGCACAGGGGGAGACTTCCTTCTCCCTTGTGCTGCTGAGGGAACATGGAGCGCGCTGAGAGCAGCACGCACCATGCTCTCTGATACTAGGCTGCGCAGTAGTGCAGCCTAGTATCGGTAACAGGCAAATCCCGGTATCGTATCGATACCGGGACAAAAGTATCGACTGGGTATCGAGAATTCGATACCCGGCGCAACCCTAGTATGGAGGCAGCACTGCAGTAACCAGCTCCGTCCGCTACCCAGTGGACGGAGCCGTGTAGTTCTGGGGACTACTTCTAGTGCCGGAGCTAATCCCAAACATCGGATTGGTCTATGAGGTGCTGGCCCGTACTGATACTGAAGGCCTATCTTGAAATGCGTGGAGAATCCCTTTAAGTTTGTCTTTAATCATAAAGCTGATAAGGACCAAGAGTAATACATAGAGATTTTCAGCAGAATGTGGATGTTCATTGTTGTAATAAGGAAACACTGCAGATCGCAGGATCATTTCACTTTCATTTGACAAACCTGCAAGGATGGCTTTGTGCGCCTGAAATTCCTGACCGGCCACGCACAAGCAGCAGTCAGTAAAGCGAGAGTTCTCCCATAAGCCTCCGAGCTCATCAGCTAGGCGACATTCTGGTACTTTCACCATGTTCATCGTGTTCTGACCGGAGATATTTACAGAGTCCTGGACCACGCTGACCTACGGAGCATGACACACAGGTTATGGCGTTAAACCCATGAACTCCCTGGAGGTTAAATACAGTTTTAAAGGAACCAATAAAGTGTTGTCCAGTCACACAACTTTCAAATATACTTCACGTTTCACCATTTTCAAGACAACCTGGCAGCAGTGAATATAACCAATCTAGGGAAAACTATGATACGTCTCACTGGGGCAAATAAAACTGGAAGCAGCCACTGACACACTGTAACAAGCTACCAGCTTGCTGATTTATCTGAGGACTGTCTAGACTGGATACAATTGTACCAAACTCTCAGGTATGAGAAGTATTAGGACTGTACCAGTTTTCAGACTCTGTAAAATAAAAAAAATCCAGGAGACGTTGTTACAGGGCTGAGATTCAGCCCTGTTTTGATATTTACATTGGACACATGGTTGAGTAACATGACTTTGCCATGTGGTTCCATAGTCATGACCCCGTCCCTGTGCTTAAATCACGGTACAATGAAATGGGGGAGGCAGGTGTTAAAGAGGACCTGTCCCCACTCCTGTATTAATATCTTCATGCATTCCCCATGTAATAACAATTCTGGAACATCTATTCTTATGTCTGTATGTTGTGCCATTCCTTTATTATTTCTACTAGAAGATATGAATGAATTGCTAGCAGTCTGCAGTAAGGGTACAGAGGGGAGGTGACCAGTTGGGGGTGTGTATCTGCACAGACTGACTCTATCCAATCAGTGCTGCCATGTTTAGACTGTGCAGGGACACACCCCCAACTGGTTACCTCCCCTCTGTACCCTTACTGCAGACTGCTAGCAATTCATTCATATCTTCTAGTAGAAATAATAAAGGAATGACACAACATAGAGCCATAAGAATAGATGTTCCAGAATTGTTATCACATGGTGAATGCATATAGTTATTAAAACAGGCGTGTCAGGAGTGGGGAAAGGTCCTCTTTAATATACCTGGCCACTGGGGCATTCCAGGAGAGACCAGCTTCGTGTAAGATCTTAGATGGAGGACGACCATACATTCTAAGGCTAAGTATCTTTTGTCCATATTGTTAGACTATAGGCCAGTTACATGGTGGATGTATACTGATATGACCACGATATGGAAAGTATTTGTATATGTTGCAGTACCTTGTAGTTCAGTAAAGGTGTCTTTTAGGTGACATCAGCAGAGTTGTGTGTTACTCCTAGTGATACCAAGGCAACATACTGTAGCTGTGGTATAAAATGAGAACAATCCCACAAGCTAGGGGGAATATTGACCGTTGTCATCTGATATTTGGTAATATTCCACCCTTTTTACACCAGTAAGGTCAGATATTGCTATTGATAATTATTGATATTAATAAGCAATATCTATCCTTTTTCAATGGCGAGCCTGGTAGGACTGTACCAGACTTTGTAAAATCAAAAATCCAGGAGACATCTTGTGGAGGAATTAGAAGACGTATATTACAAAGCTACGGAATTTTGTTATATGATGATTAAACTTCATGGACAAAAACTGAACAACCCTTAGGCCCCATTCATACGACCGTATTATTGTGGGTCAGCAAAAATGCAGACCCGCAATACTACAGGTGCCACCCGGCGTGTGTTCCGCAAAGCTGCGGAACACACGGCCGGGCGCCCCATTGAAAATGCGTATACTTGTCCCTTCTTGCGGACAAGTATAGGACATGTTTTATTTTTTTTTTTTGCTGGAGAACTTCCGTGAGAAAAAGAAGCGGAATGCACACAGCATTTTTTTTCTCCTATGGAAATTGAATGGGTCCGCCTCTTATCCGCAAAATTGCGGATAAGAGGCGGAAATCTACATACGGTCATGTGAATGGGCCCTTAAAGGGATTTGCTGCTTTGGACAATCCCATTTTCATAAGAACAGTTCACCGACAACTGGTCTTGCTGTTGACAACCCACCACGCCTGCCCACACCCCTTCCTATCCTTATAATAGGTCATCAATATCAGATCACCATTGCCAATCAACTGTTTGAAAGAGTTGTGGTCTCTTCATAGTAAACCAAGCACAGCGCCGTACTTTGTATAGTGGCTGTGCTTGGTATTGCAGCTTCATCCAATTCACTTGAATGGCATGGAGATGTAGATAGCAGTGATAGCGGCGATAGCAGTAACAGTTGATTGCTGCGGTGCTGGGAGTCAGATCCCTCAACAACTAGTCCTGGACAACTCGTTTAATAGGTATTTTATTAGCTCGCATGAAAAAAATCCTTTATTATGGTCCGTACCCCTCAAAGCAGAATCTATACAGAGGGGCTTGGGTTCGGTACAATTGCATACCTCACAAAACAGTGTCAACTTGTCATCCGGGAGCAAACCATTGGCCTCATCAAGCAGGAAATCCCTACGAATAAACTTCTTAAAACCCCAGTCCTTCCCCTGGACAAAGCGGTATGCCCGCTGACTCTCTGAAAGAGAACACGTGAAAATACGGTGACACTAAGTCCAAGAGACAATGACTGGAATAAAACCAAGGTAAACTAATAAACTACATACCCATCGCCTTAGTCTCTTCCCCCTTGGCGTTAAGGATGGAAAATTTAAATTTGGCGCGCACCTCACTTTTTGGACAACTGACTAGCAGCAGATAAAGAGACAAATAGTCCTTACTTTCTTCATCCAAACCTTTAGGATTTACCCGTAGGCACCTGCAGTCAAAGGAGGAGAACGAGATATTATCATTCATCGGCAGATGCCTCTTCATTCTGCTGATCATGGGGGTACTCACCAAGTCAGACCTCCCAATGATCACACATTGTTGGTGTAGGACAGGTCTTCAACGCTAAAGGGCATCTGTCAGCAGATTTGTACCTATGACACTGGCTGATTTGTACCTATGACATCTGTGTTGGTGCCATCTTCATATGTGCCCACATTGCAGAGAAAGGTGAAGTTTTGATATATGCAAATGAGCCTCTAGGAGCAATGGAGGCGTTGTCATTACACCTAGAGGCTCTGCTCTCTCTGCAACTGCCATATCCTCTGCACTTTGATTGACAGGACCAGGCATGATGATGTTTTCACTGCCTGGGCCTATAAACCAAAGTGGAGACAGCATGGCAGTTGTATAAAGCAGAGCCTCTAGGTGTAATGACAACGCCCCCGTTGCTCCTAGAGGCTCATTTGCATATAATAAAACATAATTTTTCTCAGCAATGTGGGCACATAGGACCATGGGACCAACACAGATGCCTTCAGCTGGCAAATGCACATGTAACAGGTTAGGGTACTTTCGAATCCTAGGGGGGTTTCCAGACGGTTGCTCCAGCACAGAATGCCAGGAATTGGCTAGACATATTTGCCAGGTAGCGGCTGGATCTCTGCTGGACCCCATTATAGTCAGTTAATAGATGCCCTTTAACTTCCTGGAGGTTCTTTCAGCAGGACTGTATAGTCAAGTAAAAATTCAACAATCTTGATGCAAAAGGCTGAACTCAGACAGCCTATTTGGAAATTTCAACAAAGGTATACCATCATCATTCATGGATAAGTACGTTTTCTTCCTAATATATACAACGAAAGTCTAATGGTTGAGAACATTTAATAATCTATAATATCAGGTAAATAAAAATCCTACATACTAAGTATTAGAACAGCTCCCTGTGTTGTCCCACCAATAAAGTTTGCTGATAGTCCGGTGGTCCGACTCTCACTAATCAGACAATGATGGCATATCTAATCCATATATCATCAAGGTTATTGGTAGCCTGTACTCTGTAAATGGACCCCAGGCTGTCATAAAACAGCCTCTGTCTACTTAGGGCTGACACCAAAGCCATAAGAGGACTTTAAATCCATGAAGCTTTTTCATTTCACCCTCAGAAAGCTTTCTGCCAACCTCTGGTGGGCAATTCAGATAGTAAATTATAATTTCTGGACTTGCTATTTCTGCAGATCTCTGTCAGTGCGGGGAGGCTGCAGACAGCCGTGCTCTTACCATTTCAGTTTATCATTGGCTCCTGATGAGAATGTAGAGCTTTTGATCACTTCGCCCATTTCCTCTCGGCAGAAGCTGAAATTATTGATTGTCCACATGTATGAAAACTTCACAACTTTTATCTGTGGTGAGAACAATTCCCATTCTCAGTTATGAAGAGGAGATGTCAACTGAACCTTTCTGTTATATGGTGGGTAACTCACCTGAGTATAACACCAGCTTTCAGCCACGGGACCACTGGACATCTCAGCCGGGGGAGGGGGACTTGGAACTCGCGACATCGCCAGCTTGGAAACGTTTGGGAAGCGGAGAAAGGAGCCCAAAGGGCCTTCTCCTGATAGAAAAAATACATATATAAGACCTTTAGGACACATGCACCCGCCATACTATAAATCTGTGTAATGACACCCAGAAAAAACTGATTCAGGAGAAAAAAAAAATCTATATCTATGGTATATTTCATAGAACGTCATCTTGTGAAGAAGTGGCTATGACTCTGCAATACAGAAACCTTTAAGAGGTTTTCTAGGACTTAAACGCTGATGGGTCTGATAACCCTGCACCCCCACCGATCATCTGCTCCGTCCATTGTGTGGAGGGTAAAACTGCACCCCAAGTGAATGGTAGTTTAGTTGCAGTATACTGGTACCAGAAACTACACACTGGATGGAGCCTTCTCCAGCCTAAAACAGCTGATCGGTGGGGTGCTGGGTAATATTAGTGATTTAAGCCCAAGAAAACCCCTTTAAATGTTTATTCCCATCATATGAAGCGGGAATCCTTGGAATAAGTGTTGCGTCCCTTTCACTGCACAGCCCACCTGCTCAATGGTCACATTCAAGAGAACAGGGCCGGCTGCAGTTTCCTATCCAGTCGGGTGCCCCACTGTGCCGGTTAAACATAGAAGTGATCACCACTGATGAAGGGGCTGCAATACTCTGCAGAACACTATACCTCTTTGGTTCTAGACACCGTCTAAAGGCAGTGGAGAAGAAAGGCTGTAGACTTGAATTACAGTACATGGCTTGTAGTCAGATGAAAGAGTCAGGAACCAAAGGGCTACAGTGCTTTTCAAGGCACCACAGTCCTTAGATTCAAGGTAATCAGTGGGTGACTCTATGCCTCGACCTCACAGCAAAGAGTTAAAGGGGTGCTCTCATCTCAGATAATGGGGTCATATGGTTAGTATATGTCCCCATTGTCTTATAGGTGTGGGACCCGCACCTATATTGAGAACGGAGCCCCGCAAGGTGTTGGCTGGAAGACTCCGGTCCGGCCACCACCAAGCGCTCCCATTTACTTCTATTGGCCCGAAGCCCCATAAAAATGAATGGAGGGAGGCTGTGCATGCACAGTGCGCCCTCCACGACTTTCGGGGTTTCATTCTCGATATAGGTGCGGGTCCCAGTGGTGGGACCTCCACCTATCAGACAATGGCGGCATATCCTAGCGATATGCCCACATTGTCTGAGACGAGACAACCCCTTTAACTATTATACACTTCATAACGTAGCAAGACATGAACTGTCTTCCTACATAAACAAGTGAATGCAATTAACAAAAACTTGACCAAGCTACTGTAACCAGTTTGTGACGCGTTTTAAGTCTAGTGCTATGGGATTTTGCTTCCACGCGATCTGTGCACCAAGAGGACTTCCAGCTTATCACTCATTTCATTCCTATGTGTTCAACTCACATTAAAGGGGTTGTCCCATGCCGTTTCCACAGTGAGCTAAGACTAAGCCCCGGCCACACAGAAACTGCAGAGTGGGCTAGCGCTCCACTATTTCTGTATCTCTCATTACAAAGAATGGAAGCTACATACACAGCATAGCAGCACAAACTACACTGCTTCTACAACTCCTGAGTTATGGGTATTGCATAGCTAGCTATGCTATTTGCGTAGCTCTCATTCACTGCAACGGGCTCTACAAGAACAGTGGAGCGCTGGCCTGATCTTCAGTTTCCATATGGCCAGCGCTTAGTCTCCTCTCACTATTGAAACGGCAAGTTAGGGCAACCCTTTTAACTTACCTTTCAATACCGCAGAAAACTCAGAGCAGCCACCGTACAAGCACTTGTCTCACAGACGATTAAATTCCAACCCAAGTCCTTAATGACAGTGACCTTCGGAGAAAAATAGCGTTCATGAATGCACAGTGTGCTTTACATTACCTAGGGTACATCTTATCACCACCGAGTGACATCACCGGTGGTGAGCGATGATAAGTGAAGTATAAAAAGATCTATAGTTATAGACACCGGAGGGGAAAAGAATAGCGAATCTAATCCACTGTATATGGATGTCAAAAACATCACAGAAATCACAAAACAAGGCATAACATTGGATTGGAAAGATGCATAACACTGCCTGCGCCGTACTACTATGAAGATATAGGAGGCGCCAGGTACGGCTGATCCTACACATGCGGCGATCGCTACGTTTATCAGATCATCTGTATTACGCTATATACCATCCCCTAGAAGTCTGGCAGTTGATCATCAGATCCTCTAAAGAGATCATGTGAAACAATGTAACTAGTGACAGACACAGCACTACACACACACAAGCACTATACCTCTGTATTGACAGTATTATTACAGAATACTGATCACCCCACAAGCACAGGAAGTGTTCATTCCAAGTATTAATGAGCTGTCAGTTCCTGGTTCGTAGCCCCTCCCCCTCAGGTTCCCAGGGGCCCCAATTCACTCCCCTTCGATCTACGCGGTACCAATACCCGAGTAATCCACAGCACCCCCTAGTGACCACTGCCAAAGGTCCCCTAGAACCTCAACAGGCAGGGCAGCTCACAATGTGGCAGCATATGGGGAGCAAGGAATGCTCACTATCTGGCAGGAGAGAAACCCTGCAGAGCTGCACAGCGCAGGCGTAAGCCGATAGGCGGTAATGCGCTTGCGCAGACCCATTATCGCTGTTTCCTCCATATGGGGGAATAGTAGACGCTACGCAAGCGCAGTTCAAGCTAAGGCGAAAGGGAAAGCGCGCCTGCTCAGTTCAAAGTCTGACGGAGCATGCGTAATACTATAAGGAAAAAAAAAAAAGGTAAACACGGCACATGCGCATTACAAGTTTATCATAGGATACCTACCGGTTGCTTTGTTGGGGTTTGACATCCTTCTGTGTCAGTTAACGCGAGTGACCAGCAAAGGCTCCGGTTCGTAACAGCGGAAAGAAAGGTTTTCCGCGCTGCCGGTACTGGACGCCACACATACTAGAAGGGACGTGGATCGCCAGTGACGTCATCGCGCACCCTGGGCGAGCCCTCCATGAGAACTGCGCATGCGCTGTAACTTTCCCAGTTTTTTCCTACAAGCAAAAGTAAGAGTTTTCCAGTATCCCCATTACCTCATCCACACGTCACATATTTTTCACCATGGTTAGTCACAGCTGGAAAACTGAGGAGTTAAAATGATATTAGGAATCAATACAAGCTGGCCCCATACAATAATGGAGAATAACAGACAGATCACTTAGAGCCCTTTAAGTACATTATCTAGAATGTGTTTTTTGAGATGAATGAAAACAGGAAAATATAGGATTATTGGTTATAACAAAGACTTGTTTGTACCACTTAAAGAGAATGTGTCATCAGAAAATAACTTATTTAAATCACGTTAAAACATATTTTGAAATAATTTTTTATATTTTTAGTTTTCCATTTCAGTATTTAAACAAAATCGTAAATTCCTGCAGTTTTCGCACCGGCCACTAAGCCTGGTAATAGGCACCACTTATTGGTTTGTAGAGATCACTTTACTGCAGTTACCTGCTTATCTGTCATTCTAATCCTGCCTGTACTGATATCACCTCTGTGTATAGATAAGACAGGATCCTCCATTCACAATAAGTGATTGTCAGATCTTATCTATTCTTTCCTTTTAGACTGACATCTACACAGATCACAGAACATGCCTAGAAAACTCTCCCATAGAAGTCAGTGAGGTCCCCTCCTGACCACTGTGTCTATGGCCTATGGGGCTGCCGTAAAGCAATTTTCTTAATTGTTTCTAAATGCAGTGGGGTGTTCTGGTTTAAAGTTACCACCTATCCACAGGATAGAAGATAACTATTAGAACAGAGGGGTTCCTACCAATGGGACCCCCACTGATCATGAGAACAGGGGCAATGTGCCCTCTGCAGTCCCCCTGAAAAAAGCAGAGCAGCCAGTTGCATATGTGCAAGGCCGCTCCATTTATTTCTATGGGAGTTTTGGATATAACCAAGTACAGTGCTCAGCTATCTCCGGAATTCCCATGGAAATGAATGGAGCGGCTGCACACATGCCTGACTGGCTGCTATGTTCATTTCGGGGGTGCTGAAGGGGGGTATCGGTCCCCCGTTCTCGTGATCAGTCGGAGTCCCATTGGTCCCACTTATCTAATAGTTATCCACTATACCAGTGCTGGCTAACCTCCAGCACTCCAGCTGTGGTGAAACTACGACTCCCAGCATGCTCCATTTATTTCTGTAGAGTTCTGAGAATAGACAAGCAAGTGTGAATTTTGGGAGTTGTAGTTTTATCACAGCTGGAGTGCCAGAGGGTAGCCATCACAGCCCTATTCTTTGGATAGGGGATAACTTCAAACAACTGGAATATCACTTTAAGAACTAGTTCAGAAAAGATGGCCGCCACCATAATAATGTTCTAGAAAAAGAATAAATAAATCTGCAATCAGAAAATAAAAAAAATTTAGAAAAAAAGTATGTGTTACTATCTGGTTTTAACTGGCAGAAAACATTTTTTCTTTTAATATATTATACGGAATTCCACTTTTAGCAGTTTGTAATATGTTATCATTAACATGTTTGTCCTAATAAACTGTGCTGTAGCCCCCAGGGGTGGACTGGCCATAGACCCTACGGCCTGGTGGGCTAATGCGCAGGGGGCCGGCTGAGCCCTCCTTATGGCCGCCAACTGGGCTGTCAGCACTAATTAATGCTAGGAGCATCAGGTACTACAACTGTCCATCACCGTCCTCAGGGCAGTGATACAGCTGAATACTGCAGCAGGTTTCGCAGTATATTGTGCTGCACTGGGATATTTGGTTCTGAAGTGGCAGTATTTTGTGCTGCACTAAGAAATTGTTAGCCCCACCTCTTTCTGCTTGTGTTGCCCACCTTCTGTCAATTTGGACCCACCTATGACTAGGGTTGCCATCCGGCCGGTATTGTACCGGCACAGCCGGTATTTTGTTCCAAAAGCCGATGCAGGTATTTTTTTTCCGGAAATAATAATTGCCGGTATATTTTGTAACGTCCCCCGTCTCCCACAGTACGTGCACTGCACACACAGCACACTAATGAACGACTGTCATATATAACATTAACCACTACCTCAGCGCTGCGCTCTGCAGTCTGTATACAAGTCCCCACACCAGCAGCATCTCCGGAGCTGAAGGACCTGTGACATCACAATTCTGGAGGGCGCTAATGAGGACATTATTAATTCTGGAGGGCGCTAATGAGGGCATTATTAATTCTGGAAGGTGCTAATGAAGGCATTATTAATTCTGGAGGGCGCTAATGAAGGCATTATTAATTCTGGAAGGCGCTAATGAGGACATTATTAATTCTGGGGGCGCTAATGAAGGCATTATTAATTCTGGAGGGCGCTAATGAGGGCATTATTAATTCTGGAAGGCGCTAATGAGAGCATTATTAATTCTGGAAGGTGCTAATGAGAGCATTATTAATTCTGGGGGGCGCTAATGGGGGCATTATTAATTCTGGGGGGCGCTAATGAGGACATTATTTCTGGGGTGCCCTAATGAGGAAATTATTAATTCTGGGGAGCGCTAATGAGGAAATTATTAATTCTGGGGAGCGCTAATGAGGAAATTATTAATTCTGGGGGGTGCTAATGAGGACATTATTAATAAAGGAGGACATTATTAATTCTGGGGGTGCTAATGAGGACATTATTAATTCTGGGGGCGCTAATGAGGACATTATTAATTCTGGGGGTGCTAATGAGGGCATTATTAATTCTGGAGGGCGCTAATGAGAGCATTATTAAAGGGGTTCTGTAGATTTTTCAAACTGATGATCTATCCTCTGGATAGATCATCAGCATCTGATCGGCGGGGGTCCGACACCCGGGACCCCTGCCGATCAGCTGTTTGAGAAGGCAGCGGCGCTGCAGGAGCGCCGCGGCCTTCTCTGTGTTTACCGCAGGCCAGTGACGTCACGACTACTATCACTGGCCTGGGCGCGGCTAAGCTCCATTCCCGGGTGTCGGACCCCCGCCGATCAGATGCTGATGATCTGTCCAGAGGATAGATCATCAGTTTGAAAAATCTACAGAACCCCTTTAATTCTGGGGTGCTAATGAGGACATTATTAATAAAGGAGGGCATTATTAATTCTGGGGGGCGCTAATGGGGGCATTATTAATTCTGGGGGTGCTAATGAGGAAATTATTAATTCCGGGGGCGGTAATGAGGGCATTATTAATTCTGGAGGGTGCTAATGAGGACATTATTAATTCTGGGGGGCGCTAATGGGGCATTATTAATTCTGGAGGGCGCTAATGGGGGCATTATTAATTCTGGAGGGCGCTAATGGGGGCATTATTAATTCTGGAGGGCGCTAATGAGGACATTATTAATTCTGGAGGGCGCTAATGAGGACATTATTAATTCTGGAGGGCGCTAATGAGGACATTATTAATTCTGGAGGGCGCTAATGAGGACATTATTAATTCTGGAGGGTGCTAATGAGGACATTATTAATTCTGGAGGGCGCTAATGAGGACATTATTAATTCTGGAGGGTGCTAATGAGGACATTATTAATTCTGGAGGGCGCTAATGAGGACATTATTAATTCTGGAGGGCGCTAATGAGGACATTATTAATTCTGGGGGGCGCTAATGGGGCATTATTAATTCTGGAGGGCGCTAATGGGGGCATTATTAATTCTGGAGGGCGCTAATGAGGACATTATTAATTCTGGGGGGCGCTAATGGGGCATTATTAATTCTGGAGGGCGCTAATGAGGACATTATTAATTCTGGAGGGCGCTAATGAGGACATTATTAATTCTGGAGGGCGCTAATGGAGGACATTATTAATTCTGGAGGGCGCTAATGGGCATTATTAATTCTGGAGGGCGCTATGGGGCATTATTAATTCTGGAGGGCGCAATGGGCATTATTAATTTGGAGGCGCTTGGGCATTATTAATTCTGGAGGGCGCTAATGAGGCATTATTAATTCTGGAGGGCGCTAATGGGCATTATTAATTCTGGGGGGCGCTAATGGGGCATTATTAATTCTGGAGGGCGCTAATGGGGGCATTATTAATTCTGGAGGGCGCTAATGAGGACATTATTAATTCTGGGGGGCGCTAATGGGGCATTATTAATTCTGGAGGGCGCTAATGAGGACATTATTAATTCTGGAGGGCGCTAATGGGGCAGTTATTAATTCTGGAGGGGCGCTAATGAGGACATTATTGAATTCTGGAGGGCGCTAATGGGGCATTATTAATTCTGGAGGGCGCTAAGGGGCATTATTAATTCTGGAGGGCGCTAATGGGGCATTATTAATTCTGGAGGGCGCTAATGAGGACATTATTAATTCTGGAGGGCGCTAATGAGGACATTATTAATTCTGGAGGGCGCTAATGAGGGCATTATTAATTCTGGGGGGCACTATTAATACTGAGAGCCACATTATGACACCCAGTGTTAAGCCGCGCCCCCATAACCACCCTTCCCCTCTTGGGGTGTGGCTTAACTTGGCTGGCATTTTTGGTTGGGAAAGGTGGCAACCCTACCTACGACGCCACTTTAAGATCCCTGTCCTCCGCTTGTACCCATTCTGCTTTAAACAGCCCTATGTGTTCTGCTGATGGTTTCAAAGGGCGTCCATTTGGTTTTCCATTTTTTCTTCACTCCCCTGCTGTTTTCAGATTCTGTTAAGTCTAATAAGGGGTTATCCTGGAATTAGATATTGACGATCTGTCCTGGGGATTGGTCATCAATATCAGATTACCGGGTAACCCCTTTAAGGAATCGCTTGTCATGCAAATCTATAATAATTCACCGATGATGAGATAGATTGGTCACTGGCTTCACTGCCTTGTATATTCGGTCCTTGCTGTTATAGTGATTCCCTCGTGCACTATTAGCATTACTTATCCCTTTGTAAGGCCTTATTCACACGACTGTATTCTGCATCCAGACATTTAGCACACTGACCCATTCATTTCCATGGTGCCATGCGCACATCCGCGTGGCTATTCTGACATGTCCTGTTGCAGTATTGCTGTATGCACACCTGCAGATACTGACCCAGAATCCCACCAAATGGTTCAAAGCAGTAGGTGAAGGGGTCACGGGAGCTCTGTTTCCTGTGCCAAGCCCCCTTCTAGGGGGCTAGGTTTGCATCTCTGGCACATAACTCCAGTAGTCTGTTCTGGCAGAGGAGCAGACTACCAGAGTTACCGTATACGTATACGGTATAGCCAGATACTGCCGGCACCAGCGGATTCCCCATTGACTATAATGGTATCCAGTGGGGATGTGGTGGCGTTGAGGCATAAATGCTGGCTTTTGCCAAACAAACACCATTCCGTCCAGTCAAAAGTCGGCATTTATACAGGAAAGCCGCCGGTTCTCCAAGAGATCCCATTCTAGATGTATTTTTATTACTCCTGAGAAAGGGGGCTTTTGATCCTAGACCCCCGAAATGCGTTGATTGCTGTAAGTTTGTCAAATAAAGGAATATTGATCAGATGCTGGACGTCCGTCTGCCATAATTTCTACCATTCTAGAAGCGAACCCGGCTGTGGGGGCATCTGTCTGGAGGTGTCTTGATTCGACAAACATCCTCCCTAGTGAAGTGAGTTCTATACATGAATTTTCCAATCATGATTTGAATATACTGTATTTTTAGCTTTATAAGACTCACTTTTTTCCCCCCAAAAGTAGGGCTGATCAGAGGTCTGATGGTGGTCTGAAAGGGCTGATCTGAGGTCTGATGGGGTTCTGACCTGGAGGGCTGATATGGGGGTCTGATGAAAAATATTTTTTTCTTATTTTCCTACTCTTAATCTGGGATGCGTCTTATCCTCAGGTGCGTCTTATAAAGCAAAAAATACGGTATGTTCTTATTTATATGCTTTTACTATTGTTTTTATTTTTTTATTGACTATTTATTCTATTTTTTTCAATATAATCCATTATTGGTCTTAATTGCTACATCTCCATTTTATCCATTTTATTTATTACCAGCATCTTTCATCTCCTTTTGTGTATTGCCTAAATGTCTCTTGGGTATTTTCCCATACTTCCTTCTATAGGTGTCTAGAGACCTACTATCATCACTGAGTATACTCCTTTATATACACTTACTAGTGGCCCATTATCTCCAAGTACCTGTTCTGTTAGGGAGTGGCACCTGACTGTGTGTCATTTTTTTACGGTCCACTTGAGCATTGTGCTCTACCGAACCCTTAGATACTTTTGCATTTACGTTTGTGTGTTAGCTAACGCTACACCGTGACCACTGGTGCTGCCTTCCCGCAGAACAGTATCCTTCTCATTCCTACCTCCCTTCTGGTTGCACATTCCACCCTCTTGGTGCCCGTTACTTGTTGCTTCATAAATTCTGGGTTAGCTACCCATATTATAAATTTTGTTCCTTAAAGAAGAACTCCCGACAAAAATTTTATTCCATGTCCTGCTAGAAATGTACATGATATAATCTGTAGTGAATGTCATTTTCTTACCAGTGTCTGAATTTTTGACTTATATCATCCTGAAGTTTCTTACCTGTGTCATGTTACCAGCAATTATCAGGGATCTCAAACTCGTGGCCCTTCAGATGTTGCAAAACTACAACTCCCAGCATGCCCTGGTAGCCGAAGAATGTCCAGGCATGATGGGAATTGTAGTTCTGTAACAGCTGGAGGGCCACGAGTTTGAGATCCCTGAATTAGACCCACCAACTCACACATAGACTTATGTGTGGACAGGAAGTCTAATTCTCTATGTATTCCTATGAGACTGAAAGTGAGGCTCCCATAGGAATGAATTGGGCAGTTACTGGCTTTCTGTCCTGGGTCAGTTGGAGGTCAGGGAGTTGGTCACATGACCCAGCTACAATAAGAAGAGGTGGGATAACTCACAGAAACAGTCACTGATAAGAAAATGACAATCACTACAGATTATATCATGCACCTTTCTAACAGATCAGAGAATAAAAATTTTTGCGGGAGTTCTTCTTTAAAGAGGTATTCCATCCTTAGACAATGGGGGCATATCGCTAGGATATGCCCCCATTGTCTGATAGCGGTGGGACCCGCACCTATATCGAGAAAAGAGCGGGGAGTGCTCCCGCTGCTCCCATAGAAATAAATGGGAGCGCACCGCGCATGCGCGGCCTCCGCTCCCAATTATCTCTATGTAGCCAATGGAAATAGCCAAGCGCGGGCCCAATAGAAATGAATGGAGGGGGATGCTCATGCGCAGTGCACCCTCCTTCACTTCTGAGACTCCGTTCTCGATATAGGTTCAGGTCCCAGCGGTGGGACCCGCACCTGTAAGACAATGGGGGCATATCCTAGCGATATGCCCCCATTGTCTAAGATGGGAATAACCCTTTAATCCCCTTTTTTTATACATTTTCTTTCAGATTCCTTTTTAAACGGTATTCATTTGAATAGAACGACGCCGCATGAGCTGCAGTACCAGGCATGGCCACATGCAAATGTACGGTGCTATATGTACTAAACAATGAGGACACAGAGCTTGATCGAGTGCCGCCATCCCCCTCCTCATGGTCTAGATAATAGTATTCAGATGACATTTTATCAGTCATCTCTCACAGAGATCAAAGCGCCGTTGCCCCCGGGGTCAATTACAGTCACCAGAAGCGGCATCAATATGTGGCAAGCACAATGGTTAATGGAGATAAATAAAGATAAATGGCCATGATCCCTAACGAACAGCCAGTCTTAATAAATACGTAACCGCGACTTCTCTTCTGTCTTGTATGTCATATTCCCAAGAGAGATGAGAACAATATTCCTGCCATTAGGTCACTTTGCTCTAGCTTAAAAGGAAACATTTAACAAGTTGCTGTCATTAGAGCACAGCGCTCCTTCGTCAGAGGCACCATCATCCATTTAGCGGACCATTTCATCTGCACAGTATGGTCTCCATGGCTGTCTACTTAAAGGGGTTGTCTCATCTCACAAAGATGTGTAATAACCTAATACAAGTAACGTACCAAGATACTCTTATCTTACAATAATGCTCATAATGTTCCTTGTCTTTATACACAGCTCGTCTCTAGGCAATACATCAGCGATGGCTGCGCTCTGATAGGAAATAAAGCTGGTCTAGTCTCCCACGCATGACTTAAAAAAGAACTCCCGCAAAAAATTTTATTCCATGTCCTGCTAGAAATGTATATGATGTAATCTGTAGTGAATGTCATTTTCTTACCAGTAGCTGAATTTTTGAGTTATATCATCCTGAAGTTTCTTATCTGTGTCATGTGACTAGGAATTAGACCCACCAACTCACACAGCATCTTATGTGTGGACAGGATGTCTAATTTTCTATGCATTCCTATGGGAGCCTCACTTTCAGTCTCATAGGAATGAATAGAGAAGTGACTGGCTTGCTGTCCTGGGTCAGTTGGAGGTCAGGGAGTTGGTCACATGACCCAGCTACAATAAGAAGAGAGTGGAAACTAAATTTCAGCCTCTGATAAGAAAATGACAATCACTACAGATTATACCATGCACCTTTCTAACAGGTCAGAGAATAAAGATTTTTGCGGGAGTTCTTCTTTAAGCTCCCGTACCATGTCGTATGGATCTGACACAGTGCTGCACCCAGGCTGCTATTGTTCCACTGAGCTGACCAAGGCTGCTATTGAATCAGTAGCAGCCTCGGGAACACACATAGGCCAGTGCCAGTCATGTTAGCAGGCACTGTCCCCCTAGAGCACCAGAAGTCCGGGCCTGCCATGCTGAAGACAGGCCCGAACAACCCCTTTAATGGTGTATTAAAATGCAAAATAAAAAGGGAACCGTCCCTATAAAATAAAGCTCCAAATTAAAGATCTATCCCATTTGGACAACCCCTTTCTGCCACTTCATTGATATACTGATCTCAGTGGGTCCAGCTGCTGTATCCGCCAAGTGATCCGCTAACCACACCTGAGGAAGGTGAGGATCCTCCCTTATGCAGGGGTCTCCACCACCCAAAGTGAGCAGGCTAGCCCTCACAAGCGTCATTCTATGTAGATGAGCTCAATCGGTGATATCCGCCAGATACTTACATGCAAACAGAGACAGGTAAATATAGTAATGGTGGTCTCCAAACCTTAACATGATCGTGGCCTCTACACGGGGTCAGGTGAGGGTCGGGTCGCAGAGATGAGAAGCGGCCCCCACTAATTTTATTGCCCAAGGGCTCTTCAAACAACATATCTAGCGGTCAATAGCAACCATGGCATCTAAGCAGTTAGAAGGAGGGGCTCCCTTTGATAACCTGTTGGCAAGCCTAAAAAATAAAATAAGCCCTTATTACAGCTATGTCAATAGAAAAATAAAAACATTATGTCTTTCAAATTGTGATGCAAAATACCGCAGTGTCCTTAAGGTGTTAAAAAGTATTCTGACTTCAGGACAGAATGTACAAAAGTGCTATCTCTGATACTGAGCTTGGCATTCCCAAAAAAATAAATAAATAAATTTTTTATCCAAATGGCCTTCAGTGCAAAAAGGGGCGAGGTCAGCCCTGGAAAGCTGAGGAGCCATGAGGGATAGGCCCTGCTCCTCAGTGCACTGACTGAAGCCATCATTGGAATAAAGAATACAAGTCTTTTTTTTCCTCAGGAACACCACAATTAATTTTCACATCATTTTAATCAGCAGGCTCAACTCTGCCAGGCAGCATGCATTGTTTAATGGGGTTGATCCTGCTAGTAGGTGCCTTGCAAAACACAGAACAATGGAGCAAAATTCTTTTTATTATCCAGCATCAGAGGGACCTGATAGTTCCCAGATTATCAGATATTATGGATTATCAGACAATTATGCAAAATTCTGAAAATGAAGTAAAAGTGTCAGCACAAAATCTGCTATTATCATTAAGTTTTTTTAAAATATAATTAATATAATATAAATATGAATTCTTTTCCTAATTGGTTCTCTCTGCTCGGATCCTGTGAGATTCCACATGATATTGCAGTTCTGTGCTGGATTATCGGAATTTCAGATTAGCAGGATTTTTGGATTATCAGATGGTGAATGTCCAGGAAGGACTATTGCTGTTAATTTCTCACCATCCCACGAGATCTTCACAGAAAAAGGCAATTCTATGTTTGACTATATTTCCATTTAGTCGAGATTTACATGGTCTGACACACCGCCAGTGCCGATCTCACCGGATTATCTGATGTTTTATCCTCCAGGCACGGCAGACCTGCCAAACTGACTTTTTTTGTAACTATAAGGATCAAGTTGGACCAGTTCTCTGTCAACCATTAATCCTGGAGGCTCTTACACCGCACGGCTTCAGTTCTGCTTTCGTCTTCTGTCTGCTCTCCTGACGGGTCTGTTTTAGTAACTGCTTGTATGTCCAAAGGAACAACAGTGTTGGAATTCTGAACTGTGCGTTCCTCTGCTACTCCTCCTGGAAATGCATAAACTGACAACTGGGCATTTATGATTCCTCTGGTCGACAGGGCATGTCCCTACACTCTGACAGCATCCAGTCAGTGCTGATAGTGGCGGACTATGTAGGGGCACGCCCTGCCGACAAGTATAATAACGCTGAGGTCTCAATTTAGCCTAGTGCTACAGGGCGATATGAAGATGTCGTATTGCTACATCGCATCGAATGATTGCCAATGGGGTCGCGATGGAACACATGGCATCCCGCAACTGCAATTTGTTTTGGTCGCAAGCAGGGGTGCACCACCAATGAGGCCAGTTGAGGCGATTGCCTCAGGCAGCACCAGATAGGGGTAAGAGGGGGCAGCGGAAAGAGGCAATAAGTGCTTTTATTGTGGCAAAGGGGTTAGGTTAAGAAATTGGCATGGGGGGACGCTGGTTTAGTTTTCATTTCAGGCAGCAGAATGGCTAGGTACACCCCTGGTCGCAAGTCGCACACAATTTTTTCCATCATAGACCAAAATGCTAATCAAATGCAACTGTCACATTTCTGAAGTTTGGCTGCCGAAGCTCTAAAATAGTCCTGTGACGAGAAGCTGCACAAAAGTTCTGTGTGGAGCACCTTTTCTGAGCGACACATCAAATTGCAGTCCCAGCCTTATGCATGCATTTCCAGGAGAAATAACTGAGTAAGGCTCCATTCACACGACAGTGTGAATGGGGCCGTATCTATTCCGCAATATTGCCCCATTCGCCTGTACTGTACTGCGGCTCCGCTGAAAAATATGAAGCATGTCCTATACTTGTCCGCATGCATGGACAAGTATAGGCATTTTGAATGGGGCCGCCCATAATGCGGACAATAGCAATAATGCGGACCCGCAATAATACGGTCGTGTGAATGGGGCCTTAGGCTTCATTCACACGTCCTGGAAATGGGTCTGCATTGTGTGGACCCATTCATTTTGAATGGGGCCGCAAAAGATGCCGCATCCGCACTTCCGGTCCGCAGCCCCGCAAAAAAATAGGAAACACGAAACAGAAACACGATAAGACCCCCTTCATCAGGTACAGAAAGATGCTGTGATACATCATCTTTCTGTACCTGATGAAGGGGATCTTGAACCCCTGAAACGCGTTGTACATGCTAATAAAGAACCGTATTTGGACCTAACTACCATCGACTGGTTCCTTTGCGCCGCGTGATTCTTCTGTTTCGTGTTTCCTGATTCTTCGCCACTGTTGGAGGGCTCCAGGCATCCTCACGTGGCCCATATCCCTTGGCTGCATCACCAACCCATTCTGGAAGACAACATTGTTCTTCAAAGTGCCTATACTAGTGTTGTGCCTACGTTTTGCACAACCTGCTAAGGTGAGCCTCCAATTGGAGTATCGTTTTATTTCCGATTATCAACAATACTACCCTATGGTGCGCCTTTTTTGTTTCCTATAGCGAAACGACGCCTGCAAACTACGACCTCAAAAAAATAGAACATGTCCTATTCTTGTCCGGACAAGACAAGAACAGGTATTTCTATTATAGAGCCGACCATGTGCAGTCCACAAAATGCGGACCGCACATGGCCAGTGTCCGTGTTTTGCGGATCTGCAATTTGCGGACCACAAAACACTTACGGACGTCTGAATGAAGCCTTAGGCTGTGTTCACACGTCAGTTATTTGATCAGTTATTTCTATCAGTTATTGTGAGCCACAACCAGTAGTGAAGCCTACACAGAGGTAAGGTGTAATGAAAAGATCTGCACCTGTTCTGTGTTTTTGACCTGCATCTGGTTTTGGCTCACAATAACTGATGGAAATAACTGATCAAATAACTGACGTGTGACCACAGCCTTACAAAACAACAACTGCTTTAAGAAATGATGCTCCAAAATGTTTATTTCATGGAGAATATAAATACTTAAAGGGTTTCTGTCACCAGTTTTTTTGGTATGAATCAGGCTGACATTAGAGATGTGCTAATGTCACCTGATTCCAAATATATATCTGTTTTATGTACTGGTGCCCCCATTTTTATATAAAATGAACTTTTATTTTATGCTAATAAGGCCTCTAGGTGCAAGGGGCGTTACCTCTGCTTCTAGAGGCTCTATTGATTGACAGACCCAGGCAGAGAAGAAACACTCCATTCACCATAGCTTGCAAGGACCTTCAATTATGTCATGACCATGTGATCAGTCACATGGTTTAGGAGGAGACAGGCTGTTTGTGTGATCCTAACTGGTGACAGAAACCCTTTAAACAGACATGTCTATACTTACCAACGTTTCATCTAAACCCCACCCTCAGGAACGCCCTGACCCCTGGGAACACCCACTTACAGGTGTGGTTTGCATTAGCCCTGCCCATTATTGCCCCAGAACATTGCGAATGCCAGGACTGTCTCTGAATCGGGACAGTTGGCAATGATTCATGTCCACAGAGCAAACAGCACAAAAGTGACAACAGGAAGTGTGGCCACACTGGCTTGATAAAACAGTCCCTTTGTCACTGATAAAACCTGCTGACAGCTTCACATCAGCCACATCAGCAATATGGCTGCACATCCCCTTGTCACTTTTGCACACTTACCAACGTTCCTGTTGGTAAAAGCGCCCATTTTCAGCACGGGGCAGACCAAATTTGCTGGGACTTTCTCTGAAAATCATGGATATTCCCACCAAATTCTGAACAATTGGCAACTATGCTGTTTCAAAAATGGCCACCACAAATCTTAAAGGGAATATGTGGCATCAGAAGAAGACCTATTTTGTGTTACGTATATTTTTAAGGACTTTTTGGTGCTTTTCAATTTTTCATTAATAGGCACCACTTCTCGGGCTGTCCAAGTAACTTTTCAGATCATCTCGTTATCATCACAGGCAGGATTACATTGACAGATATCACCTATATAGAGAGGTAACACAAGATCTGTCATATACAGTAGGTGATTGTCACATCTTGTCTACGTCCTCCCTGCACAATGACCTTTGCACAGGTCACAGAGCATGCCTAGAAAACTCTCCCATAGAAGTCAATGGGCTCAGTTGCTGTCCACTGTGTCTATAGCCCACCCTCTGTGTCTATGGGATACTTGGGGCCCTGCTTTAATAGGGGTCCATTATTGCCAGAGCTTGGACCCACCAGAGGATCCTCTGGTGAGCCAGTCCGACCCTGTACACACAGACCAGGGTGTTGGCTCCTCCTCAGGCCCAGCTGCACTAACCCTCCTGCTTCTCTCAGGAGAGCCAGATTCTCACCTGGTACTTTGAATCGCTGCTAAGGGTGCATTTACACGATGTGTATGTATTTTGCAGTCCTCAAAATGCGGATCCGCAAAAAATACGGGTGATGTCTTTGTTACATCCATTTTTTTGTGGACCCACTTTAACAATGCCTATTCTTGTCCACAAAACAGACAAGAATAAGACATGTTCTATCTTTATGAGGCTGCGGATCAAACATACGGATGTGGACATGGTGTGCTGTCTGCTTTTTTTCCGAACCCATTTATATGAATGGGTCCACGTCCGTTCTACAAAAAAAAATAAAAAATGTGGATCAGATGCAGAGCAGTTTTATGGTGTCCTCTCTAGGAGTAAACCACTGACAGATCCCCATGGCATTTTTTTGACCCATTTGTCATGCTAGAGTCCTGTACCACAGTGTTCCCCAACTCCAGTCCTCAGGCCCATCTGACGTGACGATTTGAGAATATCCCACAGAATGAATATCTGTGGTAAGTGCTGAGGCATTGGCACTAATTATATCACCTACTGAATGCTAAGGAAATCCTGACTGGCAGGTGGCCCTGAGGACTGGAGTTGGGGAACACTGCTGTACCAGACAGCTCTAGCGCATGCCCATGTGTCCTGATATTCATGAGCTCATGTCAATCAGCAGCGTGGGGGTGGGAACACCGGGGGCCCATGAAAATGAGGAATCATCAGCATGCAGTGGAGCTGTTAGGATTTAAAAGTTAGGGCAACAGAAAACCGGTGACAGAGTCCCTTTGAGGGTGGTGGAGCGGGTGACCATTACCTATCAGCAGCCCCTAGGTATTTTAATGGTTTAATGAACTGTTATGTCTGCCTGTGCCTCTCTGTAACAATATAAGTCACATTTAATATCTGGCTATTATATCTTATGTCCACTGGGTCCTTTGATACACGTTTCCTCAAAACAGGTTCCTGCTGTGACATTACAATGGTGTTTCTGTCAGGTGATCTACTGTGACATCATTATACTATTTCTGTCAGGTGATCTACTGTGACATCACCATACTATTTATGTCAGGTGGTCTATTGTGACATCATTATGTTTATGTCTGTTAGACTATTTACTGTGACATCATAGTATTATTTCTGCTAGGTGATCTACTGTGACATCACTATGTTATTTCTGTCAAGTGATCTACTTTGACATCACTATGTTATTTCTGTCAGGTGATCTACTGTGACATCACTATAATATTTCCATCAGGTGATCTACTGTGACATCACTATGCTGTTTCTGTCAGGTGATCTACTGTGATATCACTGTGTTATTTCTGTCAGGTGATCTGCTGTGACATCCATATGTTATTTCTGTCAGGTGATCTACTGTGACATCACTATGTTATTTCTGTCAGGTGATCGACTGTGACATCACTATGTTATTTCTGTCAGGTGATCTACTGTGACATCACTATGTTATTTCTGTCAGGTGATCGACTGTGACACAAGTATACTATTTATGTCAGGTGGTCTACTGTGACATCACATTATGTTATGTCTGTTAGCTGACTTACTGTGACATCACAGTATTATTTCTGCTCGGTGATCTACTGTGACATCAGTATATTATTTCTGTCAGGTGATTTACTGTGACATAACTACAGTATTTCTGCTAGGTGATCTACTGTGACATCAGTATTTTATTTCTGTCAAATGATTTACTGTGACATAACTGCAGTATTTCTGCTAGGTGATCTACTGTGACATCCGTATTTTATTTCTGTCAAGTGATCTACTGTGACATCACTATGCTATTTCTGTCAGGTGATCTACTGTGACATCACAATGTTATTTCTGTCAGGTGATCTACTGTGACATCCGTATTTTATTTCTGTCAGGTGATCTACTGTGACATCACTATGCTATTTCTGTCAGGTGATCTACTGTGACATCACAATGTTATTTCTGTCAGGTGATCGACTGTGACACAAGTATACTATTTATGTCAGGTGGTCTACTGTGACATCACATTATGTTATGTCTGTTAGCTGACTTACTGTGACATCACAGTATTATTTCTGCTCGGTGATCTACTGTGACATCAGTATATTATTTCTGTCAGGTGATTTACTGTGACATAACTACAGTATTTCTGCTAGGTGATCTACTGTGACATCAGTATTTTATTTCTGTCAAATGATTTACTGTGACATAACTGCAGTATTTCTGCTAGGTGATCTACTGTGACATCCGTATTTTATTTCTGTCAAGTGATCTACTGTGACATCACTATGCTATTTCTGTCAGGTGATCTACTGTGACATCACAATGTTATTTCTGTCAGGTGATCTACTGTGACATCCGTATTTTATTTCTGTCAGGTGATTTACTGTGACATCACTATGCTATTTCTGTCAGGTGATCTACTGTGACATCACAATGTTATTTCTGTCAGGTGATCGACTGTGACATCACAATGTTATTTCTGTCAGGTGATCTACTGTGACATCACAATGTTACTTCTGTCAGGTGATCTACTGTGACATCCGTATTTTATTTCTGTCAGGTGATCTACTGTGACATCACTATGCTATTTCTGTCAGGTGATCTACTGTGACATCACAATGTTATTTCTGTCAGGTGATCGACTGTGACATCACTATACTATTTCTGTCAGGTGATTTACTGTGACATCACTATGCTATTTCTGTCAGGTGATCTACTGTGACATCACAATATTATTTCTGTCAGGTGATCGACTGTGACATCAGTATACTATTTATGTCAGGTGGTCTACTGTGACATCATTAAGTTATGTCTGTTAGGTGATTTACTGTGACATCACGGTATTATTTCTGCTAGGTGATCTACTGTGACATCACTATGTTTTTTCTGTTAGGTGATCTACTGTGACATAACTATAATATTTCCGTCAGGTGGTCTACTGTGACATCAGTATACTATTTCTGTCAGGTGATCTACTGTGATATCACTGTGTTATTTCTGTCAGGTGATCTACTGTGACATCACAATATTATTTCTGTCAGGTGATCGACTGTGACATCAGTATACTACTTATGTCAGGTGGTCTACTGTGACATCATTAAGTTATGTCTGTTAGGTGATTTACTGTGACATCACGGTATTATTTCTGCTAGGTGATCTACTGTGACATCACTATGTTTTTTCTGTTAGGTGATCTACTGTGACATAACTATAATATTTCCGTCAGGTGGTCTACTGTGACATCAGTATACTATTTCTGTCAGGTGATCTACTGTGATATCACTGTGTTATTTCTGTCAGGTGATCTACTGTGACATCACAATATTATTTCTGTCAGGTGATCGACTGTGACATCAGTATACTACTTATGTCAGGTGGTCTACTGTGACATCATTAAGTTATGTCTGTTAGGTGATTTACTGTGACATCACGGTATTATTTCTGCTAGGTGATCTACTGTGACATCACTATGTTTTTTCTGTTAGGTGATCTACTGTGACATAACTATAATATTTCCGTCAGGTGGTCTACTGTGACATCAGTATACTATTTCTGTCAGGTGATCTACTGTGATATCACTGTGTTATTTCTGTCAGGTGATCTACTGTGACATCCGTATATTATTTCTGTCAGGTGATCTACTGTGATATCACTATGCTATTTCTGTCAGGTGATCTACTGTGACATCACAATATTATTTCTGTCAGGTGATCTACTGTGATATCACTATGCTATTTCTGTCAGGTGATCTACTGTGACATCTGTATGTTATTTCTGTCAGGTGATCTACTGTGACATCACAATATTATTTCTGTCAGGTTATCTACTGTGACATCACAATATTATTTCTGTCAGGTGATCGAATGTGACATCATAATATTATTTCTGTCAGGTGATCGACTGTGACATAACTACAGTATTTCTGCTAGGTGATCTACTGTGACATCAGTATTTTATTTCTGTCAAATGATTTACTGTGTAGTATACTATTTATCAGTATACTATTTATGTCAGGTGGTCTACTTCGACATCATTATGTTATGTCTGTTAGGTGATTTACTGTGACATCACGGTATTCTGCTAGGTGATCTACTGTGACATCACTATATTATTTCTGTCAGATGATTTGCTGTGACATAACTACAGTATTTCTGTTAGGTGATCTACTGTGACATCACTATGTTATTTCTAAGTCAAGTGACCTACTGTGACATCACTATGTTTTGTCTGTTAGGTGATGTACTGTGACATCACTATGTTATTTCTATCAGGTGATCTACTGTGACACCACTATGCTATTTCTGTCAGATAAGCTGCTGTGATCTCACACTGCGTTTCAGACAAGCTACTGTGACATCAGAATTTTGTTTCCATCGAGTAAGCTACTGTGATATCACAACTGGATTTAGTCAGGTAACCTGTTGTAATTTCATATGATTGTTTTAGTCTGGTCAGCAGCTGTTAAGTTGAAATCTTTCTGTTAGATAAGCTGCCATGACATCACGTCTGTTTTAGTCAGGGAAGCTACCGTCACATCACGACTAGTTTCAGTAAAGGGTTTCTGTCACCAGATCTGGGCATATTAAACAGGATGACATTTGCAATGTGCAAATGTCACCTGATGCCCAATCTGGTATTAATTTTTCTAGTGGTGCCCCCGTTTTTGATAAAAATGATGTTTTATTTTATGCTAATTAGGCTTACTAGGTGCAAGGGGCGGTTACCTTGCACCTAGTAAGCTCCGTTTGCCCACCTGCGGTCACGCCTACCTTGTCTTGATTGACAGGGCCAGGCAGCTTGTTCGATCCTCTGCCGGCCCTGTGCGTGATTCAAATCCCGCGCCTGCGCCGTGTGGAATAAAATCGGCGCAGGCGCAGTGAGCGGCGCTGGCCGCCGGGCTCCCGGCTACCTCACTGCGCCTGCGCCGATGACGTCAGAGTACACGCTTACGGTAACCGCCCCTTGCACCTAGTAAGCCTAATTAGCATAAAATAAAACATCATTTTTATCAAAAACGGGGGCACCAATAAAAAAATTAATACCAGATTGGGCATCAGGTGACATTTGCACATTGCAAATGTCATCCTGTTTAATATGCCCAGATCTGGTGACAGAAACCCTTTAAGCCCAAACTGTTCTTTCCCTGGAGCCTATGTTGGTTGTGTCTGCTTCTGGAGCAGAGTTTGTGCTAATTTTGCGTACAAAAGGGTAGTCCTAGTGTCTAAAGTCAGAATACCACTTTAAAGGAATTATCCTGGGAGATGACATCAGTATCACATCAGCAGGGTGCAGGTCTCAGCATCCATTCCAATCAGCTGTCTTAGGGAGCCCCATCCGATACAAGCTTCCAGCAGCTTTCCAAGGACAGCGTCGTATAGTGGCAGTTCTTGGTACTGAAGCTCAACCCCATTGAAATGCCTAGGCCATGTGACCGATGTATAGTGATGGAGGCCATGGCGCTCAAGGCCTCCTTCAACAGCTAATCAGTGGGGGTGGCGTCTCCGTACAGCATTCAAATGTATGGGCTCCAGTGAGGTGAAAAACTTGCGAGACTTCAGGGAATAACTTTGGCCATTGATTTCTAAACTTTGAAACCATTTCCGAAGTCGACTTCAGTAGTGGTTTTGACCGAAGCGACTTTGGATGTATGATCTGAATCTTGCTGAGATTGAGGATAAGTCATCAATATCTTTTCCTTGATAACCCCCTTAATATCATTACCTAGGCCTTCCTTTTGTTCTGTCCTGGACCCATTATGACAGATTTAGCGGGTGCACTGTACTTGTTGTTCTCCGTCATCAGTCAGTGTAGATTTCTCAGCTAGTTTTGCACAATTAACTATGTCACTGTGACCGGTTAAAGTCTTCCTACATGGAGCTGACCTTTAATTAAACATGTCAATGTTATTAGAGCCTACAAATCCCAGGCGAGTGTTATCCTTTAATCCACTAAACATGTCAGCCTATTCTCCGGTGGTCCCAGCTAACCCGTAAATTGTGGCGCAGTCATCACCCCTCTAAGTCTATTTGTTCACACAACACTTTCTCTCATATTTGGGCCATCAGCGTGTTTAAACAGGCGCAGTATGAACGCTTTTCTTCTGTGTAGACAATAGTGTAATCTCCTGAAGAAAAATAAGAGCAATATTTGAAGGCTATTATGGGACTCCCAGAGGTAAATGTGAGTTTATGGGTTAAATTATTTAATTCATCATCCGCAGGGCCGCGGGGCTATGGGAACGCGGTGTTCATTTGATGAGGCTGTTTCCAGCAGGGCTCAAATCACTGACATATCTCATATATATGAAATTGGCGGCAAGTCTGTACACAGCTGAGAGGAGCTGTGTATGAATATATATAAATATCTGTGTGCCTCTTCCTAGCCCATATGTACATATACACCGGGTCATTTTTGAAATACGTAAAATCTTCTATTTAATATCTGTATAAAATGCCAGTTAAAAGATGCCCGTTTATGTGCCTGCCACAGATGCAGTCCTGAGTGCCATCCTTAGCTACCCCTCAATGTGCCGACCATAGATGCCCATGAGGGGGCCATCTGTTGATGCCTGTTTAGTGCCAGCGATGTTCTTCAGTTTTCTAGATACCCACCATATTGCCAGGTACAAATGCCCCCATGAGTGCCTGCAACATATGTGCTTATAATGGCAGTCACAGATGCCCCTTAGTACCAGTCACCTTCTTTTTTCAGTCTCTGGCATCTCCTTTCATACGACATGCATCATTTACATCCACATATCAGTTGCAGCAACTAGTTAGAGAAGTAGTAGATTGGTAAACTTGGTTCACTTGAATCAATAAAAGCCATACTGTGATTTTTGAAAAATATCAAAATTCAGCACCAAACCTCCAAAATCAGTACACTTACAGAGAATGTCAAAGTTAGCACTGGACATACAGCTCTAGATCTCCATGACGCAACAATATACCTATTAGGAAAGCAAGAAGAAACATTTGAGGCAGTTCCTCCAAGATGAAGCTGAAAATTGTGCTAGATCTATGCATCGAGTCAGGTCAGGGTTTTCAACTGTGCCCTAACAAGCTAGATGGTCCCTCTCCTCTTGAGTCCACAGGATACAGCATCCACAGTTTCTAAAAAATAAATTCTAATTTTGGTTCATCTGACCACAGAAGTTTTTCATTTTAATTTAATTTTCAATTTGTTCCTTGTGCACATGGATTTTTCCAGATTCTCTAAATTGTTCAATGATATTATGTACTTCAAATAGTGGGATATTCAAATTATTCACAATTTTACAGTGAGGATCATTTTTCTGCAATCGTTCCACAATTTTTAGATTCAGTTTTTTGCAGATTGGTGAACCTTTTCCCATTTTTGCTTCTGAGAGACTCTGCCTCTCTAACTTGCTCTTTTTATACCCAGTCATGTGACTTTATTTGCAAATTGCTCCTCCAGCTATACAACTTACTTTTAGAGGCTTTTGTTGCCCCGACCCAACTTTTTTGAGGTGTGTTGTGGCCATCAAGTTCTAAACAAGTTAATTTTTTTTTCATGAAATGGTAAAATGTCTCACTTTCAACATCTGATATTTGTCTATGATTTATTGTGAATCAAATATGGGTCTATGAGATTTGCAAATCATTGCATTCGGTTTTTATTTACATTCATTTACATTTTACACGTCACAATTTTTTTGGTATTGGGGTTGTAGATATAATGATGGCCAGCCGCCAACTTTAAAAGTGAAGTAAATATATGGTTGCATACCCTTTCCTAGGTATAAGGTACTGTCCTTCTGAGCTGCTGTTTTGTCTGACTGTGACCTTAGACTTGCTTATGGACTTTGTCTATATCTGGCGCCTTTGGATTTTTTTCTGATTCTTAAAGGGGTTTTACAACATTTTCTTATTGATGACCTATCCTCTGGATATCCTATCCTCTATCCATCAGTATCTGATTGGTGGGGGTCTGACACCCGAGACCCCTGCCAGTCAGCTGTTTGAGAAGACAGCAGTGCTCCTGTGGGCGCCACAGCCTTCTCTCAGCTTTTCCTAGGCCAGTGATGACATGTTTATGTGTCATGTGGCCTAGGAGCTGCTCAGCCCCATTCAAGTGAATGAGTGCAAGTACAACCACTATACAATGTACAGCGCTTGAAAACCCTTTTAATTTTACCTCCTGATTTTCACCTGACCTGTGTTCTGATTCTCATCCTCTTGTTAGTTGCATCCTTACTGCTTCCCAGTGAGAATCCCTGGGGACAACAACCTGGGAATATGACTGAGAACGTTCATACTCCATTGAGGGGGTTAAGGGTGAAGGAGGGGGAATTTTCTTAGACCCTGTTTCTTAGTTTAGCCGGTGTTGATTGCCAATTGATTGAAGTTCATGGATCAAGAATTGCAGAAATTCCATCCACCCCCTATAAGAAAACAAAGAGGACCTTTACTGGCAGGGCACCCCTCGCTGATGCTAGCACCCGGTCCGGTTTTTTAAAATAGCGCTCCTCTGCCCCGCTGTGCCCCCCTGTATTTCTCCCGCTCAGTATGCTAATACTGAACATCGAAACAGGGAGGAGGAGACGCCCGGGTTTCTCAATGGGTGTCTCCTTCTCCCTGGCTGTGCCGCGGTCCAATCACATCGGAGAGCGTCACAGCCAGGGAGAAAAAAACTCCATGCCATGGAGTCCTAGCCTAATTCTTTTGCTTTGCCCTTTGAAAAATACCTCAACCCAGGTCTAAACCTGTCAAAACAACATAAACTGTACAATACTACAAACAATCTCGGTTGTCATTTTAATCCAATAAACAACAAAAGAATCCACCTCTTGTTCTTCCGCGTCTTGTTCCCAGAAATTCCTCACGTACGATCCATCGCCTGGGAAGGAGGACACTTAGCAACCCGATCAGAGAGATTCACTGCATGGCTTTTGAAGGATAAAATACGCTTATTTTTCACAGGACACACACAAGCAAACCGCTCACAGTTCATTAATCCTGTTGCCAATTATCTCTGTAAACCGTTGAAGAAAATCAATGTTTCCCCCCTTCCCTCGCTAAGTGGGATTGGCCCTTTCAACGTAGCTCGTTAATATTCTACATCTTCTCCACCTTCTAATTATTTTCTTGCTCCTTTTTCTTTCCTTTTTTTTTTGCTTCTGCCTTTTCAATTCGCTAAACCTAGGAGCGTAATTAGAAGCTGAACAGTTATTAAAATGGTAGTTTAGAGAGAGCGAGAGAGATTCTTATAATTACATCCATCTCTCCAGAAAAATAGGCACAGCTTCAACCAGCGCTAATTAAAGAATCCCCAGCCGTTAGGGAGGGACGAGGGAGACACAAAATCCTATTTAATTAGTTTTTCCATGTTGTAAACGTTGAAAAGAAAGAGCAGAGAGATTTTGATGTTTTTATTTATTCCGAGCTATAAACTGATCTCTCCTTTTTTTATTTCTCTCGAGACCGGGGTGGTAGAAAGGTAATCACGAAAATCTGTTTCTAGTTCAATTGCAGATTTTAGATTCCCTAAGCCCACGGTAGGTAGATTTGCTTTTATTTTCTCCATCAAAGTAGAGACATTGCCACCCGGGATTAAGCTTCTGTGTTCACAGAAGAGGAATTAAAATTCACCGGAGGTGGTAAATTTGTGGGACAAACCAACATCCAATAGAATGCAGCCTATAAATATGATTTAAAGGGTTTGTCGAGGATTAGAAAATCATGGCTGCTTGTTTCCAAAGACGGTGCCACACGTGTCCATAGGTGGTGCATTGTATTGAAGTTCAGGACCATTTACTTAAAGGACATTTATGAAAATGGCTGACCAGCTAAAGGCATCTGTTTTGGTCCTATGTGTGCCCGTACTGCTGAGAAAAAGGAAGTTTTAATATATGCAAATGAGCAACCGGGGCATTGCCATTACACCTAGAGGCTCTTCTTTCTCTTCAACTGCCAGGCCCTCTCCATTTTGAACGACAGGAACAGGCATGATCACATTTAGACTGCCTAGCCCTGACAATCAAAGTGCAGAGGGCGTGGCAGTTGCAGAGAGAGCAGAGCCTCTAGGTGCAATGGCAATGCCCCCATCGCTTCTAGAGCCTCATTTGCATCTAACCATTCTAACAGTTAAAACCATTCCATGTATTACATGGTTGGCCAGATTACATTTCTACTGTAAGGGGATGTCTAACTCGCTTCAGGTTCCCTCGGCAATAAAAACTGATTGCCAAGGGACTCTAAAGTCAGACCCATAATGACCACCTGATCGACGAGACAGCCAATAGTGACATTACAGTGCAGATTTAGGGGGCAGTCATTTGGTGAGCCCAGTCAATATAACAAAAGCTAATGAAGTCTCTAGAAACCAAAGGCATAATTGAGGCTTAAAATTGCTTAGCATCCCTAATTACTAGTGAATTAATTAGCGCACCTTCATAAATATTGGTTGCTGTCTCCGGAGGGTGCGCTTTTCCCAAGCAACCTCAAAAGCAAAGCTTTAATTTTAAGATGCAATCCTCTTATTTCTAGGCATCATCAAGCCAGTCTAGAGAGGAGTCATGTGGTGAATGTCTATGGTTTAGAATTGATGAGACAGTCACAGTTCTGGATTTCTGGCTGTTTCTGAGAGGTAAAACTTTTTTCTGCAGATACTACAAAAATCTGTAAAAAGGATTGACATTTCCAAGCGAGGAAACAAGATGATTGATGATTTTAGAAATGTTACAGGAAATGTGGTGTGTACAGACTGCAGTTCAATGCAAGTTCCAAATAGCATGTGAAGACTATTCTGGAATTAAAGGTGAAAGATCACTTTTTTTTCTGAAAACATGTATTTAAAGGGCCAGCTTTATACTCTATAATTACTGTAATCTGACACTTGCTAGTCACAGAAAATGATGATTTGGAGTACACAAGCAGAAAACTAACTAAAAAACCTGCTTTAATTTGAAATTGTTGGGTTCCAAATTTTAAATTCCAAATAAACAAGGTCTTTTGTATTTCTTTCCCAATGAAATCACCCACTAAGGCCTTCTATATAGCAAGCAGAGACCTCGGCTTGGATTGATATTTACCTTCCATGTTGCATCAGTAATATAAGGAGCCAAACCAATGCACACCTTGAACATTCGGTTCTTGACTCTTGCTCAAGTTCTAGCTTTCTACAAAGTTTCTTATGTTACTCTTAACCTTGAGTTGCTAATAACAATGATTTGACTGAAGCTATCTGTCTAACTTTGTGGGTTTCCTTTGGGTATTGCGGTTTCCACCCTAGGAAGTTGACCCTAGTGGGTATTAGAGGGTGCCTAAATGGTAGCCACTGACTCCCCTGCTCCACAACCATCCTTGTGCTTTGAGTCCCCTGGGTGAGAAAAGTACATTACACTTTTGTCATTCTTGTGACCATTCATCTTGACCTCTTCTGATAATCAGTTTTGACCTTGCTTGTAATGATCATCAATCTTTTTGTCACTCCTGACTAGACCCTATTGGGTGTTGTCTAGAATGTATCAACCTACAAGGCCACCGTGACCAAACCTGAAGGAAACTAAGAATTTATTGCATTTTGTTTTTAGGGTAAAGCAGAATGAGAATCCGCCATCTGTTGCAAAAGAATATCAGTCTAAAGCCCCATTCACACTTACAATGGAATCCTGACATTTTCTGGAGTTTACCCAGAAGGGCTGTATGTGTGAATGCACACATCTGCAATATCAGTCCCGGACTTTAGCCAGACTTTTTCTCCCCAGAGCCCTAGTACTAACTCCGTTTATGTCCGAGTGAGCGCATCTGTGAAAACAGGTAAATGCTCCAGAAAATCACAGTGGCCATGCCTAAGTTCCGCCCCTTGTCTAGGCACCTAAAACATTTCCTCTGTAGTGAGAACGCACCCGACATGGAACATCTCTGGGGTGATAGCTACATGTGTGAAAGGCCAACTCTGGTAAATCTCCGGATCCTGATAATCTCCCATAATTAGGTATAAAAACAGCAGAAAATAATCTAAAACATTTTATGATTAGTAAACTAATATACTCAATATACTGTCCTTAGAAGAAACATTTCACTAACAAAAAGAATATTATTAGCCAAGTCAAGGATGAGAATGTAACAGTCTAGAAAACTAGAACTAGAGCAAGAGTCTGGAAACCAAATACTCAAGTAGTGCATTGGACTAACTGCAGTCCTTCTAAGGTTTCTGATGCACCACTACTCTGTTATGGCATGTGCAAACTTCTTGGCTAGACTTATAACAGTGGGTTCATGGAAGATAAGTATCAGTCCAAAGACTTATCCAGATCCTAGCAGAAGTAAGAAATAAAACATATAGACATTGGTATAGAATGTTTACCAGGTCATAGCCCTTAAACCACTGTTTGATCTGTTGAAGCTGTAGGTGAAGGTGACGCAAGAATGCCTAGGCTGACTGATGTGGCATCAACACAAATCCAGAGTTAGTAATTAGACCATATTAAGGTCAATAAGTTAAAGTCAAGAGTTAGGCTTTGTAATGGCATAAGACGAACTGAAAGCAAAGAAGGAAGTCAGAACCAACTAGAACCAAGATGGTAGGCGAGAAACATAACAGTTGTGGTACTCAGACAAAAGTTTTTGGAGACAATGAGATATAAAGAATCCACGTAGCTCATTCCCCTCTAATTATATGCTTGGAACAGATGGTAAAGGTGTCAGCAGCAATATAAAGTCCACTGGCATAAGATGTGGAAAAATCTTTTATGAGGCTCATGTGTGTCAGAAGCTGAAATCACTTTATTGGGGTTAATTATCTTAACTATGTCAGGCTGCATAGACCTTGGTCCTCCCATCCATGCGCCCATGTGTCCCACACACATTTTAGAAAACAGGAGAAATTCACATATTTTTGTGCAATATGGTCCTTGATCCAAAAACTTTGACTGGAGTAGAAGCATTAATAAATTCTCTCCTGTGTGTTTAAAAAAAGGTTTTTTTTTGTCCGGTCTCGTATATAGATGCTTTATGAATATGGTAGGAGAAAGGGGAGGGGGTGATGTTAGGATTTGTCTGTTTTACGTGCTGTAAAGCTTTATTAAAGGGAGTCTGTCACCTCATTTTCACCTATATAACTAACAGCACTGCCCCACAGAAGATTGCATACACATCTCAGACATACCTGTATTCACTGTGTGCCTGTATTACATGTCCAGGAAAAGCACTTTTATTCTGCAGGAAAACAGCTCCCAATTACCCAGCTGAAAGTGAAACTAAAAACAGCTTTCTCTCCTGACTCGATTTCTAACAGCTATATCTTCTGATATACTGGATGTAATGCTGTGATTTTGGTATCATTTTAAAGCTTGGAATGTCAGCTTTCAAAGAAGGTCCACCATTGTTCTATCTGCTACTAATCCCAAGATATGAGCAGCTAAAGCTGCCCTCCCCCTCCAGTCTGGTTTGCAGCAGCAGCAGAGCCGGGCACTTGGTAGCTGTTTTCCCGCAGAATAAAAGTGCTTTTTCTGAACAAGGAATACACACACACAGTGCACACAGGTATGTCTGAGATGTGTATGCAATCGTCTGTGGGGCACTGCTGTTAGCTATATAGGTGAAAATGAGGTGACAGACTCCCTTTAATAAAAAAAATCTGCATGGCACCAGTTGAATCACAGTGTGCCATTTGTTGTCACAACCTAACATAGTCACTTAGTAAGAACAAAAAGTCTGGATCAATGATGGAGTCTGACACAGTGGATGAAGAACCGAAACGAGGAAGCTAATGGAGAATCATACGGTATGTGATTGATCCTCACTGCTGATTGTATTGTATAGCTGTGATCTGATCAGCGACACGTATAGTCTATGTCTAAATTCCAAATCATTCAGGCTGCCAGGGTCGAGGATGTTCAGGCTAATTGAACTGGCTTACATTTTGCAAATATGTTATCTTAATGGTGAAACAGTTAATATGCTTTTGCCGTTCAGTTACAGTAGGAGTAATAGGCAATTTTCATTTACAGGCAGTTAGACTGCACCATTAAAAAAAGCGATTAAGAGAATCCATTCATGTTTCCGAGCAATCAGCTTATCCACAATTCCCAGTAAGAACACCTGTGAGGAATGTGCATCAAGGAAGTCAAGCGCGTTTGAGGCAAGTTCTAGATCTTCAGAATAAAACAAATGTAACACACAGCTTTCCCACACAATTTGAATAAAATCAGGCCTAAAAAGTATTTAAAGGGGAACTCCATCTAAATCACAGAAAAGGAATATTAGTGCACAAAAATAGATGCAAACAATATATACTGTATAAACTAAGACCTCATTCTGATATGATAAAATCTGTGCCCACCTACCCAGCGTCATGGTGGTCTCAGGTCAGGAAGGTTTAGGTTTAGCGTAGGACCTGCCTGACCTGAGACCACCGTGACGCTGGGTAGGTGGGCACAGATGTGTTTTGATCAAAATATATTGGCTAAGAGTCTCAGATTTTATCATATCAGAATGAGGTCTTAGTTTATACAGTATATATTGTTTGCATCTATTTTTGTGCACTAATATTCCTTTTCTGTGATTTATTTTGATATATATAGCCACTGACATCCGCAATTATTATTATCACATCATGCAGGATGTTTTTTATCCTTTTGTTTCTGTGAGTTTTGCTTGGGAACTCCACCTACATTTATCTGCTGTATCTAGACATCTGAAAATAATATTGACTGGGATCTTTGAGCTGGGATCCCTTCCGATTTTGAAAATAATAATCAGGCTCCAATGTTATGTACTCATTCCTATCTGGCACTGTTATCACTTGGAATCTCTGATTCAAGGCTCACAATAAAGCACCACTGAATTTGTAGAAATCTGAGGATCATCAAATGAGTTTATTTATTCTAACAACCGTGGTCACCCATGATTTTTAGAACTGTTGAAGGTTTCCCCTCACAAATACCCACCATTGTCCTCTTGGGCCACATCAAACAAATACATGTACAAGGGCCAGTCTCAGGAAAGACAACCTAGCAGGAAGTTTTTGGAGCTTTGGAGGAAACCGGAGAAACCAGATATAACTCATACCAACATACCATGCAGATGTTGTCCTCGGTCAGATTCAAACCCAGGACCGCAGCGTTCATTAATGGTCATATCTATCAAGTTATGTGAGACTTATATATTATGGTGGAGGAGACAGAGAAATGTATGGGATGAGGAACATGAATGGTAAACATGAAAATGCAGACAACAATTATGCAGCTAGGAGAGGTAGGCCATAGCAAAACATGCATAATTGGATGTGGTGGTTAGGACAAATTAGGTAAAAGAGAAGGAGAATGTACCGTTCACAACACAAATGAAGTAGATGTCCAACAGGACACAAAACTATCCAATAAATATCCTTACACAGGGGCGGACTGAGAACTTAAAGTGGCCCTGGAAAAAATACTAAAAGTGGCCCCGTTTTGTAGTCAGGTCCAAATTGATGGAAGGCAGGGCCAGCAATACCATATTGTGACACATTATACCACCCCAACAGAGACAAATAACACAGTCCATCATAAAATACTGCCAGCAGCACAAAATACATCCCCAAAAACTTCCACTGGCCGTCCGTGAGGAGGGCCCATGTGGCCCCCTGGGCATTGGCCCACCGGGAAATTTCTCTGTACGGTCTATGGCCAATCCACCCCTGTCCCTATATAAGGCCATCATCTATGGTCACCTAAGTGAAGAATTTTCTATAATTCATATAGACATATTACGCTTAATGTAAAGGCAGACCTAAACATTAAAGGGGTTCTCTAGGCTTCATAAAAAATCCATGCTTTCTTCTAACCAGTTAATACTTACCAATCCACAGCTGGATGCTGGCTTTTCTGCTCTGGTATCGACCAGAGGTATTCCCATCTATTCCTGTTCAGCTCCATGATAGTAAATTCAGCTGAACACAAAGAGAGGGGAAGACATCCAGTATGGACCCGGGCAGAAGAATCAGAAGCCTGTGAAATGGCAGCATTGGTGGAGCGCTGGGGAGTGCTAACCAAACTGTCTTTCTTTCACAGGTTAGGAGAAAGCATAGACTTTTTAAAATAATGGCCAATAGCATATATGTGTATGCAAAGCATTGAGGGAAAAACTATACAAAGGTCTGTCAACAGCAACTAGCTGATATTGAGAAATACTGCCCAGATGAAAACAAAGTGAATAAGTGCTGGGCCTGTTGGCTGTCTAGCACCTGCTTATATATTCAGGGGCATACAGTATGAGTTAGTGGTCCTACCTACTTCTGACTACCGTCTGTTGTCTTCTCTTAACCCATTACCATAACAGATGCCAGACTCCTCCTAAAATCTTCTGCTCAACAAAACTTTGCCCCATACTCTGGGCTTATCTTACACTGGCACACTGACTCCCTGCAGGCTTGATAGTCCTTGAGCTGTCTGTATACTACCTCTGTACCACACCATATTGTGATGGTATTCTCAGAAACAATGCTAATATGGTGGCCATGTATGTCAACTACACCTCTATAGATGATGTATTGCAGTTCTGTATGGAGCTGTTATGCAGTTCAGTGTATGAACCCTTAGCATCCTCTAGTTCAACAACATATGAGTAACTTATGGATGTCCTTGTTTAAGGTGCCTTTGTTCCCAGAATTCAGGTTAAATCAAGTCATTGGTATGGCAGTGGCTGGGTTTGGGGTAGTCCCAACGTTATTGTGGGTCTTATGGACACTGTCACTGTGGTGGTTGCTACTCTCCAGAGAGGATGGTAAGGTGTAGTTCACCTTATTGGGAAATAATTCCAGAGAGAGAATCAGGGTTTGCAGTAAACCAGTTTGCTTCTTTACTGGAGGAACTCAACTGCAAAACAATACAGACAACGCAATGAGTTGGCTTCTTCAGTCTCCTCCCTAAAATGAAGGTTTTGTGCTGATGGAACGCCTATCTCTCTCTCTCTCTGGAGACTGGTTCCCTGGCCAAAGGGCTGGTGGCCCAGGGTCTGTGACTCGTCCAGCAGGCCCTCTGGTCAAAGGGCTGGTGATCCAGGGTTGTGGCAGAGTATCCGTGTCTCAGCAACTTCTTCTGGTCACTTGTGTAATCTAGCAATGTCTCTTCTACTAAACACTGGTCCCTATCTGCAGACCACTAGGGGCTCTAACTGCTCTCCTTATATACAGTTTCTAACTAAATTAGAAACATTTAATAGGTGGAGTGGAGAAGCACATCTTAAACATAAACAATGTTGCAATTTCAGTGTGTCATAGACTTGTATAGAGTTTCAATACAAGTCTATGGAAATGACTAAGTAGTTTTTCCAGGCATAAACAATTCTCTAAACATAAACAACAGAGCTAAACTAGACGGTCAAAAGGTCAGTGTGTCTGTTTTGTTCCCTCCAAAACTTTGCATAGTTTCTTATAGTACCTGTAGAGGGTTTGTAACTTCTCAGTGCATAGATAGAAAGTCCCATAGTCTCTCAGTATTAGCTGGCTGTGCATTAACCCTCCCCACAGTGCCGTGAAGCTATAGTGTAATAGCAGTGCAAATGAACAGGATATATTACAATAAACATATAAAATGCAGTTCAACAATATAAAACAGTATAAGTGTAAACAGCGGCATAAATCATACTGCAAGTTAGGCTACTTTCACACTAGCGTTAGCACGGATCCGGCACCTAAAGGGTGCCGACGGATCCGTGCTAACGCTATACATGTGTGGAGCCGGAGCAGCGCTCCGGCCCCACACATGACACACATTAAAACAACACACAGACTACATACAAACAAACATACAGACATACATACAAACATACAGACATACATACATACTCACATACTCCCGGGACGCCGGCAGAACGTCTTCACGCGCCTCCTGCGCGCAGTGATGACGATTCCCCACAGCGCCCTCTGCTGGGCGCAGTGGGGAAACGTCATCGCAGCGTGCAGGAGGCGCGTGAAGACCTGCTGCCGGCGTCCCGGGAGTATGTGAGTATGTATGTATGTCTGTATGTTTGTATGTATGTCTGTATGTTTGTTTGTATGTAGTCTGTGTGTATGTATGCCGGATCCGGAATGACCCCCCATTGGAAATCAATGGAGGACAGATCCGGATTACTGGTGTGTCCACACCAAACGGATCCGTCCCCATTGACTTCCATTGGGGGTCATTCCGGATCCGTCTTGGTGCGGATGCCTGGACCGGAGAGCAAACCGCAGCATGCTGCGGTTTGTTCTCCGGTCTGAAGACGGAACGGAATGCTTTCAGGAGCATTCCGTTGTCTTCAGTTCAGTTTTGTCCCCATTGACAATGAATGGGGACAAAACTGAAGCGTTTTTTTCCGGTATTGAGCCCCTTTGACGGAACTCAATACCGGAATTTAAAAACGCTAGTGTGAAAGTAGCCTTAACCGCTCCAAGTGCACTAAAGCAGTGAGTTGATGGCTTTGCATAGTGGCAATAGAGGCAAATGCCCGTAAATGTCCACTGTCAAAAGTAACCTTGCACCAGGGCACTGCAGTATATAGTCATCATAGAAATTACCTCTGCCATCCCCCCACCCGGATAACTTTGTTGTTTTGTGCCCATTAGAAATTTCATCTCACAGCAGGAAGGTTTGCAGATAAGACATTTCTATGCGTCTCTTAGGCTACTTTCACACTAGCGTTAGCACGGATCCGGCACCTAAAGGGTGCCGACGGATCCGTGCTAACGCTATACATGTGTGGAGCCGGAGCAGCGCTCCGGCCCCACACATGACACACATTAAAACAACACACAGACTACATACAAACAAACATACAGACATACATACAAACATACAGACATACATACATACATACTCACATACTCCCGGGACGCCGGCAGAACGTCTTCACGCGCCTCCTGCGCGCAGTGATGACGATTCCCCACAGCGCCCTCTGCTGGGCGCAGTGGGGAAACGTCATCGCAGCGTGCAGGAGGCGCGTGAAGACGTTCTGCCGGCGTCCCGGGAGTATGTGAGTATGTATGTATGTCTGTATGTTTGTATGTATGTCTGTATGTTTGTTTGTATGTAGTCTGTGTGTATGTATGCCGGATCCGGAATGACCCCCCATTGGAAATCAATGGAGGACAGATCCGGATTACTGGTGTGTCCACACCAAACGGATCCGTCCCCATTGACTTCCATTGGGGGTCATTCCGGATCCGTCTTGGTGCGGATGCCTGGACCGGAGAGCAAACCGCAGCATGCTGCGGTTTGTTCTCCGGTCTGAAGACGGAACGGAATGCTTTCAGGAGCATTCCGTTGTCTTCAGTTCAGTTTTGTCCCCATTGACAATGAATGGGGACAAAACGGAAGCGTTTTTTTCCGGTATTGAGCCCCTTTGACGGAACTCAATACCGGAATTTAAAAACGCCAGTGTGAAAGTAGCCTTACTTTCTCCGTTCCGATTTACATAAGTAGTTACATTTAATTTGTTTGTACAAGCACATGGGTAAACATGGCGGCGACCGTCGGTTTACTCTTATGCTTAGTCGTGTTTGGAACTCCTGAAATCTTCATTCTCTGAAGTCAAGGAACTTATGCAAATGGAGCGCTCCAAATCCCTGACCTCAATAAAGCTAATAAAACACTGTTAATGTCATATTACTAGAAATTCGATGCATGATTAATACCTACTCGAAATCCACGCTATGGTGCAATACTTCGCTTTCATTAGCATTACTTATTCATAATACTTTTAGAGGAAGTATGGCCCAGAATATAAGTTGGGCTTAATAAACTCTAAAATATGTATAATTTCCCTTGACAGTGCTCTTTTTCATGGGTACTTGGAGTTTTATTATGTGTATTGGGAAAAGGTCATTGAGATCTTTCCCATAGGAAGCAGCCATTTTGTATATATTATTAATTTTCCAGAAATTAAAGGCTGCTGCCGTCGGTCAGGCTTCTCGCACCCTGGCAAATAGCTAATTTTTCCAGGGGAATTTGCTGTTGGGTATATATTTGTCTGCTGTGGATATGCAGTATTACATGCGGTCATTCAAATGACTGGAAAACCACATAATAATGTATGGGGGGGAGGGGCGCCAGTCCAGCAGAGCAAGAACTGTTTATTAGCAGACTCTGGCTCGTAGATGGGGGTCATTAGTAGGAGACTCCACTTTATAATATCTTAAAGGCTATGTACACCTACGGAGGCAATTCTTTCTGTGATTGCATGTTACTAATTTTTGGCTAAAAATCATCTTTTCAATTTGCCTTTATTAAAAATATTGAGCTGTTCTGTCACAAAGGGTTAACTGTTTTTCTATCTTTGTGACTGGTACTTTCACTTTGTGCCAGTCATCTAATAAACCTTGAATTTAAAAACCATGTACACCTTTGGAAGCAGTTTTTGTTTATGATTGCATTTTACTCATTTTTGGCAAAAAATCATATTTTCAATTGGTCTTTATTAAAAATATTGAGCCATTTTGTCACTAAAGATTAACTGTTTTTCTAACTGTGTGACTGGTAATTTCACTTTCATCTCATAAACCTTATCCCTAAACACTTATTTAAGCCACATTCTTACCAGTAAAGATAAGAACTGAGCTATAATGTGTGTTTAGGAGGTCAGAGCGCAGAGATAAAGAGTCTGTCTGTTCCTGGTCTGATGGAAAAGACAGAAAATCAAAAGCTCTGTACAGAAAAAAGGACGCCATATTTTTAATAAAGACCCATTCAAAAAATTATTTTTAGCTCAAAATTAGTACAATAAAATAAAAAAGGGGTTGTCCAGTTTCCTATATTGATGAGCTATCCTCAGGATGCGTCATCAATATCAGATTGGTGGGGGTCGAACTCCCAGTATCCCTGCCGATCAACTGTTTGAAAAGAACGCAGTGCTATTAACTGATCTCTCTTTATTGTTTAACTGCTCGCTGTCTGCATCACAATGGCGTGCAGGTGTCATTACAGCTCCTCCGTCCCATTCACTGGTAGTTGTAGTTACATTCCATCCCCTTAAAGGTAATTACACAGCTCGCCACTGCAATGCCAACGATGAACAGTGAAGAGAATGCAGCACTCTCAGAAAGCACTGCATTATCTTCAAACAGCTGATCGTCGGGAGTTGGACCACCGCCGATCTCATATTCATTAGCTATCCTGGGGATAGTTCATCAATATACAAAACTGGAACACCCTTTAAAGGGGTTATCACATAATTAATGTAAAAAACGAAACTCAGACACCATATAGTACACGACAATCTCTTTCTAACAAAGGTAGAACCAGTCCTGTACCTCACATGGATCCAGAGATCTCCCCATTCATTGCTTCAATTGTTCTGTTTTATGTCAAGCTGGCAACTTAAGGGGGTGTGTCCTTTCTTCTGCAGCTGGTGACAGTTGAATGATGAAACTGAGCATGTGCTTCCATCTCAGTGAGCAAGACAGAGAAGTTAGAAAAAGATCAAACAGCAGGTGGCGCTATACAGATAGATTTCATAATAAATTTTTTATTACATGCAATTACAAAAGTATTTAGATCCAGGTGCTGTAGAATATATTTTGTGAGAAAACTCCTTTAATTGTGTTTTGTCTTGTGACAAAATGGGTCCTCAAAATGGTGTAATTGTTTGTTTTTTACGATTGAAAAATACCTGGATATCGGAGTACAAACCCAAATTGTCTATATTCGTAATGGGTTATCCCCATTATGAACAGTCATAAGCACCTTTGTCTTTCAGGACTCGAGAGCAGCTGAGGGACAGACGCTATGCAAGCATTTCTCTTTTTTTTGACAACTTTTAAGAAGCCGGTCGCTCCCACTAAGTGGCACTTCAGGGGGCTGCATGGTGGGCGAAATGAGGCTATTAGTTCAACATTGATCGGACATCTGGGAGATGCCTTAATGTGAGAGGGAATCTGCGGCTCTGCTGCTTCTTTATTATTTGCTATCGGCTTTCTGTCAGGTTATATTGCCATCTTTTCTGTCAAAATTTAACATCTCATCTTTCTACCTCTATATCATGTACATCATTAATAACCTAGGTGATTTTTCTCTCTTTGTGCCTTATAGGCTGACCTTTTTTAGCTGCCATGGCAAGGGAGGTCAGATCGAGCTGCCCCATACCCTCCCAGATGTGGTGAACTGCAGGAGTACCGTCCTCCAGGGGCACCGCGGTGTTAGCTAAGGCTGGTGGAGAAACGTCCCAAGGGTCATACCTACCTTTCTCTCCTACAAGGGTTGGTGGCAAGCAACGCCTGGGGCTGGTAGTGGCCAGGTATCATTTAAATTGAAAATGCAAGTGGGATTTTTCATACATCCTCTCAATTACCATACTACATACTGCCATACAGGTAGCAAGGCTATTAACAGTAACAGGGTGCTCACAATGACAGTGTTAGTTAGAGTGCCTATATTAATAATGCCCCGAGCATAGTGTCAGACAGAGAGTCACTATTAAATGGGATGTCCCATGAAAAATATTCTATATTTTTCAAACCAGCACCTGGATCTGAATACTTTTGTAATTTCATGTAATTAAAAATTTAGTATAGCTACTGAGTTATTCAATAAATTGTATGTGTATAGCTCCAACTGCTGTTTGTTCTTATTTCTCTTTTCACCTTGCTGAGGTGGACACACATGCTCAGCTCCATCCTTCAACTGCCTCCTGAGCAGTGATAGGCACCCATACACTGTGTCTGAACCAGAGAGTGCACCCATACACTGTGCCTGAACCAGACAGTGCACCCAAACACAGTGCCTCAACCAGAGAGTGCACCCATACACAGTGCCTCAACCAGAGAGTGCACCCATGCAATGTGCCTCAACCAGAGAGTGCAACCATACACTGTGCCTCAACCAGAGAGTGCACCCATGCACAGTGCCTCAACCAGAGAGTGCACCCACACACAGTGCCTCAACCAGAAAGTGCACCTACACACAGTGCCTGAACCAGAAAATGCACCCACACACAGTGCCTCAACCAGAGAGTGCACCCATACTCAGTGCCTCAACCAGAGAGTGCACCCATGCACAGTGCCTCAACCAGAGAGTGCACCCACACACAGTGTCTCAACCAGAGAGTGCACCCATACACAGTAACTCAACCGGAGAGTGCACCCATACACTGTGTTGAGAGTGCACCCTTGCACAGTGCCTCAACCAGAGAGTGCACCCATGCACAGTGCCTCAACCAGAGAGTGCACCCACATACAGTGCCTCAACCAGGAAGTGCACCCACACACAGTTCCTCAACCAGAGAGTGCACCCATACACAGTGCCTCAGCCAAAGAGTGCACCCACACACATTGCTTCAACCAGAGAGTGCACCCATACACTGTGCCTCAACCAGAGAGTGCACCCATACACTGTGCCTCAACCAGAGAGTGCACCCATACACTGTGCCTCAACCAGACAGTGCACCCATACACAGTGCCTCAACCAGAGAGTGCACCCATGCAATGTGCCTCAACCAGAGAGTGCAACCATACACTGTGCCTCAACCAGAGAGTGCACCCATGCACAGTGCCTCAACCAGAGAGTGCACCCACACACAGTGCCTCAACCAGAAAGTGCACCTACACACAGTGCCTGAACCAGAAAATGCACCCACACACAGTGCCTCAACCAGAGAGTGCACCCATACTCAGTGCCTCAACCAGAGAGTGCACCCATACACTGTGCCTCAACCAGAGAGTGCACCCATGCACAGTGCCTCAACCAGAGAGTGCACCCACACACAGTGTCTCAACCAGAGAGTGCACCCATACACAGTAACTCAACCGGAGAGTGCACCCATACACTGTGTCGAGAGTGCACCCTTGCACAGTGCCTCAACCAGAGAGTGCACCCTTGCACAGTGCCCCAACCAGAGAGTGCACCCAAACACAGTGCCTTAACCAGAGAGTGCACCCATACGCTGTGCCTCAACCAGGGAGTGCACCCATATACAGTGCCTCAACCAGAGAGTGCACCCACATACAGTGCCTCAACCAGAAAGTGCACCCACACACAGTTCCTCAACCAGAGAGTGCACCCATACACAGTGCCTCAGCCAGAGAGTGCACCCACACACAGTGCCTAAACCAAAGAATGCACCCACACAAATTGCTTCAACCAGAGAGTGCAGCCATACACGGTGCCTCAACCAGAGAGTGCACCCATACACAGTGCTTCAACCAGAGAGTGCACCCATACACTGTGCCTCAACCAGAGAGTGCAGCCATACACAGTGCCTCAGCAAGTTTTACAAACAGCAGGAGCTCTTTCAGTTTCTTCATCTTGTGCCTATTAGGCCTCTTTTACACATCAGTGAATTACAGACATGTGCTGTCTCTGGTCTCCACAGACCGCCCTCATATCCCTTGACTTTAAGGTTTGTATTCACAGATCAGTGGTTTTCCACGGACTGTGTGCCTGTGGTGATACCACATAAGCATGCCCTATTTTTGGTTCATGGTTTTCATAGATAATTGGTAGAAGATGCTCTGGAAACCTGTTTTCAGCCTAGCAGTGTCCTATAGTTACCAGCTGTCCTGAATTTTCAACCAGAGAGTGCAGCCATACACGGTGCCTCAACCAGAGAGTGCACCCATACACTGTGCCTCAACCAGAGAGTGCACCCATGCACAGTGCCTCAGCCAAAGAGTGCACCCACACACAGTGCCTAAACCAAAGAATGCACCCACACAAATTGCTTCAACCAGAGAGTGCAGCCATACACGGTGCCTCAACCAGAGAGTGCACCCATACACTGTGCCTCAACCAGAGAGTGCACCCATGCACAGTGCCTAAACCGGAGAGTGCACCCATGCACAGTGCCTAAACCGGAGAGTGCACCCACGCACAGTGCCTCAACCAGAGAGTGCACCCATACACAGTGCTTCAACCAGAGAGTGCACCCATACACTGTGCCTCAACCAGAGAGTGCAGCCATACACAGTGCCTCAGCAAGTTTTACAAACAGCAGGAGCTCTTTCAGTTTCTTCATCTTGTGCCTATTAGGCCTCTTTTACACATCAGTGAATTACAGACATGTGCTGTCTCTGGTCTCCACAGACCGCCCTCATATCCCTTGACTTTAAGGTTTGTATTCACAGATCAGTGGTTTTCCACGGACTGTGTGCCTGTGGTGATACCACGTAAGCATGCCCTATTTTTGGTTCATGGTTTTCATAGATAATTGGTAGAAGATGCTCTGGAAACCTGTTTTCAGCCTAGCAGTGTCCTATAGTTACCAGCTGTCCTGAATTTTGCCAGACATCATCCTGACAAATTTTTTAGACATCATCCTGACAAATTCGATATGTCCCAGGCTGAATATAGGCTAACTGAAAAACCCCACCCATAAGTGGTGGTAGGGGCATTCCTGAGGGGGGCTGGGATACCCGCATTTTACCAACTGAAACGTTAGTAAGCATAGAATAAGGAGGACACATGGAGGGCAAAAAACGGACACAAGAACCAAACACGGATCCTTCACAGACATCTTAAATATCCATTTCATTCATCATCTGACTACCATCCCCATCCTCTTCCTGCTATCCATTGGTGTGTTCCTATTTCCCTGGCTTCTTATTTTCTGCTAGGTGTCATGTTTCTTCTCCTATGAAAGGGGATTGCTATGGGTTAAGTACAGTTGTGCCATCTTGGCTCCATCTGGCATCATTACAACCATACAGTGTGTAAGCATTCAAAAAGTGTTCAAATCAATTCCATTGACTGACTAAACCTCAAAGTGTAGGCCCTCTGAGGAGTGATGAGGGAGGAGTTATAGAGTAGAGAAAGCAAATTTATTAACTACTGAAATGCAGAGCGTAAAAGTAAACTCTCCATTAAATGTGGCCTGTCTGACCCAGGAAGAAGAGCAGCAGCGCCTTAATAATATTAAAATAGACAAATCACAGGGTCCAGATGGCATACACCCCCGTATTTCTGGACTATTTATGGATATTTACTAGGGTGTTCCACAGAATTGGCGCTTAGCAAATGTGGAGTCAATATTCAAAAAGGGGTGAAAAACAGATCCCAGAAACTATAGGCCGGTAAGTCTAACATCTGTTGTGGGTTAACTGTTTGAAGGTTTTCTAAGAGATGTTATCCTAGAGTATCTCAATGAGTGTATAATTCCATATTAGCACAGGTTTATGAAGGATCGGTCCTGTCAAATTAATTTAATTAGACCTGTCTTTTTTTCAGCCTTCTAAACTACCGTATTTTTCGCTTTATAAGACGCACCACAGATTTTAGAGTAGAAAAATAAGAAAAAAATATTTTTCATCACACCTCATATCAGACCCACCATAAATTTCAGGACATCACATCAGACCCCCATATCATCCCTCCATGTCAGAAACCCATCAGCCCTCCATGTCAGACCCCCATCATACCTCAGATCAGCCCACCGTGCCCCCATCAGACCTCAGATCAGCCCACTGTGCCTCCATCAGACCTCAGATCAGCCCACTGTGCCTCCATCAGACCTCAGATCAGCAGAATGTGCCCCCATCAGATCTCAGATCAGCAGAATGTGCCCCCATCAGACCTCAGATCAGCCCACCCAGCCACATAAGGTTAAAATAAAAACCTCTCTTACTTCTCCTGCGCCGCGGCTCCGCTCCGGGTCCGGCGCTTCTCTGCCCGGTGCTGCACTGTCACCTGACTGTGTGCAGCGTCAGGTCATAGTGTGTGCACTACGTCCTGACGCTGTACGCGGTCAGGACAGTGCAGAGCCGGCCCGGAGAAGAAAGAGGAGCGCCGAACCCGGTTGAGAGGTAAGAGAGGTTTTTATTTTAACCTTATGTGGCTGCGTGGGCTGATCTGAGGTCTGATGGGGGGACTCGGCACCTTATACATACAAGTGAGCGCTTCCATAATGGAAGCGCTCACTTGTATTCACTTTATAAGACGCACCGCAATTTTCCCCCTACCTTGGGGGGGGGGTCAGGGTTGCCAACCCGAATTTTTCTTTTTTCTGGACAACTTATCCCAAAATCACGGACGGCCAACATTTTTTATGGACAAATTGGAAAACCATAATGAAGGATAAATATTATAAGTAATGCAGCTCTATAGCTCAATATACTGATCAGAACTCATTACCACCATTTACTGTGAGCTGTAAAATGATGATAATTACCACCAAAATAATCTAGTCAGGTACCACCAGCCTCAAAAAAATCACGGACACCTCTATTTTTTTTCACGGACAGAGGAAAAAAGTTGCCTATTTTTACGGACTGTCCAGAAATTTCTGGACGGTTGGCAACCCTGGGGGGGGTGCGTCTTATAAAGCGAAAAATACGGTATGTTACTACTGAAGCCAAACACACTTCTTCCTTCATAGAAGTTTTGCCTGCCCACCAGGAATTTAAAGGTTTTTTTTTTTACCGATGACCTATCCTCTGGACAGGTCATCAGTCCCTGATAGGTGGGTGTCCAACACCCGGGACCCCCCCAATCAGCTGTTTGAGAATGCAGCTGTGCTCACCATAGCGCTGGGGCCTTCTTGCAGCTTTGTCTAGGCCTTGTAATGTCACTTTCATCAGTCGCATGGCCTAGGTGCAGCTCAGCCCCATTAAGGTGAATGAGGCTGGACTGCGATACCACACTTTTAAATGGATCAGCCAAGCAAGTGTGAATCTTGGGAGTTGTAGATTTACCACAGCTAGAGTGCCGGAGGTTAGCCATCACAGGGATAGGTCATCAGTAAAAAAAAACCTGAATATGTTCCCACTCCCTCTGGCTTGTATGCAGCAGCTCCTATCAGAGAATGACAGGAGGCTGATGCATAGTGTTTCCAGTGGAGCCTCTGTCTGTAGCAGGGCTCCATAGGAAACTAGTACATTTCTCATAGACACCAATGCTAACGAATAGCAATCTAATGATTGCTTGTTATAGTTCCCTATGGGAACTATGAAAAAAGAAAGTGTAAAAAAAAAATAAGCTTTTTAAAATTAAAAAACAAAAAAATTTCAAATCACCCCCCTTTCCCCAAATTTAAAAAAAAATACACATCATGGGTATTGCCAAGTGTGAAAACGCCCATACTATAAAAATATATAAATATTTCCCCATACGGCAAAAAGTAAAATGGAAAATGGCCGATGCGCCGTTTTTGGTCACGTCAAGTATCACCGGATTCGTACTGACCTGTAGAATGAAAGTAACTGGTCAGTTTTATTGGACATAATAAATAAAAAAAATGATAAAACTGTGTAAAACCTTTTTTTTCAATTCCAGCCAATTTGGAATTTTTTTCCTGCTTCCCACTACATCATATACAATATTAAATAGTGGCATTGGAAAGAACAACTTGTACCGCTAAAAAAAAAGCCCCATACGGCTAAGTGAATGGAAAAATAAAAAAGTTACGGCTTTGGGGAGGCTCGAAAACGCAAAAGCGAAAAAACTTCCATGGTAGGTTACGTTACTGCTGTGGTTCCTGTAGGGGCCAAGGATCTATTGAGGTTAATACCATACGCCATCCACTGATCAATCAACAATATCAACAAAACAACTTCACTTTTCTTTGCCATATTAACAAGGTCAAACTTCCGCTAATTCAGCATGTACCGCAGTGTGAGCTACTCCACAATACTATCATTATGGCCAAATCTTCTGAAATGAGGATATTTCGTAAGTAGAGAATATTTTAATTTGACTGTTAGCATCACAGGAGACCAGACATTACAGGATTAGAGAAGGAGACGGAGGGATTTCCAAAAGGAAAGTATTATCTGAAAAGAACGGGAGATTGAGCGATATTCTGCAGAGAGGCGCTGCTGCTTTATTGAAAAGAAATTGCCATATTCCCCTATGAGTGTTAATTATAAATAGCTGACGTCAGCAAGAGACATCCACACTGGGAGACCTGAACGTCACACCCAGCTCTGTTATAAAGCCTCATCTGGGCCAAGAGCGTGATAGATAACCCCTTCATTGCTGGAGACAGCTTTACAACCCGGGGCACCAAGAGGTCAAGCCATCCGGCAGTGTTGACTTATTATACGGATCTAGAACCTCTCAGGAGCCTGGACGCCAGAAATATACCACAGCCCTGGAGTCCATTATCGGCGCAGAATAAAACAATATAGATCTGTCTTTTTGACTTTGTATTAAAGACCGAAATACTGGTTTGTAATCGGACTTGCAGCAATCGCTCATTCGTTTTATACTCAAGATTTTATTTTCTTAGTTCTTAAAGACAAGGTCTGCTTTTTTTAATCCAGAAATAGGTATCTAGTATTGCAGCTAATGTCCATTCACTTGACTGCAGATGAGCTGCAATACCAGGTACAGTGGATGGATAAGGGTGGCGCTGTTTCTGGAAACAAAATGAGGGCTACACGCGGGATTGCCGCCGCAGTCGCAAGAAATCCAACACGGCTGGACTTCTTGTGACTGTGGTCCCGTTCATTTCTATGGGTTCCCCGCTACTCAAACATCCTGGTCGCGACAGGTGTCGCTGCGTAGCCCTAGCCTAACAGCAAAGGAACACATACTGTACACCCAGGGTTGCACTGACAATTATTCTGGGCTATACACAACCCTTAAAGCGATCGTCCAGGTGTTTAATATTGATGACCTATCCTCAGGATAACTCATTATTATCTTATCAGCAGGGGTCTGACTCCCAACACCCCTGCTGATCAGCTATTTGAGAAGGCCGCAGCACTTTGCTGAGCACCGCAGCCTCCTCACAACAAGCCAAGCACAGCACCATTCATTGGACAGCGGCTGTGCTTGGTATTGCTGCTCAGCCCCATTCACTTGAATAAAACTGAGCTGCACCTAAGCCATGTGACCAATGAACATGACATCACAGGCAAAGGAAGAGGTCACAGCGCTCACCGGAGCGCAGCAGCATCTTCAAACAGCTAATTGGCGGGGGTGCCGGAAGTTGGACCAGATATTGATGGCCAATCTTAAGGATATACCATCAATATCAAAATCTGAGAAAACCACTATAAAGAGGACCTGACAGCAGGATTAACCTTATTAGACCAAGCATACTACCTGATAGGGTTGATCATTCTGAATAAAATGATACCTACATGGTCAAAATTAATTGCGCTGTTCCAGAGAAAAAATAAAAATTGATTCGATATGTAAATTAGGGCTTCAGTGCACCGAGGGATATGGCAAATGTTGGAAAATGGAGGAGCTGAGGTGCAACTAGGGGCTAAGGCTCGCCCCTCAGTGCAAAGAAGCCATGGTTTGCATATAGAATACAGCCATCTTTTTTTTCTCAGGAATGGTGCAAGACATACAGGTATCATTTTAATCAGCAGGGTCAACCCATGTGCCTGGTTTAATGGGGTGATCCTGCTGACAGGTCCTCTTTAGAACATCACAGTTACTCCTCTTTGTATTCTTGCTTAGCGGGCAGGTTCTTCCTGATGTAATGTAAGAGGTTTGCTGTGTGCGCTGAAGCAATGAGATGCCCCCTGCTTCTACCTTTTGTAGCATGCACTCTCTCAAAGTACAGGAGAGATCCTGCAGCTCCATCCCCCTCCTCCCTGAACTTTATTTGCTGTGTTACTCTTCACTGAGGAAATTTCTGATCTTAGAGCTCATATGAGGTTCTACTCACTAGGCCAGGGAAAAAGGAGACATGCATTTTTTATTTCTTGAACTCGGTTGCTAATGGAATGTGGCCCCATTGAAAGATTCCCAATAGGGCCACTGGACACTTTTTGCACCCCTGAAAGTAGTCCATAGTACATAAAATAATACTGATCGTCAATATGGCAACATATGACCAGTATGTCCATCAGACACATTCTTGGACCGCCTAACCCCCTATTTTATATGGGGAAATAGCCACGTGTATCAGGTTACTATTCACTAGGAGAAGCGGGAGTCATTTGAATCTATTACTCTTTATTCCATCTCATGCCGACTTGTGAAACTAAAATGTGCAATAATACAAAGTATGAACCATTATGGATGTTGGCGCCAGATACGTACTTAGCCGCTATAGTTTATCTATACAGATTGTGATTGGACAGTTGGGATTTATGGCTTCTAATTGCAATTGAGTACAATTTCCAGAGGCGACAAGATTTACGTAAATGAAAGGGTGTAACACTATCCCATAATTATAAAACGCTATCTCTCCATGCCCAGACTTGAAAGAAAAATCATGCCATTACAAATATGGAAGGATATGTTGGCTTGAATTATGTGCAGCTGTAGACTCATCCTTGCTTCCCGAAATATTACATCATTTCATAGCTCTGCATCTAAATACATGACATATGGAAGCTTCTTATTCTGATTGATTGATCGTTTTAGCTACAAAATATAATGGTCAGTGCTGAAAGATTGAAACTATAGGGTGCGTTACACATATGGCAGTGGTATTTCTATCATAGAAGCTGACAATGACTCTTCTATAGGGCTAGGCCATTTTGACGTTCCCCAAACTCTCCTGCCTGAATCCACAACTTGCACTTGGGACTCTCTGAACACAGTCCAATATCAAAGTGCTATAGGCGAATATTAACCAGAAGGGTGGCAAATACACCATGCTGTGGCTTGCTAAGCAAACTTTAGTTAGAAGAAGAACTTCTAAGTAGGTTCTGCAGAACCTCAGGATTTCACAGAGTGATCTCTAGAGTTGAAGAACAGTTCTATGGTTGGAGTATAACATCTTGGGAAATATGGCACAAACCACATTTGCTTGACAGTGTACGAGTATTATTAAAAGTACCCTATTGTGTATTAACTTATCCTCCGCAGCAGAGGTGACTCTTGGTCTTCCTTTCCTGGGGCGGTCCTCATGTGAGCCAGTTTCTTTGTAGCGCTTGATGGTTTTTGCGACTGCACTTGGGGACACTTTCAAAGTTTTCCCAATTTTTCGGACTGACTGACCTTCATTTCTTAAAGTAATGATGGCCACTCATTTTTCTTTACTTAGCTGCTTTTTTCTTGCCATAATACAAATTCTAACAGTCTATTCAGTAGGACTATCAGCTGTGTATCCACCTGACTTCTGCCCAACACAACTCATGGTCCCAACCCCATTTATAAGGCAAGAAATCCCACTTATTAAACCTGACAGGGCACACCTGTGAAGTGAAAACCATTTCAGGTGACTACCTCTTGAAGCTCATCAATAGAATGCCAAGAGTGTGCAAAACAGTAATCAAAGCAAAAGGTGGCTACTTTGAAGAACCTAGAATATAAGACATATTTTCAGTTGTTTCACACTTTTTTGTTAAGTATATAATTCCACATGTGTTAATCTCACCGCCTACCTACCCCTCCTTTACATGATGATGTGTTGTCCAGACTGATGACACATCACTGGCCATTGTAGCTAACCATTTCCAACAGCAGTGATGTCACTATGAGTGACCTGACTACCACAGTCTAGTGACATGTGGCCCATATGAACTACAAGTTAAAGAGGACCTTTCACCACTCCTGACATGCCTGTTTTAATAGCTTCATGCATTCCCTGTGTAATAACAAGTCTGGAACACCTATTCTTATGACTCTGTGTTGTGCCATTCCTTTATTATTTGCTCTAGAAGTTATGAATGAATTGCTATTTGCCTTCAGTAAAGGAACAGAGGGGAGGTACCAAGTTGGGGGTGTGTCTTTGCACAGTCTGAACATGGCAGCACTGATTGGCTAGAGTCAGTCTGTGCAGGGACACACCCCCAACTGGTCACCTCCCCTCTGTTCCTTTACTGAAGGCAAATAGCAATTCATTCATAACTTCTAGTAGAAATAATAAAGGAATTGCACAACATACAGACATAAGAATAGATGTTCCAGAATTGTTAGTATGTGGGGAATGCATGGAGCTATTAAAACAGGCATGTCAGGAGTGGTGAAAGGTCCTCTTTAAGGTTCCTCATGGGGGTTTTGGTTTAGTTTGGAGTTCTTTGACCTAAAGAAGTTGAGAACTGCTGTGGTTATGTAGATTATTATGTAGACAAAATGTCAGACGCCTGGAAGCGTGAAGAAGGAACAGAAATTAAATAACAAGAGGTGGAGATGGAACAACACTCGAACCATAGGTGTGCACTTTTCCTAAAGCAGCAAGGTAATTGTTAATCACAAGGTAGAGCCTAAATAAAAAATAAATTCCCCCAGATGCAAGAAAACTCTGTATATTGTGTCCTTATAACCTCGCTGTTTGTCTGTGGTGCCAGTGATATTGCTACATGTAGATCATTGCAGGCGTCTCCTGGGAATGTGACTATCCGAGCATCTACCAGATAATGTGGGATGCCAACTGTTATACTGGGATTCATCCCCATACAGTTTCATTGTATATAGGGGAGGTGTGCTGGTGACAAATAGTGATTACATGGCAAAATAAACAGCGTTTATAGAAACATTCATTCCCGATAATTGGCCTAAAAATATACCCACGTAAATGTATACACAGGGAAAAGCTCCTGACATATACTGTACTTTAAGGTTTCCATTCCCTAGATGGGGGCCAAAACAGATATGCGTCAGAATACCATATGTAAATTAGGGCTTCAGTGCACCGAGGGATATGGCAAATGTTGGAAAATGAAGGAGCTGAGGTGCACCTAGGGGCTAAGGCTCGCTCCTCAGTGCAAAGAAGCCTTAGTTTGCATATAGAATACAGCCATCTTTTTTTTCCTCAGGAATGGTGCAAGACATTTTGAACATACAGGTATCATTTTAATCAGCAGGTTCAACCCATGTGCCTGGTTTAATGGGGTGATCCGGCTGACAGGTCCTCTTTAGAACATCACAGTTACTCCTCTTTGCAGTCTTGCTTAGCGGGCCGGTTCTTCCTGATGTGATGTAAAAGGGTTTGCTGTGTGCGCTGAAGCAATGAGATGCCCCCCTACTTCTACCTTTTGTAGCATGCACACTCTCAGTACAGGAGAGATCCTGCAGCTCCATCCCCCTCCTCCCTAAACTTTATTTGCTGTGTTACTCTTCACTGAGGAAATTTCTGATCGTAGATGGGGGCCAAAACACATATGCATCAGAATACCATATTTTCAATTGTATGGGAAAGTGCAGTAGACCGCACTTTCTGATACAGAGGACCACCACAAAAAATATATATCATACAGAAAGCTTTTTTTTACATTGGGATCCTATGGGTGACGGATGCCATACAGTCCTCTGTAGGATGTATACACAACCTCAATCTGATTGATTACCAGACACCACTGGATCCTCATAAAGGGATTCAACTGGAATTCAACGGGTATCCAGCCTAAATACAGTTGCAGTAACTCAAGTAGTGTGTTCTCCTGGGCAGACTACTGGATTTACCTGCCACAGATGCGAGCCTACCCTAAGTAACAGTGGTCAGGTACCTACTGCTCCTGCCAGACAAATAACACATTGATATGAAGGAGATCCACGCTGAAGTAAGTGATAATGCTGGAGGATTACTTTCTTTAATTGTCATGGGGGGAACACGGACATGAATGTCATAGAGCTACAACCTAATTCTTCTGGGCCCCAGTACTAAATCTATAGCAGGGCCCCTTTTAGCATCTGAATTTTATAATACTTTTGTCTTTATAGGTGGCCATTTTCATCTGCCTATTTATTGATGTTTATATCCTTTTCAGTGTTATTTTTTGGTATGGGGCCACTTTTAGTTTTTTTCCAGGGCCACTTTAAATTCCCAGTCTGCCGATGGTCACAGAGGTGAAATTACCTCTGATCAAACATTGATGACCTGTCCTAAGGATTTCCCCAAGTTCAGAAGAACTCCTTTAACTAGAAATATCAAAACATCCAAATATAAAATTCCAGCTTTGACTTTTGATGTTCATATTGAGCTCAATTTCCTCTCCTCTTTCCTTGCAGTAACTCAGCAATGGATGTGAACGGCTCTTCTTTTCGTGGGTTTCCATTATTTATATGCAATTTCCTTTCATTCCAGGCTTCCAGGCTGATCATCTTTACACCAAGGTTAAATCCGAATTTTAATATGTTTTTTTGTATCTTATTGTTCTGCAATCTCGTTGTCCACCGCCTGACCATATGCAGAACAATTGTGACTAATCTCTGCGTACAGCGCGTTCTATTAATCTTTTAAGCACCTCCAGCCAGGATAGCTGAAATTTCATCAACTGCAAGGCTCCTCTCGTCCATCCTCCCATGCACAGACAACATATTAACATGTAATTATGTTTTATTCCCTTTTATAACTGCTAGTCGCAATGTATTACTTTGTGGATGTGGGTCAGGGGCAAGAGCTCTATTTTCATGGGGAGAAATTCCCGCTGTATTTTTCGATGAAATGCTATAGAGGGACTTGGCTCTGTGGGTTTCTTTCTTGCGAACAAAGATAAATCCTTTTGATGCAGTTTTACTAACTAGTGAAGGATAAAAATGATTCCTGAGATACTGCTTTTATGACATGTCACTGAGATATTAGTGTCTACCTGCTGGGACCTCTGAAAAACAAGGATATACATAGAAAAGAACTGGCCCTAAAGCCACTCATACAAGTACTCCCCCCCAGCAGACCGAACAACCAGGGCCGGGGCCCTCTGACTCCATGCGTTCCATAGTAGCTTCATCCTTTTTCGTATGCCATTGAGGGCAGGGACGGACTTGGAATTTAAAGTAGCCTTGGAAAAAACTAAAGGTGGCCCCATGTTGTAGGTAGGTCCAAACCGACAGAAGGACAAAAGGAGGGGCAACACAATTAGACGGGTTCAGCAATACCATATTGTGGCACAAAATAATGCCCCAGCAGAACCACATACCACATTGTGGCACAAAATAATGCTCCTGTGGTGGCCAGCACAGGTCACATATTCCGTCCTCCTACTCCAGTTGCCCCAGGATAGCAATACAATTGAAATCAGGAGGGCACCTGCAGTCAGTGGCCAGGTAAATAGGTTCTTGACACTCCCAGTGTTGATTAACTCAGGGAGCATCAGATCATTACTTACCAGGCTGGCGGCTGCGAGTGGGGCCCAGGCGGCCCTCTGGGCATTGGCCTACCAGAAAGTTTCCCTGTAGGGTCTACAGCCAGTCCACCCCTACTTGAGGGGGAACCAGTTCCCTGATTCTCTGTAAAATGGTGGCAAGACATGTATGGGTACTCGACATTCACAGGCTCTAATAATAGAATGGGCCCCAAAGATCCAGGAGAAAAAAACCCATTTGGCTTTGGAGCCAAGCACTTGCCACTAGAGTCTATTTCTTAGAAAGCTATTAAACTTTATTGATGATAAAGAGGTTGGGTTATTTCCTCTGGTGGGCCCAAGGAACTCCAGTCTGACACTGTCTACATTAAAATGAATGGTAGGTGCAGGACCATGCCTATTTTTCCACTGAAAACAAAGATTCCCCAATCCAGCAGCCATATGGTTGTAGAGAAGTCTGAATGGGGCAGGGATCAAATGTGCACCCTGCTGCTCTGTTGAATGTCTACTGCACCAATGGAAACAGTCAAACATAGCTTTTCAGTTGTCTCCATAGGTAGACCTTGAATGGAGCGACAGGTTGTATACTCTATCACTACTCTTGCTTTTTCTGCAGGTACCATAGACTTGGAATGGAGCAGCAGGGCACTCCTAGTGGCAGTCATGATAAGGGTTCCCATTCTAGTGATGGTTGGGGATCCCAGTGGTTGGGTCATCACCAATCTATCATTGCAAAGAGGTTTTCCTCTGACAAACCTTTTGAAAGCTACAACTGGTAGACTGGCCCTAACTTTTGGACACCCACCAGTTAATCCTAGGGATTGGGACTTCTATGGATCCTCACTGATCTGCCCTTTATGGCCAGAGGAGTCATTGGAATTTCCATGACCCAAAGCAAAATGTGTTTAGATGCCCACATATAATTTATAGTTCTGGTCACCTCATATGGGATTAAAGACCTTTTGAGTTTCCTTCAGGATCCAAGGCACCTTCTGAAAATTAAATAGCTGCAAATAGGGAAAATCCCTTAAAGAAATTTGGTATTTACTACTAAGTGCTACAATTGGAAGGCTCAGAAAAGGTGGCGAGCCCTCTGGTTAAGAAAGGGTTAGTGTAAATGATGTGACATTCAATGTCAGAATGTTTTTAGCTTATTTTCGACACGTAAATAGTATGAAATTAGCTCAGATGAGGCCGTGGTTGTGGATGTACTCCTATGAGATTCAGGAAAATAATACTTTATTCAGAGCTGGCTCTAATGCCGAGACAAAGACATCAATAATAAAACCAATTTCTGCAAGATTCTTCTATTGATTCTCTACAATTTGCTTCCTTTCAAATCACACTTTTCTTGACTGCTATCTCAGTAGGCTTCATTATCAAACCACCCATACTGGGATCATGCAGATAGTTAGTTTTCAGCCTTGGTAGCTGCTTGTATCCACAGAAACATCATCTTTAGTTACAAGGGGTTACAATTTGGTGATAGACCCTGGTGCAGAAATTCAGCATGGGCCTCCCCCCTTCCACACATAACTTCTTTCCTTTCCTTTAAGACTTTGTGAGGAAGGCAGTTAGAGTCCTGCACACTGTCCTCCTGAGCTGAGCAATACAGAATCACAAATAATTAACATCAACATTCAGTGCCCCAATAATTGGCTATAACACAGTCAGATATACAGGCCTATATAGCATGATCCAGGCAAATACTATTAAACAACGTCCAGATCTAGTGCAGTGAAGTTTATTGTCTGCATCTCTGGTGGTCTAGGACAGTGAAGGGGTTAATGTCAGTATACCTGGTGATCTAGGGAAGTGGAAGAGTTCATCTCAGTATAACTTATGGCCAAGGGCAGTGAGAGGGTTAATTGCAGTATCTCTGGTGTTCTACGGTAGTTAAAAGGGTATTCCCATCATAGACAATGGGGGTATAGCGCTATGCCCCCATTGTCTGATAGGTACGGGTCCTGGGCCTATATCGAGAACGTAGTGGGGAGCGCTGTGCATGGAGGACCCTGGGTTTCCCGGGGTCAGGTTACCACCAGGTGCAGGTCCCCTAGAAATGAATGGGAGCCCACTGCGCATGTGCATCCACCGCTCCCATTCATTTCTGTGGAGCCAACGGAAATAGCTGAGCCAGCGCTCGGCTATTTTCGGCGGCCCCATAGATATGAATGGAGGGCGGCTGCGCATGCACAGTGTACCCGCCGTTAATTTCCTCGCTCCGTCTACCTCTGGGACCCACACCTATCAGACAATGGGGGCATATCCTAGCGATATGCCCCCATTGACTGAGATGGGAATAACCCTTTAGGCCTAATTCAGACATCATATCGAGTGTATCACTGTACAGCGGCGGCCTCACGAAGCGCACGGCGTCATAGCAACCAATTACGCCGTGTGCTCCTGCCCTCAGAAGGAGCACAGTCCGGGTTTTCACGGACCATGCTGCACGGATGTCTGAATTAGGCCTTAGTGTAAAGATGCCTGCTCATCTAATGTAGTGACAGGGTTAATGTCAGTACATTTTGTGGTCTAGGGCAGTCAAGGGGTTAATGTCAGTATGAAGCCTCATTCACATGTTAATGTTTCACAGACGTGTGCTGTCGTGTTCTCCACGGACAGCACACGTCCCCATTCATTTTAGGCTACATGCACACGACCGTATGTGTTTTGCGGTCCGCAAATTGCGGATCCACAAAAAAAACGGATGATATCCGTATGGCATCTGTGTTTCCGGTTTTATTTTGCAGATCCATTGTAACAATGCCTATCCTTGTCCGCAAAACGGACAAGAATAGGACATGTTCTTTTTTCGCGGAGCTACGGAACGGACATACTGATGCGGATAGCACACGGTGTGCTGTCCGCATTTTTTGCTGAGCCATTGAAATGAATGGGTCCGCATCCTATCCGCAAAAAAAACCTGAATGGACGCGGAAACAAAATACGTTCGTGTGCATGAGGCCTCAATGTGTGTATTCAGACATCAGTGTTTTAGCACGGTCCGTGGGTCGTGGGTTTTCAGCACGGATGCATGCTCTATTTTGTCCGTGTTCACGGTTCCATCACGTCCATTATAGTCTATGGGTCTGTGAAAACCACGGATGCAACACAGATGCCATCCGTGTTGCATCCGTGTTTCACGGATCATTAAGAAGAGATGCTTTGAAAATTAGTTTTCAGCTGTTCAGTGTCAGTGAAACACGGCTGCAATATGGACAGCAAAAAATTGACCCAACACGGATCCTTTTTATATAGTATAGTATATCGCTACAAGATACAAAATAAAAAATAAAAAAAACACTATTGAATAAAATAAAATCCTGCAACATGTTTCAGAGGTCCTAACCAGGCATCATATCTTATCATACCTACCTTACACCTAGTCCATTACTGCTACATCATGCCTGTAAGCTGCAGTTCTGCAATCTCCTGTACCTGAATGGTATTAGTGGGTTTATGGAAAGTACATTTATATTTATAGGTGACTAGTGAAGTGGTTAAAGATTTTTTCCACAAATGAATGTATTTCTTATCATGGCTGTATTAGTATGAGGGCGTTGTTACATCGATCACTTGGCAGAGTACAATAAGATATCATCCCTGGACGCTGGTGGAATGCTGCCCCTGGTGGTCATATCAACACAAGGCAATGCTTGCATGGAATTTCTAAGTGAAATAGCTCTATTAGGCTACGTCCACATGGCAAAAATAATTCAGAGTGTTTTGCCAAGTAACAGTGGTTTTACACAGCATAATACTGAGCCAAAACTACATTAACATCTTCCACTGATTTTAATGGGAAAAACGTGACCTACTGCACATGGGCAGAAAAAAAAACACTACAGAGGTAGTTTTCAGGCTACTTTCCCGTTGATTTCAAAATGTGGACAATAATAGGACAGGTTCTATTTTTTGGCGTTCACTTCAACCATTTATTTCAATTGGGCCACAAAAGATGAGACAGCACACCGCTCACTGTCCGCATCCATATGTCCATTCCACAACCGCGCAAAAAAAATATAGAACATGTCCTTTTCTTGTTCCCGTTTTGCGGAAAAGGATAGAACATTTCTACAGGAGCTTGAGAAAAAATTGATGGCATGCCCTGGTCCAGAATCCGAGTTTTTTGCAAACTGCAATACACATACGATCGTGTGCATGAGGCCTCCATCACACGGGCGATACGGATTGTGTCAGGATCTGTTCATGGGTTGATGGTTTTTCATGCACATTTATCAGTTTTGTCTGCGATTGCGTTCAGTGTGTGCATTTTTCCCCCTCTTGATTGTATCCAGATTGCATGCTTTTTTCACGCGCTTGAAGAAGAAGTGAACAACTATCAGTGAAAAACGCATTGCATCTGGATGCCTTCTATTTTGTGCTGCCTTTGTAGCACAATATAGAACGTGTTGCGATTTTTCCTAAACGCAGAGATGATGCGGATATGTGTTCTCTACATGGTTCTCTCGCAGCTCTGGTCCTATAGAAGTGAATGGGGCTTCAGTGAAAAACGTATTGCATCCGGATGTAATCTGTATGCAATGTGTTTTTCACTGATGGTTGCTAGGCGATATGGAATGTTATTCTTAATTTTTTTTATGCGTTCAAAAACTGATTGCATCCACGTGGAAAAAATGAAACACTGAACGCAATCGCAGACAAAACTGACTGAACTTGCATGCAAAACCATCAGGTTTTTCTTGAACCGATCCTGAGAGAATCTGTATCGTTCGTGTGAAAGAGGCCTTAGGGCACCTGCAGACATCACCAACAAAACCTCATATAAATCTGCACTATTTATCGAAGTTTTTAAGCAGTTATTGGTGGTATTTCTGTTTACGTTAACAGCCCCATTGAAGTCTATGGGGAAACCACTCTACAGAAGGTGCGGAATCGCACAGACAGTTGACACGCTGCAGATTTTAAAATCCACAGAACAGGTGGATTTGTCAAATTTGACAAATCCAAACTTTGCTGTTACTGTATCAAAATGTATTGCCTTCACGTAAGTAAAATCTGTTTCAGCTGAAGTTGCAAGAGACTTCGGGTGAATGAATTCAGTAATCATTTCTGCATCTGTAAAAACATTTAAAATTCAGAATCGGATTGCTATTTTAAAATGTTTTTAAAGACGCAGAAATGATTACTGAATTCATTCACCCGAAGTCTCTCGCAACTTCGGCTGAAACAAATTTTGCCTACGTAGAAGCAATACATTTTAATTGTGTATGGAGACAGGTCTCCGGACAGAATTAAAACGAAGTGTTTGAATGAATTGACTTTGGATCTCTGGCCACCTGGCCGCTATTTCACCAGCCAAACTGGTAATTTAGTGCCCCTACCGATGCTGGTCATTTTTTTTCTATAAGGACTGTTACTAATGAGAGCTTCATTGCGGAGCGCTCATTAGTACACCCTTTAACTCCCCCCCCCCCTTGTGTTAAGAATTAAAAAAAAAAAAAAGAACAGAACTCACCTCATCTATTTGATTGCGCCACAGTGAACACTCGCTGCTGACTGGATGTGCAGCACAGGACATGCGAGACGTTTTTACAGAGACGCGATCAAATGGATGCAGTGAATTCTTTTTTTTTTGCACAGAGAAAAGAAGGGGGCATTATTATTACTGGGGGGCTCTAATGGGGGACACTATTATTTCTGGGGAAGCCAATAAGGGCATTATTAAATCTAGGGGCAATAATGGGGGCATTACTATTACTGGGGGCACTATTAATTCTGGGAGGCGCTAATGGAGGCATTATTAATTCTTGTGGGCCCTAATGGAGGCATTACTATTACTGGGGCCACTAATGGGGGCTTTATTAAAGTGGTTATCCAAGACTATTAAATGCCCCCCATATGTCCAGGCCCCTCATAGTGTATTTACTTACTGGGCTTCCCGCTCCCTGCGCCTCTCCTGGTCACCGCACCGCCATTGCTGCTTCTCCTGTGCGCAAATGAAAACATCCGGTGTGGGGGTAGCAGGGCAGTGGCAGACAGGGACGAGCCTCCCCAGCGTCACTCGCGATGCTAGGGAGGCTCGTCCCTGTCCCTACCTGCCATGGGCTGCTCCCCCTAAACACCAGATATGGTCATCCGCGAATGGGGAAAAGCAGCAGCGGTGGTGTGGGGAACAGGAGTGGCGCAGGGAGCGAGGGGCCCGGGCGTATGGGGGGCATTTAATAGTCTTGGATAACCACTTTAATTCTGCGGGCGTTAATGGAATCATTATTCATTTTGGGGGCGCTAATGAGGGCATTATCCATTCTGGGGGGAACTAATGGAGGCATTATTATTACTGGGGGGGGGCATTATTAATAATGGAAGCCACATTATGACAAAGGGACTTAACAACCTGTGTTAAGCCACAGCTTAACATGGCTGGTATTTTTTGTTGGGAAAGGTGGTAACTAGAGATGAGCGAATCGACTTTGGATGCTTCATCTGTCGATTTGCATAAAACTTTGTTGTAATACTGTACAGAGCGGGAGCCGATGAGCAGTTCCGAACTCCGTATCAAGGTTTTTTAAAGTAATAATTCACTAAGCTATTACACGAAGTTTCGCGAGACTTCACGAAGTAATAACTTTGGCTCATCGGAGCCAATACATTCTAATACTGTATGAAGCTCCCGCTCCGTACAGTATTACAACGAAGTTTTATGCAAATCGACTTCGGATGAAGCATTCGAAGTCGATTCGCTCAACCCTAGTGGTAACACTAGCTGCAGGTAAGTATGTTTCTCATTGCAAGTCTGCTCAGGAGGGGTGTTTTGCCACCCCTTACCAAAATGTGCACAACCTCTTTAAGTCCCTCTAGTGGTGGTTCTGTGTATACAGGGAATTTGGAGCTTTGCATGAGCTAAAGATACATTAATATATTAATTTGCACAGAATTTTGAACCCATTTGGACCTATTTAGAAACAAAGTAATTTTTAGGGGTAGACTGAGATGTACTCCATCTATTACTATGGCATTACAGAGTAAAGTGTGGTTTGAGCAAGGCCCATTCTTTTTATCATGTTTGTACCCTTAAAGGGATGTCCCACAAAAAATATTCTACATTTTTCAAACCAGCACCTGAATATGAATACTTTTGTAATTGCATGTAAATAAAAATTTAGTTATTCACTGAAATCTATCTGTATAGCACCACCTGCTGTTTGCTCTTTTTCTATTTTCTCTGCCCTGCTCACTGAGATGGAAGCACATGTTCAGTTCCATCCTTCAAACGCCACTAGCTGCTGCAGAAAAGGACACATTCCCTGAGAAAGTGCACAGCCAGAACAATTGGAGTAATGTATGAGGAGACATCTGGATCCATGTGAGGTACAGGGCTGGTCATTACTGTCAAGAGTAATCTGAGCCAGACTGGTTGCTATGGACACTTTTGTCATGACAACCTCATCTAAATAGTATTTATTGGCCAGTGTATCCATAGCAGCCGCTCTCAAACCAACCATCTGGACTGGCGCTGTGTATAACAAGCTAAGCTGCCTGGCGGCAGTCAAGCCATGTCATGCCCAGGCTCAGTCTTCATATTAATTACAATTTTTCTGGGGTCAACAAGACCAGACATGGGACGCAATGATAAAACGTAAGCGTCAGTCATCCCGGGGCGGATACAAATCGGTTTACTGGCGACGTGTCAGGTCATTGGAGACCATGTCCAACATATTACAGGTTACAAGGTGCACAGATCTGCCCGTCTTCCCCTGTGTCCCCTCTTGGGAGGCAGCTGCCTATTTGGCAGATTAACGCTCAGCAATCTCCGAAGGAGCTGATACAGGGGCAGCGCTGGCGGCGGCTATTAATCACACGACCTTTACAAGGGAACAGAAATCCGATCAGCAGCCGCTGACTCCAGAGGAAAAGATATTAAACAGCAGCACAGACGGCTGAGACTGGGGAGGGGGCAATGAGGAGTGGGGGAGGGGCAGACAGCAGGTGAGATGAGTGAAAGCATGGTGGAAATATTCTACCTCACTGCAACGATCAAGGCCTCCAGGCCATCTATAGGATGATAACTTTATTATACAGCATTTTATATCTCTATAAAGTTTACAGGTAGGACAGAGTTCATAGGAGGCAGGGGTGCACCTAGCCTTTCTGCTTCCTGATGTGAAAACTGAGATGGCGCTCCCCTCCAATTTCTTAACAATCCCTTTGCCACAATGAAAGCGCTCATTGCCCATGGCCCTTCTGCTGCCCCCCTCTTGCCCCTACCTGGTTGCCTGAGGCAGTTGCCTCACCTGGCCTCATTGGTGGTGCACACCTGCACGCCGGTCATGGTTACGGATAGTTGGGGGGCGAAAGTGCATGTCTATGTCCGTGGGTCGACACGATCTCGATGGAGCAGGTTTTCTTGCATTAATTGTGATCACTAAATTGCGGTGTTTGTAAATGGGTTATCTGCTTTACAAACCCCATTTTAAAATACAATGAGGGTCATTTATCAATGGACTTGCGACTTCTTTTTTTTTTTATGACTAAAGGTCTCTTTGTTGACCGGTCGTGCAACAATGTTTAGTCGCACAGACGGTTTTACGTCTTGAGGCTAGAGTATTTTTTTTTCTCCAGGCATAAGGACTGCCATAGATGTGCCTAATTTATGACAAGTGCACGCCTCATCATAAATTAGCCAAATCTTATGGCGGCATGAGGGGTGGGAAATTAAGACCAGGGTAAAAAGCATAGCCTTAGTAAGGCTATATGCACAAGACCGTTGTTTGGGTCTGCATCCGAGCACATTGTTGCAGCTTAGATGAGGACTCATTCACTTCAATGGGGCTGCAAAATAAGATGCGGACAGCATAACGTGTGCTGTCCGCATCCGTTGCTCCATTCCATGTCCCCGTTTTGCGGACAAGAATAGGTATTTCTATAATGGGCAGACCATTACATAAATTGTGGAACGCACACGGCTGGCATCTGTGTTTTGTGGATCGCAACACACGGCGTGGTCGTATGCATGTAGCTTAAATCACCCCAATTATCTATGAGCCAGAGTGTCTACACAGAGTGGGGGAGAGTGATCAAACTGGTGAAAAACTGGCTTATTTGCCCATAGCAACCAATCAGATTCCACCTTTTATTTTTCACAGCTCCTTTGGAAAATGAAAGGTGGAATCTGATTGGTTGCTATGGGCAACTAAGCCAGTTCTACTTTACGCCAACTTGATAAATCTCCCCCTGCATCTTCTCTCTCTCTCTCTGGCAGACCCGGCATAACTATGCTTTAGGCTAGGCCACATTCATGTTGCGCAACATTTATTGTCTATGGTGTCGCACTGCAACATGACAAGTTGGATTTTTGTTCGACCTGTCGTGTTGCAGTCACAGTGCGACACCATAGACTATCATTACAATAAGGCTAGGGCTACACGGCGATATTGGTCACAGCCAGGATCGCTGAGTAGCGGGGATTGCTGCCGTAGTCGCAAGAAGTCCAGATGTGTTGGATTTCTTGCGACTGCGGCGAGGATCCCATTAATTTCTATGGGATCCCCGCTACTCAGTGATCCTGACCGAGACAGGTGTCGCAGGGCCAGTGTTGCCGTGTAGCCCTAGCCTTAATGTTGCGCTACAAATGTCCAATGTAGTTGTACCCCTTTTTGTCGCCATGTAGCATTGCCTTAAAGAATTGTGTAATACTTCATTTCACCTGTGGCGGCGCTGCAGGAAAAAATCAGCACTTGCAGCAGGGTTATATCACAGATTACAGCCAACTGCAGGAGGTCCCATCGGTGAGGAAGACAGCCTGTGACCAGGTTATCACTTTCTAAAAATGATGGGGCACATTTACTAATCCTATAGATGGTGTAAACGTAGGCTGTGCAGACCTGCACCAGATTTATCACAGGCCGGATGATGTATTTGGTGCAGGTATAGACACGTTTGACTACAGTGCATTGCGAAAGTATTCAGTCCCCTGGAACTTTTTAATCTTTTGCCACATTTCAGGCTTCAAACAAAAAGATATAATATTTTAAATTTTTGGTGAAGAATCAACAAGTGGGTCACAATTGTGAAGTGGAACGAAATTTATTGGATCATTTAAACTTTTTTTGTAATAATAAAACTGAAAAGTTGGACGTGCAAAATTATTCGGCCCATTTACTTTTAGCTCAGAAAACTCACTCCAGAAGTTCATTGAGGATCTCTGAATGATCCAATGTTGTCCTAAATGACTGATGAAGATAAATAGAATCCACCTGTGTGTAATCAAGTCTCCGTATAAATGCACCTGCTCTGTGATATTCTCAGGGTTCTGCATCATGAAGACCAAGGAACACACCAGGCAGGTCCATGATACTGTTGTGGAGAAGTTTAAAGCCGGATTTGGATACCAAAAGATTTCCCAAGCTTTAAACATCCCAAGGAGCACTGTGCAAGCGATCATATTGAAATGGAAGGAGTATCAGACCACTGCAAATCTACCAAGACCCGGCCGCCCCTCTAAACTTTCATCTCAAAGAAGGAGAAGACTGATCAGAGATGCAGCCAAGAGGCCCATGATCACTCTGGATGAACTGCAGAGATCTACAGCTGAGGTGGGAGATTCTGTCCATAGGACAACAATCAGTCCAACACTTCACAAATCTGGCCTTTATGGAAGGGTGGCAAGAAGAAAGCCATTTCTCAAATATATCCATAAAAAGTCTCGTTTACAGTTTGCCACAAGCCACCTGGGAGACACACCAAACATGTGGAAGAAGGTGCTCTGGTCAGACGAAACCAAAATCGAACTTTTTGGAAACAAAGTGTCAAAAGTGGATAATCCCATTAAAGGGTCCAAAAGTGAAATCTACTGTGTGTGTGTGTGTGTGTGTTTTTGCCCAGAACAAGGGAATCTCCAGGATATGATCCATTGCAGGGGAAAATAATTACTAGATTGATTGGAAATAAATACATTTTCCTTCATATTGTAATTATACCCAGTTACGCTATGGTGTAAGAGCAGCTTTCTATGCACAAAATCTCATGACTAAAACAGACTTCAGATTACTTATAGCCACCGCTCAGAAGCAGGAGCAGCTTAGGGCTCATGCACACGGCCGATGCCGGCCCGTGGCCTGCATATGCCGGGTCCGCAATACACAGGCACCGCCCTTGTGCAGCCCACATTCACTTCAATGGGTCCGTAATCACAGATTGGAACACCACGGAAGCACTATGGTGTGCCTCCGCACCACAAAAAAAGTAGTGCATGCACTACTTTTTTGCGGTGTGGACCACGGACCCCATTCAAGTTAATGGGTCCACGATCTGAATGTGGTGGCCCCACTGTCAGTGCCTGTGCGTTGCGGACCAAATTGCGGTCCACAGCAACAGGAATTGACAGCACACGTTCGTGTGCATGAGCCCTTAGTTGGCTTGACCATCAATGTATTACAAGAACGTCCATTCATCTGAACGGCCGCCACGTTCTACCACGTTACCCTGCAATGTCTGAATGGCCGCGACTTTCCCCAGCAAAATCAACAGTTTGCTAGGAGTGTCTTAGCATGAGCCAGGGCGATCACCTGATCACCCTGGTGGCCACATTTTGAAAGAAAGTGAGGGTCACCAGCGTTTTACGGTCTTTGTTTTACTCCATATAGAGGCTCAGGCCCATCACAAATTAAGCATACCACTGGAAATCTGTGCGTCTGAAGCAACCTGCGTGACTGGAGTAGTTTTCATTCTGCCTTTACGTTTCCACTTTTATGTTTCGAGGCATAAAAGATGGTAAAGGTCTTAAATGGATGGAGGCATGGGGAGCACCTATGGCTGGTGGGCATTTTGAGGATAATAAAAACTGATCCAAAAAAAAACAAAACAAAACACTGCACAAAAACTGCTTATTTTTAAAGGAATCTTCTGCAGACTTTACTAATGGGGTAATGCCCACATGTCGGACAATTCTCATCACTTGACATACTCCCAATGCTCCTCCTGGCCCCATACCCCCTGTCATCCATTGATTTTCCAATCCCAATAACCTTAGGATGGTTAATGAACAGAGGTTACCTTCAGCGTCAATTAATTAGATCAACCCAGGTTACCACAGTTGGAAAACTAATGAGCAGTATAGTCACTTGCAGGAGCGGGGTCTGGTTGGCAGCTTCTAATGAGTATTAATAACCGCACATCCACTTGCATTCCATAGGTTTCCCTGAGCATGACAGGACTGCCACCTCTGGCTATGGCTGCCTATAAATCAAATCCATATTAGATCAGCAGTTACTGTATGAGTCATGGAGAGGTTGCCCACAGGCAGCACCTGCGTACAGGCAATTTCTAAACCTCTCTTGCTCCTCAACACAAACCATCTCGGCAGCTGCTCTGGAAAGAAGTCTTCTCAGGAGAGCGGTGTGCACAGAGGTGCTTGCCTTGCAGAGATCTGTAACAATAGTACCGGAGTCTACAGTGTAGAGCAAGGTGCATTTCATTAGCATAAGCAGAAAGAAGGAAACACCATCTGCACAAGTTCCTAATCCTTAACAGACTGCTACATTACATCCAAGATACAAAACAGGCCAATAACATTCCTATGTAAAAACGCACTTGGACAAAACCTTAAAGGGGTTGTCCAGGATTTTGATATTGATGGAGGTCTGACTCCCCGTTAATCAACTGCTTTGGAACTACAAAGCTTTTTTATTGTGTAGTGGACGGAGCTGGTAACTGCATTGACTTCAATGGGAGCAGGGCTGCAGTTAGTTCCATCCACCACAAAATGGATGGAGTTGTGTAGTCGCCTCAGCTATAAGGAACCAGTTGTGTGTCAGAACCGTGCTCATCTGATATTGATGTGCATACGCCATCAATATCTTGGACAACCTCTTTAAAGGTGTTGTCCATGTTGAACAATTGATCTCACTGTTCAAAAAGCTCTAAAAAATAAGCCTACAACAGAATGTCTTCAGCGAGAAGACCTCCAGAGACCAGGAGTAATCTGCAGAGGAGTCTGGCAGAAAGAGCTCAATTTCCCTGCAGCACCACCACAGAAAAGAAGAGGTAGTACATGGTGCCCACTAAAGCACCTGTTCAGAAAAAGCACTTTTATTCTGCAGGAAAACAGCTCCCAAAAGCCCAGCTGAAAATGAAAGTAAAAACAGCTTTCTCTCCCGACTGGATTTCTAACAGCTATATCTTCTGATATACTGGATATAGTGCCTGACAGTAGACAACTACCAGTACTAAGCTTCCCTCACCAAAATAAAGTCCACCAGGTCACATCTATAGAACTTGTCAAAAAAACCACTTTGTGGTGCATTATTATGTTATAGGGTTCCCACCCCTGTATACATTGTATTTCAAATAACAGCACTAGAGAAGGTAGATAACCGATTAATGCGTCTATTATTCCAAGTGGCAGTAAGTGTAGTGTCATAACACTACACTAACTGCCACTTGGAATAAAAGACGCATTACTCGGTTATCTACCTTCTCTAGTGCTGTTATTTGAAATACAACATCTATAGAACTGTGACAAAACCAGCTGTCATTTTCAACACAGTTAAAAAGGTTATATGAGAACCGTGAACGTCCTAGAACAGGAAGACATAGACAGGCATGGAGGACATTGGAGAAAGAGGTTTAAGCTAGTCTGTCAAATCTATGGTGGAAGGTAGAAGGGACAACCATGGAAGCAATGGTTTGACAATGTGATCACAAGATGCAGAAGAAAGGCAAGATATTTCATGAGACCAGCTTCCCACAATGAGCATAGCACTGTATATGGTGAATATCTAACGAAACTGTGAAATGTGTGAAAGCCAATTCATAATCTCTCTAGTCACCCATGTGCCATTTGTAAATACTGGTGCCTTCTTATGTAGCAGATTTTAGACTCTCTTGGGCACCAGAGCTGAAGTTCAACTGCTGCTTTAGCATTCCCTATCTGTACCATGCCTTCAAGGGGTTGTCCACATTTGAGGGACTTTTTGGCAAGAAAAAAAAGGGGATTTCAGTCAGCACATCCCAATGTGCAGGTACACGTTGCTATGGCTGATTGCACAAGGAAAGGTAAATACATACAATGCAACGGCACACTGCTAACCAGATAAAGCACAAATGCCATAGAGATATGAAGTATTCTGGAGCTAATGCTATGCTTGTTGATAAATTAGAGATTATTATTTTTTATATTTGCCAAGAATCTCTAATTTATCAACAAGCATAGCATTAGCTCCAGAATACTTCATATCTCTATGGCATTTGTGCTTTATCTGGTTAGCAGTGTGCCGTTGCATTGTATGTATTTACTTTTTGGCAAGACCCTCCCCCCGTCCAAGAAGAGGAGCATGTATGGCCTATAAGTCTCCTCATGTCGACTAAGGCGCTCTCTCCCCTAAGGAGAAATAATACCACCCCCCCACCCAAGTCACGGGACCTGTGGAGGGAAGTACACTTACCTGCTCCATCCAATGACTGGCCCCTGTGATGTGTCCCTAATGATTCACATGATACATCACCACTGCAGCGTCACGTGACCCCTTATCAGACCAGATGTTGATGAGCGGGACCAGAGTACCGCAGCAATGGAACAAAGGAGCCATAACACAGCAGCAGTGGGCTGGGAAGTATTCTTCCCTCCACAGGTCCATCGACAGGAGGGGCTGGCAGAAATGCCCCTGAAAGTGGACAGCCCCTTTAAGCCTTGTTCACAAATCCTGTTTTTGGATATTGTAGGGCTACAGACACAAAACACATTCATTTTTAGGGTGGTAACTCTCCAACATTGCTCAGGGGACTTGGGGTCCTTTTATATCCCCTGATGCAGGTCCATAACGATTGGCATTCATTTAAAGAGCCTATATACATAGGTTGATGGAAAGTACATCAGGGATGAACAATTGTTCCCCCATACACTTTATGTTGGCAGCTCATCCCCTGTGTTTATGGGTTGATTGGCTGCTGACCAGGAAGTGCCCCCATAAAAGATCTGATAAGTCAACAAATAAGCACATGCCCATCTGTTGGCTGATCGTGGGGGGGTTCAGATTAGCTGATAAATAGCCATTCCTATGAATGTTCACTCCCAATTATCAGCCTGTATCAAAGGCCCTTTACACGGTGCAGGAGGAGAGCAAACATGAGGTTTATGGATGGTGGGAGAAGGGGCACTAGTGAAACAACCATTCTAAAAAAAATGAATTCATTTTCTGCAACATTATAAAGTATCAATTTATTAAGTATCTATCATTTATTGCTGTCCCGACCAACAGTGGCATCATCGTCTTCCCTCTAATTTATGTAGGTCTCCGGATCCTGTGAGGCTGATACGGTAGTCTCTTGTTTTTGTCTTTTCTAAGTGGCGGCACTTCGTGGGGAAGGAATGCCCATCACAAGCAGATGTCTGCATTAATATTCCAGTAGGCCTCTAATCTGGAGTGACTGGCCGCTACGGGCAACTACCTCAATTTTGTTTGTGAGCCAATCTGTATAAATGGCGCACGGGCATAATACATTTAGCACATCTCATTACATAGCTAGACATACTTATGCCACCTCATGTCAGTTGTACGTATACACAAACTACTTGCGCCAAGAAACCATGCCATTGTCTAGCCGCATCCCTATGAGGGCGCTTTTTAAAACCTGTTGCAGAGCAAGATTGAAGAAAGGCGCTCCGCATATTATGCCATTTGTCAATGTAACTTCAGGCTATAGATGCAGGGCCACAGCCAATATGGTGTTCTACCGGTATGATAATACAATGCATACAAATCCTCATCATTCATGGCATTTCTGAGGCAGCCACCAAGCAGTCTGCATCCGCTAACAGCTATAATAAAAACATCAGCCCGTCTACTAATATTCCTTCTGCTCTTGTTTCTTCTAAATCTTTCTTGTCCTTGGTAGATTTCCACCGCCAGCAGCCAAACTGGTCTCTGGTCTAGTTGTGCCAGTCCTGGGTATTAATGAGATCCAGGGGCTGGGATAGGGATGAAGGCTGTTGGCACCAGATGGGAAACTCTACACAGCTGCTCCCTCCGCTTTCATGTCTGATGGGAGAAGTCTGTGGAGGGCCCGATTCTCCAACTTTGAAGCCGCAGTTATGCAAATGGTAGAATTCAGAGCCAAGCTGAATCCTGTGTGCCCGCTGTCTCTGTATTGTAATATTCATCAGATCTTTTATTAAAGGGGCTAGACCTATAATATAGATGGGCGCGACTCCACAACAGTTAAACCAACCCGAAGTAAAAGCAAAGAGACGTGTTCCATCTTCTTGCATTTAATACTCCCACTCTGTCAGCTTAAAATTCCAGCCCTTCCGTCATTAATAAAATAGTTACACATATTCGATAATTAAAAAAAAAAAACATGTATTTATATAGACAAACAGTAAATGAGGTCTGAATACATCATCCTGTAAATCGGTATCAGTGGGACGGCTTTTTTGATCCTTTACCAAATTTGGCATCCAATCCTAGACCTGTGGGAAGCAGAACAGAGAGCGGTGAGTGTGGCAGGAAGAGAGTAGGCACAGAGCGTAAGCTATACTGTCATATAGTATGAGTATGTGCCTGTGGCTCATTGTGTGACCGTGTGTGCCAAGTACGACTGGCAACACGTTCCTAACCAGCCTCCCCTCCATATTACTAAGCAGCAATGCTATGATGAGTGCACATGGCCGGTTCAGTGCAAGAATTATCTAATTTTATTCCTCAGAAAAAGCAAAGCAAAATTCTTTTAATAGAGGATTGATGGGACCAGATTATTAAATATGGCATCTTTCTGGCTCATTACACCGTCACAGGATAGTATATAAAACTCATGCATAAGGGGAGAGGACCTTAAAGGGGTTATCCAATACTATGCCATGGGCCCCCCCAACAATGTATTTTTTCATCTGTGCACAGGGAGAAGCAGCTGGGGTGTGGGTACCAGGAGCGGCGCGGGGAGCAGGGTAAGTATATTCACTATAAGGGGCCCGGCACATTGGGGGGGGGGATTTATAGTATTGGATAACCCCTTTAAGGCCACCTTGCGGATTCCGCATGTTTCCACGCTAATTCATGTGCAGAAAAACTACAGTGTATTACAGTACAAGCAAAGTGTATGACCTGCAGTGTAGATTTCCAAATCTGTTGCATGTCAATTATGTTTGCTGCAGATTTCACCCTTCTCAATGGAAGCAGAAATTGTGGTGCAGATATGCTGCAGAAACACATAAATCTGAATGGAAATTTCTGCAAATTTTATGTGATTCACCTTCACCCATGTGCAGGTGGCCTAAAGGCTAGGTAAACCTTCAGGGGGATTTTAAGGACTGCATTTAGGGCTAACAACAATCTTTTCAATTGGTCTTTTTTTTAAAAATGTTCAGAGATACAGGGTTAAAAATCAGTCTGTTTGCTCACTCATTTTCTGTTTTCTTTGAATCCTGTAATTTGACGACTCATGTGTAGATCTTCTCTCTTGGCCTCAAACATTTATTTAAACCATTGAGCTATAATAAGCATTGATGAGGTCAGGAGATCAGAGATACACATGAGCCGATGACAGGATTCAAAGAAAACAGAACCTGACATTCTGCAAACCATGTATCTCAGAAACAGCTGAACATATTTAATAAAGACCTAATGAAAAATTGTAAAAATAAAGTTTAAGCCCAAAATGAGTAAAATGCAATCATAAAAAGAATTCCCCCAAAAGGTGTCCACAGATGCAGCACATACTATAATTTAGGGCTGCATTCACAATTCTCCAGGCTCCAGAGCTGTCCACATTTCCTGCTTGTTCAGGGCCTGTACATACTTTGTTCTGGTGATTCTCAACCTGGGCACCAGGCACTGAACAGTAATCTGATGTAAGAATTGTGTTCTATTACATTATAGATGCTGTTCGTGGTGTGTCTGATAACACCCTTGTTGTTTCCAATGCCAGCTACATTTTGGATTCAGCTCTATGCTAAAATCCAAGATGTAAATCCAAATCAGATATGTAATGTAGTAATTCTATGTATAGAATGGGTTTCTATGGTGAACATACCCTACAAAGGGTTTTCTAATTTACAGATAAGCATGCCCATAGGCAACAGCATTTTATGAAACTTCCTGGCATCCATTCATGAGCTATAGACCATTTGCTACAGACAGTCACCCGCTAGTAAGAAGACCCTCATTGGCTTTAACTGCGGTTCCCCTGCTCTATCCTACCACCCAGTGTAAGCTCAGGGAATTACAGATGTGATCCCACAAAAATGACTATGAGAGTCACAGTGATGCAAGATGAAGAGTCTTATTCATACGGTCAGTCCACTTGTAAGGATTGTGGTACTTACCTAAAAACACTAACAAGGTTCCTACCCACTGTAAGCCACTGATCGGGTTAGAGAAGAGTATTACAGAGGCCAAGATGGTGAAGAACTTCCGAGTGGTGGTAATGATGGAGCAGGTGAGAGGACCAAAGTAGACCACCGTCATGAAGATGAAGGTCTAGAAGGGAAAGTAAAGTACATGACCTTAAAGCTGTAACTCACTGTAAGGCATCTCATCAAGGTTCTTGCATCCCGAAGACTAAGGCTCCAATCACATGTCCTGTTTTTCTTTCCTGATTCGATCCTGATCCTGATCTGGATCCATTCATTTCAATGGGTCCTGAAAAAATCAGGATCGAATCAGGAAAGAAAAACAGGACGTGTGAATGGAGCCTAAAAGTTTACCCAGATCCCAAAAAGTCCACAAGATCTAGCAGTGGTCCATCTATGGATGCAAGCAGACTCTGCTGCCTGTGTAATCTCAGGAGAATCAGCCATGTTGGTTCTTATTGTTATCCCCTGGGAGGAGCAGCAAAGAAGGTAAATGACCTTCAGGGCCTTCACTCCTACTGCTTTGTAAAGGTCACCTTGGTGCCTTGCTGTTTCTTTCCAATTGTAGCTCTATGTCAATCATTGGAAAATGGGCACTGGTGCAGGGGTGTGAATAAAACATATTTCCCAAAAACAGCTCCACTCAGCCGAGTATTGCAGCTTATCCATATTCAGATAAATGGGTCTGAGCTGCAATACTCGACATGGCCAAAGGTCAAAAGTGGATATATATAAAATTTAATTACTGGGCAACCCCTTTAGGCAGCTATATAGGGTTCAGTAATCAATATTTTATTCCTGGGCTGCTTTTTATGAATGTGAATGCATAGTATACTGCAGTCAGTATGTCAATATGGTGAATTTCTCAGCAAAAGTGGTAATTATGGAACACCAGCACTTTGACCTCAGTATTCAAGAGGAAGAGAAGTCACCACCTCCCGCTTTTTGTGGCTTAAACATGGGTGAGTGGCTCCCAGAAAAGATTTTGGACCCTTGGAGAAGATCCTCCCATATCTGCATGGCATAATGCACTTACCTGTCCTAAGGCGCTGGTCAAGCTGAAGAGCAGAATGTTGTAGATGATACTTGGGTACCGTTCAGTGAAGCTCAAGAACTCCCATATTTCACCACTGAACACAATACCTGTGTGGAAACAGCCGCGTTACAGTAATACCTGAAAATATGTAGCTGCACAGTATTTACCCCCACACTTGAAACCATGTCCCTAAACTGGGTCATGGAGATCGCCACATTACTACTGCCCCTTACATGGACAAAATGCTTTAGACAATGTAAAATTGCAAACTGCAGGAGTATGATGACAAGGCAGCGGTCTCTAACCTGCAGCTTTCCAGATGTTTTGATGCTACAACTCCCAGCATTCCCTGATAGCACATGCTAGGAGTTGTTGCTTTGCGACAGCTGGAGAGCAGCTGGTTGGAGACCCGAGGGATAGCACCTCACAAGGCATTTCATCAAACAGCAGAGCAAACGGTAAATTCACTGTCCATGGCGCCAAATGTGCATTTGAAAAAAAAAAAAAAAAAAAAATACAAATTATAGAGATGTAGATGTGTGGGTGCTTACGCCACCTTGTGGACGCATATATTCACTGCAAGCTATAATTTAAATCAATAATATGCATGCTATGTGCAACAACACACTTTATTTGTATTGATGGGAATTGATCGCTGTTATATAACATATATTAGTTTGGTTAAGACGCTATGACAATATGAGAAGCATGCCAGAGATGGCACCAGGCAGATGATGGGGCCTGTTGTACTCATGGAGGAATCTGATATGGTGGTTGGGAGGGGGGTCGTGTCTGATCTGAGCATCTGATATGGGGGGAATCTGATCTGAGCATCTGATATGGGGGGGGAAAACCTGATCTGAGCATCTGATATGGGGGGGAAAACCTGATCTGAGCATCTGATATGGGGGGGAAAACCTGATCTGAGCATCTGATATGGGGGGGAAAACCTGATCTGAGCATCTGATATGGGGGGAAAACCTGATCTGAGCATCTGATATGGGGGGGAAACCTGATCTGAGCATCTGATATGGGGGGGAAACCTGATCTGAGCATCTGATATGGGGGGGAAACCTGATCTGAGCATCTGATATGGGGGGGAAACCTGATCTGAGCATCTGATATGGGGGGAAAACCTGATCTGAGCATCTGATATGGGGGGGAAACCTGATCTGAGCATCTGATATGGGGGGGGGGGGAACCTGATCTGAGCATCTGATATGGGGGGGAAACCTGATCTGAGCATCTGATATGGGGGGGGGGGAGAACCTGATCTGAGCATCTGATATGGGGGGGGGAACCTGATCTGAGCATCTGATATGGGGGGGAACCTGATCTGAGCATCTGATATGGGGGGGAACCTGATCTGAGCATCTGATATGGGGGGGGGGGGGGGGAACCTGATCTGAGCATCTGTTATGGGGGGGGGGGAACCTGATCTGAGCATCTGATATGGGGGGGGGGACCTGATCTGAGCATCTGTTATGGGGGGGGGAACCTGATCTGAGCATCTGATATGGGGGGGGGGGGGGAAATCTGATCTGAGCATCTGATATGGGGGGAAATCTGATCTGAGCATCTGATATGGGGGGAAATCTGATCTGAGCATCTGATATGGGGGGAAATCTGATCTGAGCATCTGATATGGGGGGAAACCTGACCTGAGCATCTGATATGGGGGGAAACCTGACCTGAGCATCTGATATGGGGGGAAACCTGACCTGAGCATCTGATATGGGGGGAAACCTGACCTGAGCATCTGATATGGGGGGAAACCTGACCTGAGCATCTGATATGGGGGGAAACCTGACCTGAGCATCTGATATGGGGGGAAACCTGACCTGAGCATCTGATATGGGGGGAAATGTGATCTGAGCATCTGATATGGGGGGAACCTGATAAGAGCATCTGCTATGGGGGGAACCTGATAAGAGCATCTGCTATGGGGGGAAACCTGATCTGAGCATCTGATATGGGGGGAATCTGATCTGAGCATCTGATATGGGGGGGGAATCTGATCTGAGCATCTAATATGGGGGGGAATCTGATCTGAGCATCTGATATGGGGGGGAATCTGATCTGAGCATCTGATATGGGGGGAACCTGATCTGAGCATCTGATATGGGGGGAACCTGATCTGAGCATCTGATATGGGGGGAAACCTGACCTGAGCATCTGATATGGGGGAAAACCTGATCTGAGCATCTGATATGGGGGGAAACCTGACCTGAGCATCTGATATGGGGGGAATCTGATCTGAGCATCTGATATGGGGGGGGAATCTGATCTGAGCATCTGATATGGGGGGAATCTGATCTGAGCATCTGATATGGGGGGGAATCTGATCTGAGCATCTGATATGGGGGGGAATCTGATCTGAGCATCTGATATGGGGGGAATCTGATCTGAGCATCTGATATGGGGGGGGAATCTGATCTGAGCATCTGATATGGGGGGGAATCTGATCTGAGCATCTGATATGGGGGGGGGAATCTGATCAGAGCATCTGCTATGGGGGGGGAAACCTGATCAGAGCATCTGCTATGGAGGGGGAACCTGATCAGAGCATCTGCTATGGGGGGGGGGGACCTGATCAGAGCATCTGCTATGGGGGGGGGGGAAACCTGATCAGAGCATCTGCTATGGGGGGGGGAACCTGATCAGAGCATCTGCTATGGGGGGGGGGGGAAACCTGATCAGAGCATCTGCTATGGGGGGGGAAACCTGATCAGAGCATCTGCTATGGGGGGGGAAACCTGATCAGAGCATCTGCTATGGGGGGGGGGAACCTGATCAGAGCATCTGCTATGGGGGGGGGGACCTGATCTGAGCATCTGATATGGGGCGGAATCTGATCTGAGCATCTGATATGGGGCGGAATCTGATCTGAGCATCTGATATGGGGCGGAATCTGATCTGAGCATCTGACATGGAGGGGGGGGTCTGGTTTTAGGTCTAATATGGACATCTGATGAAAAAAATTTTTTCTTATTTTCCTAGGTGCGAAAAATATGGGAATTCAAGCTGCAACAGACTTGTCACACAATGGTGCCTACAGGAGTTCACTTACTTATGATGGGATCCATCCACTATTTTACTGGAAAAAAGTGGTGCATGCCATTTTACTTATCAAGTGGCACAACATCTCTAAGAAAGAGGTGAAGAGACCCTAAAGGGAACCTGTCACTGAAAATGCATTACAGTCTGCATGCAGCATGTTATAGAGCAAGAGGAGCTAAGCAGAATGGGCTTCCATGACCACAGTTCTTCAAATGAAAATCATTGAGATTGATGGAGAGGAGACCACATGTGGCTGTCTCCAGTGAAGTCTATGGGAGTTATGGAAAGACCATAGTGATACTTGCCCTGCTCTGTCTCATACAGCAATGGAAAACAATCCATAAAGCTAGGTAGGTCACAATGATCACTTTCAGTCCTGATCTACTGAATACAGAGGATGCACCCACATACCTGCTCCTAGAAAACAACTAGACCAGAGGTTGATATGAAACATCATTTGGTTGGAGCCAGTCTGGTAATTTGCCCGCATGTGATCCTGAGACACTCCAGTCAATCCGTCCAGAGTGAGAGAGAGCAACTGGAAGAGATGATGTAAGAGGACAACCTTAACTCACTACACCGTCAATAAAAGTGGACAACGCGTACAGAGACTACAGATATCACCAACATAAGACAGTACAGTGGAGCGGTAAGCACTAGTGTGCTGCCATATAGTGTTTTGTACCGTGCCATATCCTTAGGGTGTAAATAGCTCTGTAACATAGGGTCTGATGGAGCATCCTATGATTATTTTCCTGTCCAATTCATACAGTGGCTCTGTATAAGTGGAGGCATACAGCAGTGCCCACAGAAGCACCAATATGGACTCATTCTGTCCACCCCTCCATCATCAGTACGATGGGCAGAACATGACAAGACTGCTTTACCACTGAATGAATGGAACTAGGAAGCCAGACGTATTCCACATTCCTCAATGCCAGTGCCCTGAAATATCTATAAATTAACCACGTACCAGCAGCAATTCCCCGTAACCAAACACGTGATCGTCACCGCTGGGGCTGGTGTTCTTGGGCTTGTACATAAACAGGGCTACTCCCACCACTATGAGCAGCACACACAAATACTTGGTCACAGGATATTTCTTCCGGAGGACGGTGACTCCTAAGAGCATAACTGGAGAAAAGCACAAAGAAGACATTGTTGGTATGGAAGCCAGAGAATTAAAAACACAAGCCCATCTAGTCAACCCCATTACATGAAATAAAAGGATGGGGTGGGGTGGCAGGGTCCGCAGAAGACTCCCCCCCCCCCTCCCCGCCAAAGAGGCATCAGTGTAGACAACACTATAAAAAGGTGATATTTATCGAAACAGTTGCAAAGGAAAACTAAGGCAGCCGATCAGGTACAAGCTTTCATTTTTCAGAGAAAATGAAATGTGGAATTTCATTGGTTGCTATGGGCAACTAAACCAGTTTTACTTTGCACCGCTTTTAATAAATCAAATGTACCCCATGATGTAAAACCTAGAAACCAGTCAGGGATGCGGAACAAACATACTTTTTGTGGTGTTTTATTATGAGGGGCAGTATGAATAAGAACTTGTATTCTGCTCCTGCAATTGCACTGGAGGAGGAGCTCCACACCCCACTGTGAAGTGCTCTCTGCTTCCCAGTCCCTCTCCTCTGAGTGACAACTGTACATGGACCCCTGGTTGGATACTACAGCTGTCACTCAGAGCAGAGGGGAAGGTTATAAAGCAGCTCAGTGCAGAGAACACTTCACACTGAAGCTCCATTTCCAGTGCCCTAGTAGAAGCAGAACCTGAACTTCATATTCACACTACTCCTGAGGATAAAAGATCCACAAAAGGTATGTTTGTACTGCTCTTCCCCTACATAGTGCTGTCAGTAGTTTAACATGGTATGTCTCACTGAATCCAACTGCACCCAACTTTCCCAGAAGCTGATAGTATCCACATATCTCCTCTTTCCTTCTCATTCCCTGGTATCTCTTCATCGAACTTTAACCCTGTCCCGACCAGTGAAGTACATGTACAGTGCTGGTGCGGTGCGGGGACATGATTCCCCCTCTCCCGTGCGGCAGGCGTCATAGCCGGCAAGTCTCTGCTGTTTCTATTGGGGTGTCTGTACACCATATGAAAACTGTAATCCTCGCTGGTGAGGATTACAGTTTTCAAACTGCAATTCTTATTCTGCCCACTAGATGGCAGGCCAGGATAAGAAATGAGCAATTTTTGGATTTATCTCCATCTAGTAAAAATCACAAAAATTTTTAAAAAAATGTTAAAAAATAAAAAATATATAAAAGTTCAAATCACCCCCCTTTCCGTATAATTAAAAAATAAATACCTAAATAATAAATATAGACATCATGGGTATCACCGTGACCGAAAACGCTCATACTTTTAAAATATAAAAAAAAATTCCAATACTGCGAATTGTGTGGCGGAAAAAAGCGTCCAAATGGCGATTCGCAGTTTTTTTGTCGCTTTTTTTTCTAAAAAAAATAAATAAAAAGTGATCAAAAAGTCATACACACCCCAGAATGGTATCAATAAAAACTTCAGATCGCCCTGCAAAAAATGAGCCCCCATACAGCTCTGTACACATAAATACCAAAAAGTTATAGGGGTCAAGATATGACAACCAAAATAAAAAGGCCAACTTTGTATTTATTTTATCACAAAACGCAGGAAAAACTATACATATTAGGTATTAATGAACATCGAATGCTGTAAATAAGAAACCCGTAGAACTGTAGCGGAATAGCGTTTTTTTTACAATTTCACCCGATTTGGAATTTTTTTCCCGCTTCCCACTACACCATATGCAATATTAAATGGTGCCGTTGGAAAGTACAACTTGTCCCGCAAAAAACCAGCCCTCATACAGTTATGTGAACAGAAAAATAAAACAGTTATGGCTGTTTGAAGGCAGGGAGCGCAAAACGAAAATGCATAACCGAAAAAACCTCCGGGGGTGAAAGGGTTAATGTCTCTTTCCCTGCTGGATTTATTGAGTATTTGTTTACATTGACTATTTCACCCCTGTATCTGGTCCTCCTTTGATTAGGCCAAATATAGCCCCCTCCCCACTTGGTCACCCTTGATTGATCACAGAGTGGTATAAATCTAAGTGCTTAGGTCTTTCCAATGCAACATCTTTAAGTGCACATACAGAATTATACCAGAATTAAACCAGAAGGGGACCAAAGGTAATTACTAAAATAGCTAATGTACACAATGATTCAATTTTTCATCTTGCTCTTCCCACTTTCCCTAAACCTCCTAAAATACCCTTACATTCAGTCACCCAGTAAGGAACTGTTCATCTCTCCCTCCATTTTACCTACTCATCTGACCTCTTGCACAAACCTGTTCAGCAACATAAAACACTTCCTTCCCAAACACACACGGCCTCCTCATGCCCTCTCCTTCTCCCACCTACTAACACTTTCCCTGCTTCTCCTTATTGCTGGTGATATCTCTGCAAACCCAGGCCCCCCACAGCAAATCCCCACCATTATTTCTACCTCTGACTACAAATCTCCTTCTACAAATTTCTGCAACCCCTTAAACCTAAAAAACATTCCTCTGACCACTGCTCCCTTGGTCGCTCTTGCAGGAGCATTATGGAATGCATGCTCTGTCAATAACAAACTTTCTTACATCCATGACCTCTTCATCTCACAAAAACTTTCCTTCCTGGGTCTCACAGAAACATGGCTTGCAACCTCTGACACTGCCTGCCCTGCTGCGCTCTCTTATAGCGGATTTCATTTCACCCACACCCCCCTCCCCGGCTGCAAACATGGTGGAGGAGTTGGTCTGCTCCTATCAGAGAACTGCTCTTACAGCCCAACTTCACCACCACCCTCCATAACTCTCACTTCATTTGAAGTACACTCTGTTCGCATATACTCTCTCTCCAACCTGCAAGTAGCTGTCATCTACCGCCCCCCAGGCCCAGCCACCATCTTTCTCGACCACTTTAACACCAGGCTCCTACACTTTCTTTCTGCCGACATCCCCACTATCATCATGGGTGCCTTCAACATCCCCATTGACACTTGCCACTCGACCGCCTCCAAACTTCTGGCGCTCTCTTCCTCCTTTGGCCTCTCCCAGTGGTCTTCCGCTCCCACCCACAGAGATGGCCACACTCTTGATCTTATCTTTACCCGCCTCTGCTCCCTATCTAACCTTTCTAATTCGCCCTTCCCCTATCTGATCACAACCTACTCACCTTTTCTTCACTGGTCTCTTCTGCTGCTCCCCCAACCACACACTAGCACACCCCCGCAGGAACCTTAAAAATCTCGACTATCACCTGCTTTCTGAATCTCTTTCACCTCTCTCCAACATTCGTTCTCTCCAAGACCCCGATGCTGCCACCACTCTGTATAACACCACAATAACTACAGCACTGGACTTGGTTGCCCCTCTCACACTCAACACAACCAGGAAAATTAACAGACAACCCTGGCACACCGACCTGACCAAGAAACTAAGACAAGCTTCCAGAGGGGCAATGGAAGAAATCCTATTCTAAGGATCACTTCACTACATACAAGCAATCCCTCCTCATTTTCAAATCCTCACTCGCTGATGCAAAACAGGCCTACTTCTCATCTCTAATATCTTCTCTGTCCCACAACCCCAAACAACTTTTCAACACTTAACTCTCTTCTCCGTCCCCCAGCGCCCCCACCTCTCATCTCAGCAGAGGACTTTTCCATATACTTCAAACAAAAGATCGTCAACATCAGAGAAGGCTTCAGTGCACAGTCCCCTCAGCCCCTCTACATAACTGCTCAGTCCTCTTCTCCCAAAACCTGCTTCTCCACCATTACAGAAGAACATCTTTCCACCCTACTCTCCAGATCACATCTCACCACCTGCGCACTTGACCCAATCCCATCCCACCTCATTCCCAACCTCACCACTGTGTTCATCCCAGCCCTAACTCAACTCTTCAACCTATCACTAACCTCCGGTGTCTTCCCCTCTGGATTTAAACACGCTACAATTAAACCCATCCTCAAAAAGCCTTCACTTGACCCATCTTCTTTGTCCAGCTATCGCCCCATGTCACTTCTTCCATATGCCTCAAAGCTATATGAGCAACATGTCCATTCTGAACTGTCCTCTCACCTCTCCTCCAGCTCACTCTTTGACTGACTACAATCTGGCTTCCGATCCCACCACTCAACTGAAACTGCCCTTACCAAAGTCACCAACGACCTGCTAGCAGCCAAAACCAAAAAACATTACTCTGTTCTCCTCCTTGACCTGCCCACTGCCTTTGACACCGTCAACCACTCCCTTCTACTACCAACTCTCTTATCTCTTGGCATCACTGACCTGGCCCTCTCATGGATCACATCATACCTCACAGACTGGACATTTAGCGTCTCCCACTCTCTCACCACCTCCTCCTCTCATTCTATCTCTGTTGGTGTCCCACTGTCCTAGAACCCCTGCTCTTTTCTATCTACACCTTTGGCCTGGGACAGCTCATAGAGTCCCATGGCTTTCAGTATCACTTTTATGCTGACGACACACAAAACTACCTCTCTGGTCCAGACATCACCACCTTACTATCCAGAATCCCACAATGCCTATCTTCCATATCCTCTTTCTTCTCCTCCCGCTTTCTAAAACTTAAGATGGATAAAACAGAATTTATCATCTTTTCCTCATCTTGCACAACCCTTCCAACAGACCTATCTATCACGATCAACGACTTCACACTCTCCCCAGTCAAACAAGTCCGCTGCCTTGGAGTCACCTTGGATTCTGCCCTCTCCTTCAGACCACACATCCAAGCCCTTTCCACCACCTGCCACCTCCAACTCAAAGATATCTCCCACATCTGTGCATTTCTCAACTATGAGTCTGCAAAAATACTAGTACATGCCCTCATCATCTCCCGCCTAGACTACTGCAAAGCCTCCTCTGTGGCCTTCCATCTAGCACTCTGGCCCCCCTCCAATCTATCCTCAACTCTGCTGCCAGACTGATGCATCTCTCACCCGGTTACTCCTCTGCATCTCCCTTTTGCCAATCCCTTAATTGGCTCCCCATTGCCCAGAGAATTCAGTTCAAAATACTAACAAATACATACAAAACCGTCCACAACCAGTCCCCTCCCTACATCTCAGAACTACTTTCCCGATACATCCCCACACGTAATCTCCAATCCTCCCCTCTTATCACCTCTTCCCACAATCGCCTCCAGGATTTCTCCCGCGCAGCCCCAATACTCTGGAACTCTGTACCCCAACATATCAGACTCTCACCTACAGTGGAATCCTTCAAAAGGAACCTGAAAACCCACCTCTTCAGACAAGCCTACAACCAGTGACCCTGCTGCAGCTACAGCTCTACCCTCACCTACTGTGTCCTTCTCCCATACCACATAGATTGTAAGCCCTCGCGGGCAGGGCCCTCTCTCCTTCTGTATCAGTTTGTAACTTGTCTTGTTTCATGCTTAGTGCAATTGTCTGTATTATGTATGTAAACCCCTTTTAATATGTACAGCGCTATGGAATGAATGGCGCTTTAATAATAAATAATAATAACATGGTCAAAACTGCTGACAGAACCCCTTTAAAGGAGTTGTAATTAAAAGTTATCAACAGGATAGATCCCAATGGAGTGGCAGGGAGCATGCTTGACCTGTCGCTCCATCAGGATAGGAGAATGGGATTTAGCAGGGGTATCAGCAGTCAGGTCACCTCTGATCAGTTCATTATCCCCCATCCTGTTCATAGGTGATAACATTTAATTATGCCACAACCCCTTTAAAGGTTTATCTTATACCCCGTTAACTTGTGCACAGGTGCCCCTTTTACAGCAGCTGCTCTCTGGAGTCTCGATGCGGGGTATCATATCTCTGGTCTATAGACACCTTTTTGCTAAGTCCATGGGTGACTCGTCTCTATTTGTAAAAACTAAATGGGAAAAAGATGTAGGCTCATTGACCGACGAACAGTGGAAACACATTCTTGGGTTAACGCCTCAATTAACAGTCTGTGAAGGACAAAGAATGTCTCAGTTACTGCTCATACACCGCGTGTATAAATCACCTGCGTTTCTTTTTAACCCTTTCACGACCGGAGCTTTTTTCGGTTCTGCATTTTCGTTTTGCGCTCCCTGCCTTCAAACAGCCATAACTCTTTTATTTTTCTGTTCACATAGCTGTATGAGGGCTTGTTTTTTGCGGGACAAGTTGTACTTTCCAACGCCACCATTTAATATTGCATACAGTGTAGTGGGAAGCGGGAAAAAAATTCCAAACCGGGTGAAATTGCAAAGAAAACGCTATTCCGCTACAGTTCTACGGGTTTCTTATTTACAGCGTTCGATGTGCATTAAAACTGATCCGTTACTTTCATTCTACTGGTCAGTACGAATCCGGCAATACCTAATATGTATAGTTTTTCCTGCGTTTTCATAGTGATAACATAATTAGAAAGTTGCCCTTTTTTTTTTTTTTTTTTCCTTGTCAAATCTTGACCCCTATAACTTTTTGGTATTTATGTGTACAGAGCTGTATGGGGGCTCATTTTTTGCGGGACGATCTGAAGTTTTTATTGATACCATTCTGGGGTGTGTATGACTTTTTGATCACTTTTTATTTAATTTTTTTTAGAAAAAAAAAGTGACAAAAAACGGCAAATCGCCATTTGGACGCTTTTTTCCGCCACACAATTCGCCGTATTGGAATTTTTTTTTTTATATTTTAAAAGTACAGGCGTTTTCGGTCACGGTGATACCCATGATGTCTATATTTATTGTTATTTAGGTATTTATTTTTTACTTATACGGAAAGGGGGGTGATTTGAACTTTTACATCTTTTTTATTTTTTATATATTTTTTAACATTTTTTTTAAATTTTTTTTTACTATTAGAAAGCTCAAATATGGGCTTATAAATTGTGGCTTTTTTTTTTTTCTTTATGAGCAATTCTGGGTTTTATAGGCTCAGAAAACCATCAATTGCTCATTTCTTATCCTGGCCTGCCATCTAGTGGCCAGAATAAGAATTGCAGTTTGAAAACTGTAATCCTCACCAGCGAGGATTACAGTTTTCATATGGTGTACAGACACCCCGATTGGTCACACGGGGTGTCTGTACACCACCCGGAAGCGAACGCTTCCGGGTTTAGACGCAACTAGATGCCGTGATCACGGCATCTAGTCAACCCAGAAGACGCCGCCGATGTGGTAGGTAGCGGCAAGTCTCTGCTGTTAGAAACAGCAGAGACTTGCCGGCCATGACGCCCGCCGCACCCGCGAGCGGGCGCCATGTGCCCGCATCGCCCCAGCGCCGTACATGTACGGCGCTGGTCGCGAAGGGGTTAAGATCGGAATCAGGACTGATTCCCTGTGTCCTAGATGTGCCCATCCTAATGCCACATTATTGCATATGGTTTGGGACTGCAGCATGCTCTCTAGCTTTTGGAAGTCTATATTGGGGCTCATTGGGAAGATATATCATGCGGAGATTCCCTGTACTCCTAGGGCATGTATTTTGGGTATATTTCAGGCTAGAGTCCGCAATAAGAAATTGGGTATTCAACGATTATTATTTCAAGCCCGTGTATTGATAGCTAAACATTGGCTACGGCCCCAGCCCCCCTCTCTTGTAGAGTATCTGAACAGAATGAGGCTGATATTGCGATTGGAAAAAGGGGTTTATACTAAACGTAAATGTGAAAAGAAATTCGAGGCAATGTGGGATCCATGGATATCTGCTGATTTTGACACCCTAGTACCTCTCAACCCTTGTGGCGCCAGGTAGATGATGTGACCTGGTAGACCACTTACATTGTAAAGCTTGATTGACACCGTTTGTGTGCTTGCTGGCCGTCTCTCCGTCAGGTTGTGGGTGGGTGGGTGGGCCGGGGGAGTTCGTTGATATGTGCTTATTGTGCATAAGTGATTTCAGATGATTTATTGTCAATTCATTGAAATGGTATGTTTTGCATATTTATAATGCTGAATGTTTGTAATAATGGTCACATGCACGTTTATTTTAATTTTAATTTTTTTTATTTTTTGTTTTATATATATATATGTTTATTTTTTCAAAACGTGTTAATAAAAATTATCTGATTTAAAAAAAAAAAGGTTTATCTTATACAGTAGGACATGCTACCACTTCATAAAGGGGGGTCCGACCACGTTAAAAGGAGTCAGTCACCTAATTTTCACCAATATAACTTAGAGCACTGCCCCACAGAAGAGTGCACATACATCCCAGACATACCTGTGTGCACTGTGTGTCTGTATTACATGTCCAGGAAAAGCACTTTTATTCTGCAGGAAAACAGCTCCCAAGTGCCCGGCTGAAAGTGAAAGTAAAAACAGCTTTTACTCCCGACTCGATTTCCAACAGCTATATCTTCTGATATAGTGGATGTATTTCTATGATTCTGGTATCGTTTGAAAGGTTGGAATGCCAGCTTTCAAACAAGGTCAGGTCACTACATATTTGTAGTGGCTACCAACCCCAAGATATGAACAACTAAAGTAGCCCTCCCTTCTTCAGTGTGGTTTGCTTTGGGCACTTGCAGCAGCAAACTTTGGGAGCTGTTTTCCAGCAGAATAAAAGTGCTTTTCCTGGACATGGAATAAAGGCACAAAGTGCTCACAGGTATGTCTGGGATGTTTATGCAATCCTCTATAGGGCAGCTCTCTTGGTTATATTGGTGAAAGGAAAACAGGTGACAGACTTCCTCTGAAGGAACCTCATCAATCCTGATACTAAAAGGGCTACAGTGCCGGTGTAGCACACCTCAGCCATCCACTGTGCAGGAAACCGCAGGGTAGACCCATTCAAGTGCAATTTACCTGCCGCAGGTCCTTGCACAGCAGGGTGGCCGAGCACTATTGTACTCAGGCCCCTTTATTATCAGGATGATTGAGAGGTCTCAGGTTGGACCCCCATAAAGCGATGGCATATCCTAGAACAGTGATGGCAAACCTTTCACAGACTGAGTGCCCAAACTGCATCCCAGCTAAAGGATCGTTTAAAGGGGTTGTCAGGTTTTAGGATAATAATGACCTATCGTCAGGATACCGTAGTTCATTCATACTCCCGGCACCCCCGCTACTGAGCTGGAGGAAGAGGCTGTGGTGCTGGTTCAATATTTACCTGGACACAGTCTAACCTGTGGTGGCGGTGCGGGGTAATTACACTTTCCTCTTCCATTCGGCATGGAGGTAAACACTCATGCAGCCCTCTTCAACCAGTTGATTAGAAGAGAGGCCAGGAGTTGGACCCCCACCAATCTAATATTGATGACCTATCCTGAGGATTCTGACACTCCATAATCCCTTTAAATATAAACTTTAAAGATGTCTCCCCATAAGGGTCCATTCACACGACCGTATTTCTGGGTCCGCATCCGTTACGCAATTTTGCATATTTATGGATCCGCATCCGTTGCGCAAAGTTGCGGAATGAATGTGGACCCATTCATTTCAATGGGGACTCAAAAGATGCGGACAGCACACTGCGTGCTGTCCGCATCCGTAGTTCCGTTCCGCGGCTCCGGAAAAAATATAGAGCATGTCCGCGGACAAGAATAGGCATTTTTATCATAGGGATGGACGTGTGAGTTCCGCAAAATGCAGAATGCACAAAGCTGGTTCCCATGTTTTGCAGATTTGTAATTTGCGGACCGAAAAACACTTATGGTTGTGTGAATGGACCCTTAATTCTTATTTGGTGACATACATGTACTTACAGTGGAACAAGCCCCCCACCCATCTGACCCATCTTTTTATACAATCTGCACTGTGTCATTCATCCATTATTCCTCATAGATTATGTATGAAGGTGTCAGTTTTCCAGGAGGAGTAACAGAGGAACCATATGACAGAATTGCGAACAAAAATTCATCATAAGAGGAACGCCTGTAGTTAATAAAAAAGAATTTCAGGAAAACTGACAGGTCCTCTTCAATGTGTATTCAGACACTGGCAGTATGAACAGCTCTCATTAACAAAACCATTGGCAGGGAGCCGTGTGTGAAGAGAATATTTACTCAGCATATATACACAGGGAGCAGAAGGCTGTATATAGCAGCACAGACGTAGCCAGGGAAGGTTTAATTTAGTACCGAGGCACATGTGGCAGAAAAGGTCAAAGAGAATCTATCGACTTTAAAGCGACAGGAAAGAAGCAGGCGTTGGGTTACACCATGCATATCCCCAAAAGGGCAGATCGTCAGCACGACGGTTCTGCGGAGGACTGAAGGTTATCCTGCATGGGAGCAGCACAGCAGATCATCTTACCTGGGATAGGCTTACAGGATTTCCCCAACACCTGCAAAACAAAGAGGTCAAGTCACAAAAAAATCAACAAGAAATACAGTACATTTTAAGGCTGTAGTCACACTTCAGGGTTTTTTCTTTTGGACTTGTAAGAAAAAATGCCATGAAATTAATTTTTTTATTTTCTGGGGTGGCTTTTATTTATTTTTACTCACATGGCATATTACTGCAGATTTTTTTATTTTTCACGTATGGGAAATTGAGGAACGCACACAACCGGTATACGTGCATGTTGTGTCCATGAAGCATTAGGCATCATTCACACGACCAGATTTTTGGTCCGCATCTTTTGCGGATTGGATGAGGACCCATTCATTTTAATGGGGCCGCAAAAATGCAGACAAAACACTGTGTGGTGTCTGCATCCATATGTCCACTCCGAACATGTCCTATTCTTGTCAGTTTTGCGGACAAGAATAGGCACTGTTACAATGGGTCCGCAAAAAAATGGATGCAATACGGACGTCATACGTATTTCGTGCAGGTGCGGTCATGTGAATGCACTCTTAGGGAGATCCTCCGACAACAAGCAAAGCAATACCCCATGGTCAGTGAACCTACAATACATGAAGAATTGTGTGATGCTCTTTGAATATCATCTCCAGAGAGAGTGGAAAGTGGCGGCAGAGGGGAGTGCTACACTACTGGTTCTCAACATACTCCCTACTCAAATAAATTACATCCAAGTACCCGCAATGCTATGGCCATACGCTGTGCTGCCAATTAAAAGCATGAGGACAGCTCAAGTACCACCTGGGGACATGGCTTGGGCTTCCTGGGGTAGGATCTGTGATGGCATCCATGCTGTCGCCCAACTTCCCCAAAATGGATAAAAATAAGGCACGATGGACAGAGAATTTAACAGAAAAGGATGATTTGAATACTTAAAGGCTATGCACGCTATCAGAGGCATTTTTTTATGAATGCAATTTACTCATTTTTGGCTAAAAATCATTTTTTTCAATTAGCCTTAAAAATTAAAAAAATTGAGCCGTTCTGTCACAAAGGGTTAAGTGTTCTTCTAGCTGTGTGACTCCTACTTTCACATTCACTTTGTGACGGTCATCTAATAACCATTACCTCTAAATTAACTAAGAGGTCATAAACACATATTTAAAGTGGTTGTCCAGGTTCAGAGCTGAACATATCCAGACATATCCCCATCTTTACCCCTCTGGCATTTTATGCTCTGATGCGCTCTCTTGCCCTGCGCTGAATTTTTTGTTTATATTATTACACTGCTAGGTGAAGGCTTCCGCCTAGCAGTGTTCCCAGTGACGTCACAGGCTCTGATGGGCGGACTCTAGCATTGGCTAGCCGTTTTACAGGCTAGGCCAGCACTAAAGCTATCCCATTAGTGCTGGTGATATCACCGGGCTCACTGCTGGGCGGAAGCCTCCACCTAGCAGTCCCTATGGAGAGCCCGGTAAGTCACCGGATCTCCTAAAAATGCCTTTGCCCTGCGCAATTCAAAGCAGGCCAAAGGGGAGCATGAAATGCTCTGATGCTCATATCAGGGGGGCTGGAGGGGTGAAGAAGAGGATATGTCTGGGTTCAGCTCTGAACCCGGACAACCCCTTTAAGCCACATTATTATCAGTAAGATAAGAACTGAGCTATACTGAGTGTTTAGGAGGTCAGAGATAAGGAGTCCATCAGTTCCTGGTCTGACAGAAAAGACCAAAAGGTGCTACTAGAGCATCTCAGCTCTATACAGAACAAAAAGGACTCCATATTTTTAATAAAGACCAATTAAATATATATTTTTAGCTCAAAATGAGTACAATTTAATAATAAAAAAATGCTCCCAAAAGGTGTACATAGCCTTTAAAGGGGTTGCCTCACCAGAGACACCACATGAACGCTGCTGTGGACCAGCCTCTATGAGGACAGTGATTGGCTGCAGCAGTTACAAGCCATACAGCAGAACATCACCGCTACAATTCATACACGCAGCTGCAGAGGACTGGAGACGCAGAGAATGGGGGAAGTATAGCATCCTTTTTTCGTTTAGACCATTCGGGGGCCTGTCTGAGATTTTTCATGGACAAACCCTTTAAGGCATGGAGTACATAATAGAAAGTCATAGCTCACCTGTGTGGGGTAGTTCACATACTGGAGTGCTGAATTGCTGGACACCATGGCCCCCAAATAGGAGAGTGAACAGGCTGCATAGAGCCAGCTCTGAGTGCGGTCAGGCTTAGCCTTAGCCTCAAAGAATTGAATTACTGCAAAGGAGCACAATAGAAGTCAATGTACACAACGTCGCCCTTGTACCTCGTGCTGGGTCTGGTATTGCGGCTCAATCCAATTCCCTGTTTTGGGATGATTTGGACTGAGAGTCTTTAAATACAGTCTATGGAGTCCTAAAGGGGAGAGGTACAAAACTGGCATGGGCCCAGGTGCCAAATTTAAAGCTTTGGCCCCTCCTATCCCAACCACCCCCAGCAAAACCAAAACCTTACCTCATATACATCATGAGTAGCGGCTCACGAACACAGACACATTACAGGTGCGATATGGCACCTACAGCACTCTATGCAGCCCCAAAGTACCTCTGTTCCCCTCTGATTCCATATTGAGCCATGCAGAATT